>NNCF01126702.1:231649-416784 GCA_002313205.1 Laupala kohalensis | reverse complement strand
TAACTTCATCGGATATTTCTGTAGTGAACTTGTTACGAATTGATGTGGTAATTTCACTACAGAAATATACGATGAAGTTAAAACGAACGCGATTAGCGGTAAATTCAGACACAGAGAGCGACTAATTGAATTAATCAATTGTGATACTATTCATTAATTACGTATATTAGGAAATTTTATAGCATAAGCATATTATAAGTAATTTCTGTGTTGTGGCAAGCGTTGACAGACTCGTAAATTTGAAACACACTTTGACATGCTTCGTGATATTTGATGCAATATTTTTTAATTTTTGGAAGTTGAATGAATGCATAAAGATTTCTAAAAACATCAATTATGTAAATACCTTTTACCTTACCACAACGCAGTTAGTATGGCAAGAAGCACATTTCCTTCAATTAACTGACAAAAACCGAATTTTGTTGTACGCAACTTGAGTCCACGTCAGGGATGTGGTTTGAGAATATATGCGATTGATCTCGCATTGTTGGTTCTTACTATCTTGCACTGGTAGCTAGTGATGAAAATTACAAATAAATATGTAAATCTATGGCTATTTATGTGAAGAACAATGTATGTTCCATACACAATCTATTTCATCACAAGAAAATAATTAAAATCCATAGAAATCGTACTTCAAATATAAAAATTTACTCAATAGAAATTATAAAAAAATTTTTGGAAGGAGGGAGTAAGATATTAAGCTCTGAAATGAGTAAGTAATTTTACATCGACATAAAGTAGAGACATCATTTCTATTTCAAAATATTTGCTTTAAATTGGTTTTTTACTTCTAAAAACTTTTAGGAGAAAAAAACCGTTACGATGACATTCATCGATTGATGAATATGCCATTAATTTATGATAATATATTCATCGTAACCTTAACTTAATTGTATAAATAATTTAATATCTATATGAAAAAAAAAGATTTTATCGTAGTCTTCGATTTATTGACGTAATTACATTATTTACTGACATTTTAATTTCCAAAAATGTATCAGTTTTGTTTTTAAATTATTTCTTACATAGCACAATGTTTCAAATTCATTTATTTTAAGAAGTTAATGGAGAAAATTGGAGATGAATTTCCATTTCACTACCGACTTTTAAACGGAATGTATAGCTCATTGACAACGCATAGAAATAAGCAATCATGGCTTATTCAAAAAAACTGGATTGAAATGTCATCCTTTCTTTTATGTCTTTCACAGAAGATATCAAATTTTAGTATGATTAGTTTACGAATAGTATTACGACTTCCTGTACATATATCAAAGTTTAACGACCTAGGACTCGAAAACTTCTGCTCTAGTAATTCTTTCTCTGGTATTTGTTTTATTATGTTCTTGTTATTTCCTTTATATTTTAGAATGTTATTATGTAACTCCTTCATTGGCTTTGTTTTATTACGTTTACGGTAACAAAAGTTAGAAGTTACCAATATTAGCGTTAAAAGATAGAAATTATTCTAGTTTGGATTCTCTCTACTATAATACTGTGATGTAACACCCTTGATGTATACGATGAAACGGTTACTACACGTTTTATACTGTTCACCCACTTTGGCTTCAACAAAATAACTGATTCCACTCAAATTTAAACGAAACGAATAAATAATGATCGAGAACATTAAAACGAGAGGTTCATTTATACAAATATTTATTTTATAATCAGTCATGCTTGTCTATTATTCGACTGCGTTCATTCAAAGTTATTCATAACACAGTGCATAAACGAAAAAAAAAAATTCTCGGACCAGAGCGGTAAATGCCAAATAAGGTTTATTAAAATGTATTTTAAATATAAATAAGATCCTCTCAATTTTCATCTTGTATTTTAAATGTAAATGTTTTAAAATATTTAGACAGAAGAGCAGACCTTATGGTCTGAGTCTCGCCAAAATAAAGGCACTTTATTATTATAAAACTTAATGATTTCATAAGTGAAAACGGGATGTACGTTAATAGCCTCCAAAATGCGATAATTTAGGAAGACTTGTACGATAATTCTCTTTTGAAGACCTTTCATCACTGTAAGTAGTTCTATATTCTTTGCTCTAATAGTCGCGAAGAAACACCTATAATTTCTTCACTAGAGATACACATTGCATGCAGCATCCTGAGCAAGAGTGAATATTGCAAACATATCCATAATTTTAATTGCTCCTTTCACATTACAGATATGCTTCTTATTCTACTTTCTTATTACACCTGTTATTTAAAATAACAAAATTTTAAAAGATAGCATCGAACTTCTACTTTTCCATTTTTGTATTAAATGTACACAATGAGGGATAATAATATTATTATTATTTAAATTATTGTTAATTATTCTTATGATTCACAACGTCATAGTAGTTGAAAATATAACGAACCTAAGCTTTATACGCTATTTAAGAGTTGAAAATATTATAGTGATACTCTTTGAAGGTAATAATTCAACCATCATGGGTATTTTGCTGAGTTATCAAACAATTGCCTCTTATTGTCACATTCATAGTGAAGAATCGCACCTGAGAAGGGTTTGCGTTGAAAAAACACGTAGTCGCCAGCGATGCAGAGAAGGTTCGTCTCTTATCTCTTTATTGATGTCTTTGTTTACGGGAGAAAGACGATAATTACAGAAAGTCACCTCATAGAATTGCATTGCCGTTAAATATACATAAAAAAGAAAGATAAAAAACGAAGAACAATAAAGTGAATAAATGCTTATATATGATGTATAGAATCATATTGTAAAATTGCGTCTACACAAAATAAGACGAAAATGAGACTGTGTTGTTTCTAGAAAATTATTTGATAATCATCAGTCAGAGTCATGGTAGTAATGTAGCGTATTTACATTGTGACAAAAATACATAATTCCAAGTATGGAATTATCTGAATAATAAAACTAAAACCTAGAGATTAGTGGATATCTCGAGGTGAAATGGAGAAAATATCTCTCAATATAAGTATTATAGAATTCAACTTTATTTAACTTCTTATGGTATTATCAGATTAAAAGGAGTCTGAAGCGTTGACATCTACATTTCTCGCATTGGAAAGTTTTTGACCGTTATAATTCTTTCTGTGATAAAAAAAGTTAAAATTAGTTTAAACAGGTTCCTCGTGTCATTTCTACGTTCTTAGAATCCGCATCCAGTGCTACAGAATCTGCTGTTCAGTGATAATTGCAACTGTGATTGATCATATTGGGTCCTACCAATGGGCTATAGAACGCTTCGCTGTTTTAATAATGTACTCATATTTTGATGTTTTTATTTTTCATGTGGGTTTCAATAAATAAAGAAGAACTGATTCTACACGTATGGGTACACAATTACTTTTTTTAATACTTCAAAACATGTAAACTAATACTTAAAATACTTCTTTCTCTGCAACAAACATATGTTAATAGTATATTAGCCATAAAGAATGCAGAAACGATGTTACATAACAAAGCATTTAAATCAAGAAATACTCAATTTTTCTTTATTATTACAGCTGTTAAGCTATAAACGCGATTGTGAACTTTGATTGTGTGTAGTACATTTTTTAACACTAGAACCTGATAAAAAGCGTGGGTAATTTCATTATATTTTGAATTATAGAAAATTAGATATATTAAAAGGATTATAAAATTCATGATAATACTAATTTTATGTATAATATTGGAGGTACTTCCTTCAGAGGCAATGCAATGAAGATTTTTTTCGAATAGTCTCTGGGACCCATATTTGAGTGCAAAAATGTAGTACATGATAGGACAATTATTACAATGATAATTTTTAAATCACAATTGTGGTACAACTAAACATTCATAATATTTTGATTCTCAATAATTATATTTAATATTGCCATAATTAGTTTTATATATTGTTTTAATACATATTTATCTCTAACAAATATTCGTAAGTAATTTGTAACTCTCTAAGCCTTTACGGTCTTTTTTGTTATTAGCTATTAAACGTAAAAATAAACAAAATTTGTACATTGTTTAGTTTAGTTATTACTACGAGATTAGAATTAAAATTTGCATTTGCGTATCATGACAAGTAATTAACTTAACGTGGTGAAGCATAGATTTATTTCACTCGCAAGTGTTATACTTAGTGTTATTAATCTTTCATTGTTAAAAACAACAAGAAACAAGAAAATATTTTCTGCATCTAGAGAATTGTTTTCTATTCCAATAGTATAACCAAATGTCAGTCTTTTTTATATGTTTTGTAAATATTTTCCTTATATTCGTTGCAAGATGCAAACAAAAATATTGTCTGTTCTTGAATGTTGCAAAACTAACTTTTGCTCGTAAATTAATGAATTATTCCATTTTTTGTGGAAGTTTCTAAAATAGTTATTCTTCGCAGATGCCACGTGCCGTCCAATGCCCAGGAACCTCGAAATAAACCTTGTGAAGGGGCCCCATACGATATGAAGAAGACTTTCCTTGGCTCCTGGAAGAGGTCGCAATGCTTGGCAGTCGCTTGTGGTGTAGCGTAGTCGACTGCCGCCGCGGCCACCTATTGGACTGTAGACAACGACGACGACAGTGTAGTAACATCAGGAGGCCGTGGCCGCGGAAGCATAGTCTGCATCTGCACAGCGCCGTGGGGTCAGCGACCGCCGACGTCGACTGGTGGCAACGGTGGCGGTGACGACGACGTCGCTTCGTCTTCAGACGCACGCTCGAAGCGCGCTGATCGACTGCTGATGGGTTTGCTGCAGCCTTCTGTCTCGTCTGCTCGGCGTGAGATGGCAGACGCTCGAGATTACTGGTTCACGAGGCGCGTGAAGGGGCTTTGGGAACAAGTCGCTCTCTACAGCAGCAGTAATCCTTTTAGATCTTCGATAGCAAGTTTAAGGCGGATTTAGTTCAAAAAATTTCTCAAATATAATTAATATCAATAGATGCGTTTTTGAAGAACTATTTAAATCATCAATTAATTTTTTTTTCAGTTTTTGTATAACAATAATTTATTTATTACAATTATCTTTAGTAAACCTTTGGAATAAGACCATTTATTTTACCATTCATTAAATTTCCAAACTTTTCACTTATAACGCTTCGTTTTTCGGAATAGAAATGTATGTGAAATATTTGTGTTATTATACGGTCTCGTAACAACTAGTAGGTTATTGAAATTATTTCCATTTCTCATGCAACGAATGTCTGATTACTGGTCAAACTACTGTGAGGTATTTGGGAATTTGTCAGAGCTAATTTAGGTAGTTTACTAACCCATAAAATAGCTGTATTTATCGTTTTTATGTTCTTTCCGTGGAGAGTTGCTACTCGGAGCTATCTGTTGATAGACCGGCGAAACAGTTGTGATTAATTTGATATTAGCATAACACAGACGAAAGGAAGTCGTTACGTCAGTAATGAAACAGTTTTTATCGTTAATATTTCTGCAAGATTCTAATGCTATTCATTTGGAGAACTCTTATTGCAAGGTTTCTTTAATTAGATATTGAGATTCTTTATTGCAATATTGTATTACAAACTATGTTATTTAAACTACTGCCACCGGTGAAATAAATCAATGTTCGTTTTTGCAAAAAACATTTCAATTAATTAATATCAGAAAGAAAGAAAGAAAGAAAGAAGGAAAGAAAGAAAGAAAGAAAGAAAGAAAGAAGGAAAGAAGGAAAGAAGGAAAGAAGGAAAGAAAGAAGGAAAGAAAGAAAGAAGGAAAGAAAGAAAGAAGGAAAGAAAGAAAGAAGGAAAGAAAGAAAGAAAGAAGGAAAGAAGGAAGGAAGGAAAGAAAGAAAGAAAGAAAGAAAGAAAACTTGGTCGCATGCTGCTTTTGTCATAAATTAACCACCTTTCATTCATAAATTTGATTCTTTCTTGTTTTAATTTTGTTCACAGTTTCAGTTAGAAAAAGGGAATATCTGACTTACTTGTATATCCTGTTCTGTTTCATTAATGGATTAACAATGAGCTTGTTTGCTGCCATAAATTGGTTCAATTCTGATTTATCAACATAGTTTTTCTTGTACTCAAGAACCTTAGTTTCCTGGATTACTTTATGATACGCTATACAGGAGCATAAAAAAGTGTTACAAAACGGTCTGGACCATAACGTGATGTAACAGACCGAGATAAATATTAGCTTTCATAAAAGGCAATACAGCTCATTAGAACCCCAGAATTCCAGTTTTGTACGCATTAAGCTTCAATGTTTTATAAATATGATTAGTATATAGGTTTCATACATCAAAACTATGTTAAATTAATGACATGATTTTTCATTAGCGCCGCAGTTTACGTAATGCATACAGGTAAACAAAGTCAAAGTTCAAATATGTGAAATGAGTTACATAATCTTGTATTAAATTTCAGATAATTCTGGTCATAGCAGAGGTAGTAGACTACTGCATTAGCTTCCTCATACCCTCAGGGAAGTTATATTTTCTGATTTTTAGTCTGTAATATAATTAAATAAAATATAATTCTAGTTCAGTTTTATTCGGACTATGGTTACGATATCTGGTATCATTTTGATGGATCTGCAACCCATTAATGACCAATAATTGCTGGGAAAGAGGTCTTGAAGGTAACATACTTCACTCTCGGATCTCTGTACACGAAATACACACCTAAATAGACTGTTATAACTGTTATAGTGCAATTGGACCATATAAATGGTAATTTTTATTGGTATTGGTGTTTCTTGACTCAGGAAGCACACAAGTTCTTTCACACATATTGTAGAGTTGTACTCGATACAAAACGCAATTCCCACATTCATTGGTCAATTGCATTTGATTCTATTCTATTTGGGTCATATCTATTTACTATAATAGCTGCACTTCAGTAATATACTTATTTAGTTTAACAGCCGTGGTTTCTTTTGCGTCCCATTTCTATCATAATGTCCTGAACTTTTAATGTTCTTCAAAGACATTATGATAGAAATATTTGTTTACATTAATGATATTTCTAAATATGGAGGCATGTCAAATAAATCCATTTTATGTGAATGAGAATTTGAGTTTCATACACATACTAGCTGACTCTACCCGGATTTGCACGGACATTTTGTTATTGGGATGCGGTTTAACCTTCGTTATGATATTGCATATATTCTTCGATTGAAATTGCATGTTTAAATTTTAAAAAACGATATTTTATTAAATAGTTAGCGATACTTAGTGGAAATTCGAAAAGGTATTATGACGTTAGCGCGGACGATACAAACATGAAATCATTTCTGTACCTTCTCACCCGTTTAAAAAATAAAATAACGAAAAACCCAGAGATTCATTTCTAGATGTTTAACACGTTTTTTGCATACAGAAACTGAGATGATATACCAATTAGTTCCAGAGGTACAGTGAAAATTCGAAAGGTCCCTCTTTCCCTTTTTCACCCTTTTAAAATTGGTAATTTAAAAATCATCTCTGAATAGGTGATTACGTTACAAAATGTCCCTATTGTACAAATTTCAAGTTTCTAATTTTTTAGTTGTAGTTTTTTAAGCTATACGTCGAGAATGAGCTATTCGTCAGTCAGGACAATGCCGCTTATGTATAGAGATGCTTCCTACTGGCCATCGTTATTGCACATGGCTTAAAAATACCACACAATTTGATGAGTCGTATGTGTCCTCTGAAACCTAAGATTGTGAAGATCCAATTAAACTGATAGGATTGGGTTGCGGAGTGGGTGCTTCGTTGTCAGTCTCTGCCAATGTTCTCTCTTTATCATTGGTAACGCCGGGGGTTCACAATGGTTAGCGGTTCGCCTGCCATTAGTTCAGGCGGTGAAAAGCTATCTGACCCTATACCACGACCACTTTGCAGAATCCTATTTCAGTTTTATTCGTACTATGATTACAATGTCTGGTAAGGTATGGATTCTCTCATTCATAGGTGTTATGGAAGAACCTACTCACGGATGAACTTACGCTTCTATAAGAAAAGATCACAGAAAGAGAGTCGAAACATTAGTCCCACAATGTATAAAGCGAATTACTCCACCATGTCCGTGGATGATTTTATCAGCAATTATAGAAAAATATCAATCATCTGATAATTATCTTCGCATGCCCTGCATAGTGCAAACAGTGGAGAGCAACTAGAGTTACCTGAAGTAGTTCTACAAGAATGTCTACGAAGGTTCACTCAAATAAGGAAAGTAAAGATATTAAAAATAGATATGTTAAAATATTTCAGTTAAACGAGTAATTAACATTAAAACCTCCAGTGCAAAGCTAAGGTTGATCGCTCATTCTAAATAATTCAACGAGCCGTAACCAGATTAGCCCAGATTCTCTTAACCTTCGGGGCCACCCACTCACACATGGAGATAGTTCCAACTAGCTTCATGCTGAAACTGAATATTTAATTATGGTATCCATGTATATAAATCAATGTAAGAAATATTCATTAATACTTGTTATTCGCCCATCGAATTTCTTGAAGAAAAGTTCCCAGCCATTTATGATAATCAGTGCAACTAGAACCTCAAACAAGCAAGCCACCTATTGATTGACTCGATGAGTATGATCGTCTTGAACAATAGGTACCATACTATTTATCTCCCATCAGACATTTCTACTCTTAACAATTTCATTCTCACTCTCCCTGACCTTGTAACCTTAGCGTAATCGTTGCATATGTGAAAGGAAAAGTATGAATTACTGAGAATGTTTTGCAAGTCAATGGGCAGTGGGGTGTGCCTCGTTAGTGTCTAAGATGCATCTGCCTACGTCTCTCGGTCGCCGCCCATTCAGAAAAAAAATTGTCTGTGAATGTCAGAAGAACAGGTGTGCTTTGAATATGTTTCCAGAAGGGATCATACCTATGTATCGAATAGCATGTGTCGTCACCAAACAGAGAAATTCTTGCTCGACGAGTTTTCTCGATGTAATAATATCTCCGAGGAATGACATAAGATGTAGCTGGCTAACTCATTTCCTCGTGATAAAAATCTACTGAGATGAATTATGGTTTTATCGTTTTATAATTACGAGAAATTCCTTCAGCAATTATCGCTAGTGTTCGATATAATTCCGTTCAATATTATCTAATGCAATACGATCTAATTATGCACGATACCTGTTCAGTCTTAGTCAGAACGATGAGTCTTTAAAATTTAATAGATGAAGAACACTATCAATCATACTGAATTTTATTATCATATCTAAACGTATGGAATGTAAAGACAACACAAATATAGTATTACGATAATAATATAATTCTTCGAATTTGAGAGGATAAGGATGACTCTTATAAGCTCTCACATTTTTAAGGGTCCCTTATAATGTAATTCAGAGGGAACATTGTCTAATGTTGATTTCACCACAGGGATAGACTCAATATAAATCTTGAAACGTCGTGATAAATACCTCAGAACAAATGAGTTGTGGATACAATCCCACGCAAAGAAAGGATTTGAACGTATTGGTCCCGCCCACAATTCATCGCAGTGGCCATAGAGCTAGAGAGATCCCTACTACATACAACTATCAAGTTAAATTTGAATAAGATAGAGGATGAATACATTCCATTTAACAAAATCACGAATACGTTATGAGAACTGCAGAATTTATTTCTCTATGGGTATCAAGTAAGGAATGGATTCTATATTGAAATTGAATATCTTCAAATCCGCGGTTAAAAACTACCTCCTGCACCAGTGCTTCTACACTGTAAAAGAATTTATTGATTTTAACAAAAGTTAAATTCGTCTTGTGCTTTATCACGCCATTGCTGTAGTACTTTTTAAACAACTTATAACAATTTCAAAAACTATTTTCTTGCATGATTGTGTTGTCTTATGGCTCATATTAATTTAGTTTTATGTGTACTCAACATTGGCACGTTTGTGTACATAAATTCTGTAGCCCCATCCTGGCCCGGGTTTTTCTCCGGTTTTCCTTCGGGTAGAGGCGGATTTATCATACAGGTTCTCTAGGCTTTGTCTAGGGGCGGGTCTATTGTAACAATAAATCGTGAATTTAGTGTTATTTCAATTTTTAAGCACTATACTCAGAATAATCTATAGTTCGATAATAACTTACATGTAATTTTTTGCTTAAAATTACAAACATATTGACATTCTATTAGTATTATAACTCGCAGCTAACTTTTTATCTTATCTAGGAATTTTTGCTGAATTTTTTGAATCCGCCTCTGCCTTAGGGCCCTTGATCGGAATTGATGGGATGGTCCCTTGCTTGCTTCCGGAGAGTAAATTAGTTTTTTTTTCCCTCCACGTGGTCATACGCAGTTTGTACTGTTTTTTGACAATAAATTTATTATTATTATTATTATAAAAATATTAAAACGGATTGTGAACCAATGAACAAACGGAAAATATTATAATGTATCATCTTTCATTTCTTAATTAAAGTTAATGATAAGCATTCAATACTTTACAGTATATATCCTCATAAATTATAAATTATATTTATGTTTGTTGATGCTTGTGTTTCTATGTCACTTCGTAGACTTTAAAGTACATTTTTTTTCGACGCTTCTCGTCATAAAACTGTGTCCAATTATAGTTTACAACATCACAGGTAAATCTCCCACTTCACTGAAACGTTCTCACGACTGAGTTGAAAGCCGGCCTCATATTTCAATAACAACGTTTTCAAATATGCCCTTGGAGGAATCTAGTGATTAATAAAGCTCCACTCGACTTCCTCGGAATTCCTCTTTGACGGAGGCTTCAACAGGAATTTCCGGTTTGAAAATGATCGTGACGAGGAAGGAAATGCTCATCTTCCTTTCAACCATTTCCTCCTAGAGGAAATATGCGAGACTAGTTGACTATATTGGAGAAGAAAGTGTAGGGACTGCACGGAGAACGACAGACAGTAAATCATTTTATAACTACTTATTCAGTTTATAACCCTGATGTAACATGGGAATCGGTCTTGCAACACAGATGTTCACTTCCTATGTAAACTAATGAATTCCTTCATTTGTTGTAATGAAGGAAGTTTAAGTGTTGAGTGTATTTGGTAAAAAATCTCGACGTATTCTGAAAGTCCTGCTTGGAAAACAGAAAATTAGTTCACTCTAATAATACTTGTAATTTCACATAAGATGAAGCCCAACTCCGGATTATATGGACCAAAGCGATATAATTCTTAAATACAAACATCTAGAGTGCGAGCATTCTTGGTTTTTATTTGTTCCGAATTCATTTTATTTGTTCAGAGTCCATATCGGAATCTTAGATATTTGGAAAGAGCAAGCGGAAAAATGTCTGAAAATGACGCCATGTAAGTGGTTTCTTCTTTGCCACATTACGTTTTGAACATTCTGACTCGATTTACAACATGAGAATATTAACTTTCATATTGTACATGATTTATTATTTTTATTCTTCACTTTACACTCTAATGAACATTAAATACTTCGTTGCCAAATCGTACCAAGTCAGCTCATAAATAAGTTCATAAAACCTTGCCGGGCCAGATTTCAAAGAGAAGAACCGTCTAATTAGGATGGGAACTATTACTTTATTGGAATTAATGCCTGCCAAAAACAGAGACAGCCCAATCTGTAATGTTTGAGAAAACCTCTCCCACTCCTTCATTCCCAAGCAATTCACAGACTCCGCCGCGCTGGAAACTCGCGCTTCACTAGTTTTCACCCGCTATCAAGATGAAGGCGTCTCTTTCAATTCATTTATCTCCTTAGCGTCTTGGATCGCATCCTGAAACCTCTCGGAAGCGTGGAAGTTCCAGTGGAAATTACGATGCTTTTTTACGGTTAGGTGTTTGAGAAAGTGATCATTCATGCAAAATGGTGACTATTAGTATCGCTTGGGGGGGGGGAAGATGTAGAATTCGGTGAACTTGAGTAATCACCGTGTTCATTACGACTGTGTCGTACTTTTATTTTCTGAGTAAAACAAATGATTGTATCTTATACATGTACTTCTTCCGGGGACCTACTTGTTGAGAAGATATGTGATAACTACGGTCACACTTTTCACACGATGGAATTTATCTGCCCCTAATCGTCGTACACACTCCTGATGAGCATATAATCAATTGATTCTGGACGCGCTTTAATATTAGATTTTTTTCTTCTCATCCATAGTTAATATGTTTAAGAGATACAAGTGGGACTACATTTCTATTTAAAGCATGTAAGAGATTTCCAAAACGACGCATTTGATATGTTTTATATTACTGGCGAATACAATAGTAATATAAATTACTTGTAACAACAATTTATTTTTATGTTATATAATTTTTGTTACGAGTATTATATTTGTCATTGTTTTTGTGAGAATTTAGTAGTTTTAATTTTTACAGCACATTAATAAGAAAATAAGTTCATATAGTAGCGAGCTTACTTCTATACTGCTTATTTGATTGGTTCGAGTTTCTATGAAAGAAAAGGTAACTAATCGCGGACAAATTTTGAGAAAACTAAAGTATTGTTTTATTTGTATTGATTTTTTTAAGCAAATGAAACATTCGAATTATGCATTCAATGTATAGTGTACTAACAACAGAAGGAATTCACTAAAGAACTGGAGAATGTCAGATAAGCTGGTGATTTGCATAAAAATGAAAGCAGTATGATGACCGTACAGGCATAGAAATAAGATTTAGGAAGGGTCAATGTAACGAATCAGCTGTTCCGACCAGCCACTTGCTACCGGAGTTGGACTTTAATGAGATCAGATGAATCTCTATTTTGGCGGAGTAAACATACTACCGAAATGGATAAATTCGACTGGGATGAGAATTTAGACAAAATAAGTAGTGTCTGCTAGTTACGCTTGGCTGAGGTTTATCGGGAAGACTTGAAAAGTCTAGGTCTCATACAAATGTCTTACTGGCAGGCCCCTTCCAGTTGCAATAGACTTATGTTTATTTAGACTCTCTTTGCTGTACAGCAACTTCAATGTTCCACGTTGAAGAATATTTATATTTTGTTGGAAATTCATTTGGTTAGACTATAAATTTGTTTTTCAGAGGTATTGGGTTCTATCCATTCACCTAATATTTCATTTTTTCTCTTCACTATCTTTTGAGTGTAGCTATCTGGGCTCTTCCTCATATTAGATGTTCGCTACCTCACTTTTACTGAGCACCTGTTGAATGTACTTATGAAGTCACGTCTTGACAATTTTAGTTTTGATTTTATTAAATATATCTGAAAAAATTCTCGAAAGGAAAACAATAATAGAGTACATACTTCTATATTTGTGTGAGTTTGAATACTGTATTTTCGTATTGACCACTTATTTGTTAATGAACAACACTGCCTCTGTTGTGTTTATTTTGTTAAATTTCATCAAAATAATATTCTGACAAAACGTTATAAGTTTCATGAAAGAAACTTGTTCTCAATAGAGAATCTATGATTTTTTGTAGTATACGCTGTTTGTTTAAAAAAAATATAATTATAAGTTCGTATTGCATTTTTTCTGTTCTTATAGCGTTCTTTTCCTCTTCAGTAGAATAACTCGAGCGATTTTTCATGAGAAGATAGTTCTATTGTTGTAAATCAACAAAAATGTACATAGATCAATCATTTACTGTGCAAATCTGACTAATTTTCGACAAGGAAATTTTGTAAAATAAGTGATACAAATAAGAAACTTAGAATTCAAAGTGTAAGTTTGTTTTCGCTTTATTGCAACGTTATAAAGAATATAAAATTATACAAGAATTTCGAATTTGTTAATGTTCTTATGAGGTTATGTATAGACCTCATAAATCACATAGCCATCTTTCTTGTTCTCGATTTTCAATTTTTTTTTGAGTTAGTGGGGGGATACTAGCTCATTGTGGAGAGCAACATAATTCAATTTCTTCTTTAGCTTCTCATAACGATTGATGACAGTGTTTAAGGCAGGTATCAGTTATATTTTTCATGCTCGGGTTCTATCTTTGCTGATTCTAATCTTCTTGACACCGTCTGAATTCCCGAAGCCGTTGTGAGTCTCAGGCTACCCTAGTTGCCTTCGTCATCTCCTTCCCGACTCCAGTTCACCTTTTACCGTGGGAGAGATTCGAACACGAGATTCAGACATTCAAGCGCATCCCCAAGCTTGCGAGGAAACTGTAGATAATGAGATAGAAGTGTTTTCACTATTTCTTCCGACTCAAACACGAAATTCGTCACACAAAAGGAAGAGGGTGATGCGAGACATTCAACAATAATGAGAAGAAAAAAATGATTAAAATCTTTCCGCTATTATGTTGCTTTCCTAATTTACTAATATTATCTTCCACTAAAGCTAAATAACGATGGGTTCAACATTTGTTTGTTGTCTTGATGAACGACACTGTTTTCAAATCATCATACATTATTATCTCATTAAAATCCAATTTATTTCGTAATATCCGACGTGATTGTAAAAATACGCGTACTTCCAATAGAAAAAAAGAAGGTCGTTTAACCAAGTTGTGAAATTATTTTGCGCAATATAACCAGTCACAGAAGTATCTACGTACAAAATAAATTACTACAAAAACGAGACCTTCCTTTTGATTCGCGAGTTATAAATCTCTGAATCGAATCTTTGAAGCGCTATCAAAGTGGGCTATTACTTTTTTGTTCACCAATATAAATAGTTTGATTAGTAATGAGCGAGTTACGTGTGCACTATAAAACACATTCATCATAAGTGTTTTACAACGAGAGAGCCCACTTATCCGAGACGCGTTAACCTTTTTGGGGTCAGAGGCCGATGGAAAGCGGTCCATTGTATCCTCGTTAGATCTAGAAGCGCGTCCGGCTACGTTAGAAGAACGAATCGTTGATATACTCATAAGGGTAGATTCGTTCTGCTTTCCATTCTCTTATAGAGATGCAAGATGGTGAGATATAGATATGAGAGACTTGAAACAATCTTAAACATATTTGATATTTTTCTACAAGCTTAATGAGTTTGTTAATCGAAAACTTTTTGAAAATTGCAAATTGCTGATTGCATGCTTTGTGGTCGAATAAGTGAAGTTGCTGTGTAAACTAAGCATTATAAGGGTAGAATGAGAACACCTACTCAACTATTCAGTAAATAAAAATAAATGAGTGAAGTGAAAGAAGAAGATCTCAACTCAATAAAGGAGAATTTTGGGTGCATCCGGGGAATCGCTACTTCAAAGAATTTTATCACCCCTGTAACAGGTTTTGTCCATTCTTTAATCGTATCACAGCTCGCACACGTACTAAAATATACAAAATCAAGAAACCTATTCAATCAATTGTTTTATAATAGCTTGTAAATAGTTTGAAGTTTAAACGGTACATACATATTTTTAGACTTATCAAGTTGTTCTTCAATTAGTTCTTCTGTAATCTCTCTATCACATCTAATAGACGATCGCTTATAAATTATTAAATCTCACTAAGATAGATACTGCTAAAATGTTACTGATGTATGAATAATTTCGAAATCAGTTCCAAGGAGTTCATGACCATAAATAACCACCATTTAATATTTATTACAAATGCAAACGATCGTATATCACATAATAATAATAATAATAATAATAATAATAATACCATCATTGACATTAATATTGTAGAAAAAGACACAAGTCAATCAAAGAAAATATACTGGTCTCATTACAGAATGAGACATTCCACACATCTTAGAAAAAAAGATGACACATTTAAAATATTCAAATTTTGTGATTTTTCTTTTACTTCTTATCTATTATAGCAAATAATTTAATAAAGTTTTCTAATTAACGTACATACATTATCAGCTGGATAAAAGAATAGCCTAATGATCTAAATTGAAATAAAAGGAAGGTTGCTGTGTAGAAACAAAAAAAATTGGTAAATCACTTTGATTTATTTGGCATTCTTGATGAAAATTCCACCAACTTATTACATCAAGGAGAAAAACAGATTAATATTAATCAATAAGAATGATGCAGACATCGCACCTCCCCCAATCTTGTCGCCCGCGAATAAACTTCTACATACGCAAGAAGCAGATAGTGGAAGAAACAGTATTATTACCTCACACATCATTTTGTTTGAAATGATCATCAGAATTCGCCACTACAAGGTAGTAAAATCGATACGATAGTTCAACTGTCAATCAGTTTATGAGGTTTTGCTAACCGAGGATAATCATATTTATCACTATATCTTCATTTTATGGTTTTGGCATTGACAGCTACTGATCATCTTCCTTCCACCACAATATATGTTTCTGAATGTGCGTTTCAATGTTTTTCTTTTCATATACATAAAAGCTTATTTTGAGCCTGACTTGAGATTAAAATGTTCGTAAAATATTCCTGAAATTAAAAGTCAATAATATCTCGCATTAACATATCGTTGAAAATTCTATTAATTCAAATATTTTATAATAATATTTTGGTTCATTCCGTTTTGAAAAAACAGAAATGAAACTTTTGATACACTTGGGAAATCTCCTAAGTGCATATCAAAATAAAAAGAATTGTTGATTTCATATTTGTTGACCGATTTTGAGTAATAAAACAAATTTAAACGTACCAAGCAGAAAAAAATTATATAAATAATAATCTAATGTTGATTTTATTACACTTTCTTGATATTTATGTTTGACGAAGCATTGCTCAATACAAAAATAGAAAAGTGCACAATGTATGCCTACATAAAGCGGACGTGGGTTAAAGCTGGATTTTTTGCTACATTCCAGTGCAAGAGGATCTCTGATGGTCTCCATTGAGACATTAAAGATCTTGCTGCAAATGCAAAATTTAAGGACCTCATGATGACCAAATGTTAACATCACAATAGTTATATGACTTTGCTCTGACGACCGGAGAGAAACTTTCAACACTGCACTGTAGCTGATATGAAAAATAGAAAAAACAAACAATTAAAACCTTAATTCAATGAATCGCAAGCAATTGCAAATTAAAGGAAGTCAAAAGTTCTAGACTTTAAAATCTTTATCTAAGAACGAATTTATCGTTCAAGACTATTAAATTGTATAGTCAATGGTACTCTATGTTACTAGAACCAATTTACTACTTAAGATCAGCTGAACTCTTAACTTGTGACGCTTATTGGTGGACGATGAATAATGAAAATACAATGAAGTTGCATACAAGGTGTCTATATTCTTCATTGTATTGTCTAAAATTAGAAAATTTACTACAATTACCCCTTTTCGCACTTGGTATGTGCAAAAGAGTACAACAGACTACGTACACCCAAATGACAACACCAGCAGGTAGATTTAGTAGAGTAGGAAAAAAATAACATTTCTTCACCTACAATAAAAAAGTACCTGTAGCTTTTATTGTACACTTACAATAAAAAAGTATCTTTTTTAATAATAGTAATATTTTTTTAGGGAAATTTTTCAAAAATTATCATCAGTAGTGATAAATGTGAATTATGATTATATACCTCAACATTATCACTTTAAAATTACTTATATTTTATTTCACGAAATAGTTATGTATGATGTATAATTTGCCAAAACTCTTCAAAACTCCCATAATAATCCTTTCGATTCACGAAAAACATTTATTGAGAAGAATTTCTAATTGTTTAAACTGTGATTGCAAATATGATTAAGTAGCCCATGTATTCAACATTAATTAAAATCCCTAACGCATCAATAATGGCATTATAATAAAATAATTAGCCATTAATGCTAACTCCATGCACGGTGGTTTCTCCTCGCTTCCTGCACCGATGTCTTAATCATACTTCCGGAGAGCAACCCGGAAATAATACATTTAGCTTTAACCACGCTGTAACACACCGAAGCTTCTCGTTAATACGCATCACATTCCGCCATGTTGCAGTATCGTCGCTTCAACTTGGATGCAACAAGAAACCGTGCCGGTGAAAGGTGTTTGAAGCTCCTGAATGCATTTGGACGGAGCCGCCCAACGCAGTGCGGGAGATCGTTCCCTCGGCATTCGTTTATAATATGTGTAACGGGTGAAAGTGACCTTCGGATGGGAGATGTATGATCTCGTTGCTCTGCACGAGAACCGTGGCGAGAACATCGATTCATGTACGTTCTGGTACCTCAGGGTCATTCTCATGGATCTCTGCTTCTTCTTCTTTTTTTTTTTACGTTCCGGAGAAATTACTGTACATCCTGGAACGGCGAGTGCGTATTCGCTCAGATTTCTGATCTCTGAGGTTGCTCACAGACATTGGCGGATCTACACCGCAATCAAGGGGGGAGGCTAACCAGGGAGCATTTTTGTTAAAAAATTATGGTTTTACAACACAAATTTTATAAATATTACCTTTAAATGAAATGCATAACAAATAATTAACAATTTGTTATTATTAATAACAATAACAAATATTTATTAAAGTTATTATTATGCTATTATTAATTTTATTAATCTAGTATTAATAAAAATAATATTATTAATAAAAATAACAATTATTTATCTGGTAACACTTTTACGAAGTATGACATTTATCAACATCATTTTTATCAATTAAGAGTTCGTTCAGATTAGCCCCCCCCCTAGATTCGCCACTGTTCACAGGGGATATATTAATATAATCGTCCAAAGTAGATTATAATAATGAGGTTAATATTAGCTGTTTTAAGATATTAGCTGTTTTAAGATATTAACTGTTTTAAGACGTTTAACTATTTTACTACTATTAACGTCCATTATATAATGAAAATAAATACTTTAAGACGACGAATACTTTATATATAGTGGTTTGAATATCACAGGTCAACTTCGACTTCAGGTCGTCGTCAGGTGTAACAAATGATAACAAGAAACAAAACAAGAGAAAAATAAACATGATATTAAAGAATAATTATTAGAAACGTAGCTTATCAGAAATGAAATTTATAAAGAATACACACAGAAATTTGAATTTATGAACTAACTTAGAAAAACTATCTGGTATTTACAATATAATATTATAACATGTTTGTGTAATTTCTGCTTTCTTGTAAACATATGAAATTACATTTTTGTTAAATATTCGATCATGTTCAATTCAATTCAAAGCGCTAATTAAATTGTATTCGTCCATCATAAAGCCGTAAGTCTTGAATGATATATTCGTTTATTTATTTTAACTATTTTACAGAATCCCTTTCTAAAACACTTATCCTTCGAAATAGCCTGAAAAAGAAAAAAAATATCACACTTATATCTATGTTGGTGACATTATTTGAGAGTTACTTGAATGTAATGCACGAACTTAAGAGAAAAGTTGAAAGATACATCTCCCAACAGCATAACACCATTTAAAATATTTTCGAAATAATAAAATTTTACTCTAAGTAGAACTGTATTTCTTTCTCAGAATCTTTCTTGTTGCTAGTCCTAAGATCATTTAAATAACAGTAATGAAACTAAAATATGTCATTAAACATGTACAGCATCATTCAGTTCTCACAATAAATTGCCACATGATGTAATATTATGTGCCTTGGAATAAGGTTACAGCAACGTTTAGTTCTCCAATGTCACGTCAAATTTAATGATGGTATACACGGAATAAATATCAGCGAGGGACCCACTTAATTGTGATAAAGTTCATGTTGAGACACTGAATTAAAAATGCATCTTCTCGCCTTGAAATATTTGGTAAATTATTTCATTGATTTGTCAGAAACATTACAACACAGTTGTACTAATTTTCAAAGAGGACGAAATTTCTTGAAGGAAAATAGGAAGACGAAAAGTTTCAAAAGACCTGAATGACGCGAATTTGCACACATCTGAAGTTTAATGGAATCCTAACATTATTATAACTGCATTAACTCAGTGAAATTACATCACAATTTATTTTATTGCATTGTTATCTCTACACAGTGCGATGTATCCGATTAATTTCGAATGAATTACGTTCAGTAACAAAACTAGAAAATTGTAACTTTTGCATTTTGTAATATCGTTACAATTTTGAACTGATTATAAAGACATTCCATTTTGTATCAGAAGATACTGAAGTAGTTCCAATCATTTTGGCAACGTATGCTTGAGTTTTAAGTGTTCTTGCAAATGTTTTAAAGAAGACTTCTATTATTTCATGAACATCCCTTTCCATGCACGGATATGTTAACATTAATGTTAATATCTGTTTAATTTATAGCACATAATAAAGTTCTCTCAGTAATTAATATACATCCAATTTTTCCTTAGTGTCATTTAATGAACCTAAAAATGTTATAAGTCTGCGTCGTCTATGATAGTTTACTTCTGAGTGGAATATGGGAAAATCTTTGAAAGAAAACAAACCTAAATTATATCGTGTATTAATTTTCAGAAATAAATACGAATTAATATTTCAATACTTAAAATAATATTTTAGTATAATAATTTGTAGTAACGTTATATGGGGAACTGGACAAGTGTATGATTAACTACTTTCAACAGTTTTGGTTACATAGCAAACCTCGAAATTGATATCGTATTTCTCATGTTTATTTCTGAGTCAGAATTGTGCTGTCTTATGATATTATTCTTGTAAGAATTCGACGAAAGGAAGGAACATAAAATAAATAATATATAAGAATATATAGGAATAATAATAAATAATAATAGTTATAAAATATTGTTATTCCTAAATTGTTACAAAATGAAAACCCATGATCATATGGTGAGTGATGAAATTAGGGGAACTTTGTTTTGACCACTAAATATAATGTGTTTGCCTCACAACTGCAAACTTTCACTCTCAGATTTACATTTATGACAAAGTGGGATTCACATGCATTATCATGACGAATTACAGATAATTACGATTAATTGCAGTAATTTATGATCTTTGCAGCTCATGATAATAACATGTTGTGGGATCGTAATTAACCTATCTGAACTCCGCAGCAATGGAATTACTGAATCTACTACGCAGGTCAACATGACTCATACAACGGAGTTTACTTCGCATTACCTTCATAATTTTGTTTTTCAATGTGTGCTTTGCAATAAAAATTCTAGGTAGTTGCTCTAATGGAATATTTAAAGTGAATACGAGACAAATAGTTTTATAGAATTTATTATATACAATTGAATAAATAATTAAAAACATACGATCTTTTATGGACGAATAATTTTCATATTTTCTGTGATGAGATCACTATGTTTTGACTTAGATATAAGTCGTCGTCGGGTGATCAAATACTAACAAAATTTAACAATAAACATAACAGGACAAATGAACATTATATAAACACAAAATATGTTTACAAAAAAGCAGAAACCAAACATGATATAATATTGTATTGTATAAACCCGATATATTTGCAGTGTCTGGGCATAAATGCAAACTCCCGTGTTTGTTTTATAAATATCATTTCTGATATACAATGTTTGTAATGATTAACTTCTTTGTCCAAAATTAATGTATTTTACCAATCCATCAAGTGATCATTATTAATGCAATGTAAGATATCTACACTTTGTTCAGCTGATTTCAATTTCGTTTTTATCCCTGAATTCTAGTTTTCAACTCTATTTTTGTACGTAGCTAGCATTACAATCTTTACATTTTACTATATACGATTTCTATATAACACTAGATAATTCTGACTGACATTTTAAAACATTCTGACAATTATTTCGCGACTACGCCGCCACTCTAATGTGACATTGGAGAAGTACAACTAGATAAAATCTTGTTACTAGAATTTAAAAAATTGAAACGAATCGATAAACTGGAGCAAATTCAACAGAAACTACACCAACTATTCTTACCATCTTTCTCATCACACGTTTAATATAAATCTGAATAAGTGTTTGGATAAAGAAATCTAGAATTAAAGAAAAACATTTATCAGATTGGTTAAAATTATTACTTAATTTTGGTCACAAGCTACGAAAGGTTGTATATGTTCATTGTTATAGTTAGACGCTCCGTTGCAAGAAGAATTAACATCTCGTGTTGCTATACGACAATTCATCAAAACACAAATTATGTAAAAAAGAAATGGAGTATTTTAGTATTTCTTGATGTTCAGTAAAAAATTACTCTTTTTTTGAGGAGTTACTTTACCAATAAAATATTGTTCATTGTTAATATAGTCGTGTTATATTATAAAGTGTACATAACAACAATCGCTAACTGTAATATATATTTACTGATTGACATGTTATAGTCTATTAATATCAGTTCTAGAGTTTTCAGTAAATAATAATAAAAAATTTATTGCAAAAAAAAAACCGTTGCAAACTGCGTATGACCAGTAGTAGTATAGTATATCTCGGTCTAATGCTTCAGTAAAATGAAATGGCGAATGATAATGAAATGTTACAGAAATATAAATTAGTATTATACATTACGAGAGAGAAACGTATTCTATGGTAAAGAGTAATGTAGGAATGTTTCCATTAAATTTTACGTTTGGAAGTTCCTAACACTGGACACTTAATCAACAAATTTGGAGGTCAACATGACGCAGTCCTGGTTTGCTTTGAAGTAATATTTGTACGTTTCCATGAGTTCTCATTTCCAACTTGGCTCTCTCCCTCGTCAATAGCCCTGAGGATTGTTTGTGTGCGGAGTCATATTAAATTCATGCGCGAAGCAAATGACATACTGTTGCAATATAATGATAGGATGATTCACCAATTCTTATGAAACTCTATCTGCTAGATACCAGTTCCTTACCACGTCACGACGAAATACAAACTTCCATCGGGATCTAGATCTCATGAACCTCTGATCAACAATTCTTGTTAAAACCTATGAGCTATCATAATGTCATAAATATTTGAATATAGTCACAATTTACAAGAGTGAAATAATTATTCCAATATCATATAACCAGAATCAAATTGATAGAGAATATCTACATTTATAAAATACTATTTAGAAATTAAACTACGTTTATATTTATTCTACTTTTAAATTAAATTGCTTCCTAGTACATAACTTCCTTTGTATCTTTTTAATATTTTCATATGTATATTTCACCAGAAAAGTAAAATTACAGCATCAAAATCAGTATCGCTCAAAAATGATAAATAAATATGTAAACAAGGCATTTTCCAGCATTGAGGGAAGTAATGACGTTAGGTTTAATAGCAAGAACGTTCGGTACTGTTATTTTTTTATTGTTGTATACAGTGTCAAAATTATAAATTATGATATCTAGTACAATACAACACCATTTAACATATTTTGCAAATTTGGTCAAATCCAGCAACGTAGGTCAAGTGAACAGTCTGTGGAATCAACGCAATTTTATGCAAATGAGTGACATTTCTCGATAATTGAGCTTCCGTGGATTATTTACTGAAATCTCATAGGTTGATTAAAAAACTTCGCCTTTGAGTTTGAAAGTGGGTAATAATTGTGTTGATAAATAAGCCTCCACTAATCAACAAATGCATAGGAACTGTCTTTCTGTTTCGTTGCCAGAAAAGCTTCAACGAGCTTTGTCTTCTTTGGCATTTTTCTCCTTGCCACAGTGAACTATCGATATTTGCAGTTCGATACGTGATCGACTTGTGACGTCTCTCTATTGCGCTTGTCTTGCGACTTCACGGGTCAGCATGTTTTCCACGTGACATCATTTCATTCTATGGGCTTTAATGACCTCGATGTTGACGAGCCCTAAAGCCCCATACAAAAAAAAAAAAATCATTCTCTCAGCCAATTCTCATTTGGCTCTGAAGCTGACAACTGCTCTCCAAACCGTCCTCAACGAGACACCACGCATCTCTCGTTGGCCTCATCACAATTAATCGGTACACGAGACAATTTTAGGGTCAAGCAACTGCGCTCTCACCTGTAGCCACGCTTCCGACCACGAGCTCCCGACTTTCAACGTATTACCGGCCCTCCAACTTAAACAAAACATTCAACCTCATATCAACTCAACATCAACTCAACATCCTTAGCACATCACGTCATAACGGCTGCACACCGTGGAATTGGAGTGTCACACCATCATTATTTCAACGCTGCAACTCCTCAAGACTTCAACGAGCACACTGCCATTCCGTTTTGTACCTTCCTTATTTTAATGGTTATTAGCCAGTTGAATTCTTATGTTATTAAATTATTTTGTTGGCACTTCTACCCAGCGCCCGCTCTAGCGGTTACGTCGCCCCGGATAAAAATACATTTTGCCGCCCCTTAAAGTATTTTTATATATTTTAAATAAAGGTACATATTTTTAATATTCATTAAAAATCAAATCATTTTATCTAAACAAATTGGTCCTTTGCAGTATTTTTTTGCGGTCAGTCATTTTCAACCTCTCCCCCCACTTTAAGGGAGCAAGGGTTTCTTATTCCCGTGGGTACTGAAAATAACAAACAAATATCTGGGTGATCAAATTTCGCTCGGATGGATCACAAAATGGTCATATGATTTTCAATCAATAGTAATTTTTAAAAAAAATATAGTACCGATGTATGACCACGCATATCATCATATCATGATCTTGACATACTGAATCTTAAATATATTTTTCGTAAGGGATTCAACCCGTGGTTTACTCAGTTACACTGCTGTGTAGTCATTAACATAACGAATTATAATTCTATACGTAACTATTTTGGTAACTGCGCAGTTTACGGTGCCCTTATATGATTGTGTGTTTGTGTCCGCGTTCAAGGAGTCATTCCTAATTGTATGGAAATGACACACTGTATTTACCCGGTAGGACACATACTGAGAGTAAATAGAAAACAACCAATTATCTATACGTCTCGAATATGTACGCGTGAGGGTCGAGAAAGTTATATTTTCATTTATTTTTGTCAACATGATCTGCCTGATTATACTTTCCTAGTGTGTTTAACATTTTTATTGTATGTATAAATTCTCGTTTCGGTCGACTTTGGACCACGATAACGAGTGATAGTAAGGCTCAGTTTTTGTGAGTTTTACTCACTATCGTGAATTTGAGATAGGAGGAACAGCGTCTAGATAGAATCCAGATTGCTGTATCCGAGTATTACAACTGCGGTTGTTATCCACATAGGGTGAACTTTTCATACGCCAAAGCTATGAAAAGCTACATTTTTATCTTGCCCAGCCTTGGTATCGAACCCGGCATGACTTGGTGACGAGCAGTCATGCTGACACAGTGGCCGCGACAGGGATTAATTTGTATTTATTATTTGTAATTAACTAATTTTCCGTAAATGTTCACACTTTACAACTTTGAGGGGGCCTGGGGGGTTAAGCTCCAGGGGGATTCTCAGAGGCTTTTGTGAAAATGACACTTGGGATGTGGTCAGTGGGGAAAAATACAGCTTTACGCCAATTTTTTCCCGGTCAAAACCTTTATTGATTGGGCTATTAGTTGAAGTAGCGCTCCGCTCGTGCTATTTTATTCAGAGAAATACATGCATGTTCAAACAATTTCAAGCAACGTCCTTTACAAATTTTGCGTTAATTTATTCATAAAATAAATTATTAGTTTATAAAATGTTTTCTTTTCTAAATAATAAAAATTTACTAGATTTTCGTAAGTTTATAGTCAACTTTTATTGTTTAATATGTTTAACATAGATTGCCGTTGTCTTAAAAAAATTAATCGCTGTCCAATCTTTCATATCTATGAAATCTTTCAATAGTGTGATATTATCAAAATATCACAAAATTAAATTTTATGATTGTTTTCCTTAGAATCAAGAATTGTAAATATTTTTAGCTTTTAGACATAAACAATATAAATAAGCTATGCACAGTAAATTTTAAGCGAAAGAAAAAATCGATATGAAAAATTCTTTATTAATTGTAAATTAATATTTTTCTCACACATCCAAAATGCCGCCCTTAAATTTTGGCGTCCCAGATAAATGTTCCCTCAGATTTTTTGTACAACAAGATTACTCAAATAATTGTAAACTCATTGTATTTTCTTGTAGACCTCTCATTGTTAGCATTATTCAGTTATTTCAGGAACATGAAACAAATAATCCCTTTTCAAGCACTACGTTTATCTTTACTTAACACTAAATAGGAAACAAATGTAAAATTAAAAAAAATAAAACAACTATAATTATTACAAACTCATCTTCGAGTTATACAGTCACATAGTAGTACACTCTAAATTCTTCATCGGGTGCATTTTTTTTTATTTTTTTTTTTTGTGGGGCTTTAGGGCTTGTCAACGGCAATGCCATTAGAGCTCTTAGTGCATGAATTGGTATGGGCAACAATTTTAAAATCTGACTGGTGGAAATGTAGGAAATGTCTCGACATCAAAACACAGTGTTACTTTGTTGAATGGTTTAAGAAATATTTGTCCTCTCTTTCTCACTCAATGTTTTCTCGTATATAAACGATATATTTTTTTTTTTTACGGTTGATTCATTTTCTGTAAATTTCCGAATTTGTGCGAAGAGAAAGAAGACAATCCTTTCATTTTCGATTTCACGTCCTTTACCGGCAACTGCTACGCCCATTATGTAAGGTGAAAGAAATGGGAAATAATCGAGCGCGAACTGAGGCTAGTAACCTTTCAAACACTGTGATTGACTTTCGAGAGGGAAATCATTCCTAGAATTTCTATTGTTTATGTGACCTCTTGAACTTGCCTTCCCGTTTCCCGTTTATGTTGGTTTCACAACAGTGATATCGTTGCAAGCATGATAAAATGACAATAGTAATGAAGATATTCTACCTTTCGCTTGATATTATCTTGTTACCCATTTAATAAGACCTTTCGATAAAACTGTCTTTTTGTCAAAGTAATTTGTTCCATATTACTTCTTTGATTTCAAGATTTTAAGATGAAATGTTAGAATATTCATTTTTAATTGCATTATTCAATGTAGATGAAATTGCCTTGAGTTAATTTTAATGGACAAGCATTTTAAGTGACCGAGAGAAATGGTCAGGAACCCCCGGCTTTCCTCAAACTTCGAATACAGAAGAGTGGTATTTATAATGATGATAATTTTCTTTAGAAATTCGACTAAACTCTGTGTATAAAGTTATAGTAATAGAAAAAAGTAACAATTCACCTAAAAACGCAAATTGTAAATGGTACAATACCATGTTGTTGGGTTTGAATTTCTATATTGCCAACGTTTTTATATTCTCTTGAAAGTTACTCAAATTCTGAATGGAAAATACCACTATTTAGGGTGAGTATTACAAAGTAATTCCTCAAACTGAAAATTACTACTATGATGAGATAAATTTTTATCATATTTTATCAACACTTTCGTTGTTAAAACGTAATTTAGATTTTAATAAACATTTTATTGTAAGTACCTCACTTGAAATACTGGAGAGAGAAATAAAGCTTCGTGACTCCGGGGACTGGATTATGTCCACTTTATTTCTCAACGTCTCATGTTCAGTGATGAATCAATAAATCGATACCTAGTATGTTAATCCTCCGCCGATGACAAACCTCTCACCGCGTATAGGAGCACCTTGACACCATGATCACATCTTCAGCTTAGGCACCCCTTCCACCCAGTAATAGAGACGGGCGGCTGAGTCGCGAGCCGAAGTGTCAGGCGTCAGTAGAGAGCGCCTATAAAAGGTGAGAGACGCGCCCACACCTAGCCTTTTCTTTGAGGTGCAGGTACGGGCTTGTGCGCGAGAGACTGGGTTGACGAGTGCCTAGGGGCGATTAAGGGCGTAGACGAGTCAGTGAAGGTGCGCCAGGACGGACCGCAAGGATTAGGGAGTGTTCGAGGTTTCATCCTGTTAATGGTGGATTAGGGGATGAATGGGTTCCTGGTACTATTTTTATCGAAATATATTATTTCGTTGTCAACATTCGTTTAATGTGAATGACAGGGTACAGTATGCACAAGGCTTTAACATCGACGCATGGGCCCACAGCCCCGCCGATATTCTCAGTAATTGTTTGTTTATATATAAACTAAAAAATGTCTTCTCAAACCCTTTTGAATTGAATATTAACATAGACAGATATAGATTTAGGCGAGATTAAGGGCACATATATAAAAATGTTCAATCCGCCACTGCCCTCCGGCCCTTGATCGGTGTTCATGGGATGATCTCCTGCTTGTTTCCAAAGAGTAACTGAGTTTATTATCCCACTTGATCATATGCAGTTTGCTACTGCTTTTTGACAATAAAGTTCATTTATTTATTGAATGTATTTTACCTACCGTATTGTGAACAGATCGTAAATATATTTGAAAATTCTTCCTCGAAGAATATATTTTTTAAACTTTATTCATACCTTGGAAATAGGATCGGTTGAATATTATATTTTGTTTTCCTTACTCCTCGATCTAGATGAAAAATATTTTGCGGGTAGTTTTGAACCAAAAATTTGTTCTACATTGTTGTTCCTTGTGACGCAGAACACGATTTTTCCAAAGCATGCTTCGTAGTTGTATGCGCTATTTCTTGAGATCGAACATCTTTTTTTTCTTTCTTTTTTGGGTGAGATATTTCCATTTATGTTCTCGTTCAACAGAAATGTGCTAAGAAGATAGAAATAACGAATACTACCAAACATTACCTGAATTGAAGTTTTACAGATAAAAATATTAAATTTTCAGTTTTTACTGTTTTATAAAAAATTAATAAATTATTAATTTCACAATTTATTACAATAACAATGATTGATTGTATACAGTTAATAAATCCTTTACTCTCTTGGTGTAAGTGACGTTGATGCAGGAGGTACTCTCATGACGGAGTGAAAGCAACAGAGTAAAAGAAACGGATCTGTCATTCAGGTACTTAAAGTGTCGCTGACCACGAGTGAAGATACGGTCACAAGAGAAGCTTGAGACGGGTAATACCAAATGTTAGAAAATAATTCATGATTGAGTAATGTCATAGGACTTACAGAAGAGTTTGGTTACTCAATCATGAACACAGACAGTGCTGGTGAGTAAGTGAAAATAGACGTGAATGATAATGTCAATCGATTATTTAGTAATGATCTTGTTTTTTCTTCGTTTGCTTTATGAAGCACAAATTCCGCGGCGTATTGGTTGAAACTACTAAAAGATAAAGTATGAGAAAAATTATCGGGCTCCTGTTTTTACCGAGTTTTAAGGTGGAAAAAAACATAATAAGTGTTAAAAAGAGCGATAACATTATGATAATTTAATTGTAGAACCTATTAAAGAAGCAAAAAAACTTGATTGACGCAATATGTTTAAAATTATGTATCAAAACCCTCCATGTATTGTGAGATTCTTTTGGGAATATCTTTCTGCTCGGTTTATTCTGCAGTTGAGCTTCTTTGATTCATGGAAAACAAATGAAAATAATAAACAAACAATAAAATATAAAATTCATAATAGGTGTGTGTTAAATGAAACGTTAAGGTGGAAATAGAAAATATAATAATCAAAATCTTATTAATATACTTCTACTTTATTAATTGTTGATATGTGATCCTGATCTTCCCCTGTTTGATTTAAACTAAATATTATCGAGTTGCAACTGAATATACATTATCCGAAAAGTATTTTATGACCACAATATTTTGTATCTTAAAAACAATTTGATAACTTAAGAATGGTATCCAGGTAATTGCTTTGAAACATGAATGGGGTAGAGATTTCTCACATCATGTGAATTGAACTTATATTTCTCATGCGTAACACACATGGTAATGAATGGAAAATTGTGTTCTATTAGTCGATACCCCCTCATCCATTACACACCACAGAAATCCAAAACACCTCATTTATTTTCTTTGGTGGTCGATAATAATATGTTAACAAATTAACAATGTATACAAACCTCTCTTAGTTGCAACACGATGCATTGTTGGCACCGAAACGAATGACTAAGCAAACTGATTCAACTAAGTCAACTCTTTTATCTTCTGCCTTGCCAATAAACTGCATAGAAAACACCTTTTCTGATTAAGAAATCATTGAATGAAGAAAAAACCAGCGCCCAAAAGGATTAAAACTCTTACTATTCTGATGGAAAACCTGGTGTCGAGAACATTACATCCTATTACATTAAATGTAGTAGGACTAATATTATTCTCTTATGTATAAAGAAGAACATTGGCGCCTCAATCTTTTATACAAATTGATTTCTTTGGGTGAAATTGTGTGAAATTGCCTTAGAAGAGACTGTACTGATTTTTATTTTTACTTGTCTTCACGCGTATGGAAATTAATGTGTCTCTTGTGAAAATCCTAAATTTCTTCAACTCCACAAAAAAGAAGAAAAAAATAGGGCACCTGTTGCACATGACAGAAAAACAAAATGGACGAGAAACCATTGATGCCTGTTTTGTCTATCTTTATCTGTGTGGCACAAAAGGTTTTGTGAATTCCTATTTCTGTAATTTACTCTCTATTATATAATATTCTGCACTATATACGTTGATATTGTTAGAGTGTGACTTCAGGAATCATGGCACTGTGAAACACGGGTAGAACGTGCCTTTAGTCTTTTGGAGAGCACTAGGTAGTTACGATCTGAAGACTTTTGAAACTCACCTGGAAGATTCAAATTCGTAACTCTCATATGTAACTCAAGAAAATAGTCCATAACTCATCAAATAAATGAAAAATGGAATTAAGGATATTAATTAACATTATCCACCCAAAATTAATGAATAACATTTTTAATAGATATCAGTTGCGATTTAAGAAAGAATATGGGTATACAAAATTAAAAAATTCACGCATGATTTCACAGTTACTCAAATAATGATACATTGTGCACAAAATAAATTAAACCATTACTCCAACGAATTATTCACCAGTTTTTGTTCTGAGGAAGAGTAAGTCACAGTTTTAAATTACGAGTGAATAAAGAAGTTTATGCTTAATAAAGGAAGTGTTCATGGCAATTCAAATTTATTAAGTAAAAGAAAACAGGAAAAGAAGCTGTATGAGAAAAGAAAGGTTCTTTGCAGCAACACAATTCATTACGGCACGTTTGGAAATAACTTCAACAAACTCTGAAATAGTTAATGTTTTAATGTCACGGAAAACTAATGAATCAGTTGCAGATGTGGAGTATTGAAAATGGAGTTTCAAAAGACGTACATGAAAGTTTTTCACTGAAATTTGGAACAGGATGTGTTTAAAAACGAATTGTTTTGAATGACCACATTATTTAGTCTTATTTATGAACTACAACTTCCTAAAGTTTCCTGTAATGAAAACATAATTATTGGATTTATATATTGAGGATATGTGTTCGAAGTTCAATCGAGAAGGTAGTTGGTGAAACTTCAGACATTGATTGATAAATGACGCTGGGTTTGGCAATGTCTACATGATGAGGTCAAGCATACAGGATGCGGCATGCAAGTAGCTTACTCTCATGTGGGTTGCTGGAGCCATATTTCACTCGAGCAGACAGAGAAGGTGAAGAACGAGTCCTATGGGGACGGAACGTACTTGTTCTCAAATATCTAAGTCGGTGCTTCATAGGATCTGAGTCAATTTTTCAATTATTGGGAAAATGAATAGAAAATTTCTATAATCCGTAATTTTTTTTAATGAAAATTTGAAAAAAAGATATGTTCTATAACAACATGTTGTATGACCATACATGTGTCAACCCACAAAAACCAATAATATGAATTTAAATCAGGTTCTTTTTAGGTATCATCGTGATTCATGAGCATAAATGAAAATAGGTGTGACCTAGGTCCGAAACCGGGCCTGTCAGTTCCCATTTCTCCCACTTTCATTCAATAAAATATCATTGATGCTACCTCACGGTTGGTTCACCGTTATTTGAGAGATTATGTGTGTTTAATAAATAACTCTACCAAACGTTTCGTATTTTGAATGTTCAAATTTTAAAATGTCATATGTGAACTTTTGTATTATTCTGGATCATAATATTAATCTGATTCACAGTTATATTTTAGATGGATGTCAATTAGAGAATCTAATATCTTCCAACTTTCAAAATTAGAAACATGGATTGCATCTTTAATGTAATATTATAGGAGTAAAACGAGACGTTTTCTTATTAAAATGTTTCAAAAGAGGATATACCGATGAGGCTATTTTATCTGACACGAATCTCTATCTATACAATCCCTTAAATTCTCGAAAATTGTGAACCAATTGTTTTCATATGAATTTTGACAAATAATGAGTTGTTTAGTTACGATCGTAAAATCATTACAAAACGAGATTTTCGAACAAGATCTTCATTGAACATATTAATGGAGAATAATTATGTATATTCCAAAAGTACCACCGTAATATCAATTAATATCTTGCAAATATATTTGTATTATTTATTACGGTGGAAACGTAATCACACCAGAATATAAGATGTGATCTTTAAGTGACTGATTGTCTTCCTCCATACTTCTTTTACAGGATGAACCAAAGGAAAGAAGATGAAAACGACGAGGTCACAGTACCAAAAGCGACAGGTGACGGCAGGTCGTCAGTTGCAGCGAGGAGAAAGTGGAATAGGAAATGTGAACTCTAGATGGATCCATGCATGGCAACGACAAGTGAGACGCAGTTCAACGAAAAGGGAGGGATACATATCATGGGTGAAAGAGGAATTTTTTGAAGAAGCGCTCAGTGAAAGAGTTTGAAAAATGTTCTACATTTTAGGGTTGCTTGGTTTCCTTCTGGGAGAAATGTGAGAACTAAATGTCATTCCTGAAGTGATTGAAGAAGTGTGTTGACAACGAAACAACCGCACGGTGTACTTCATGCGGTCTGTGGTTTGAGAAGAGGTGAGTATAAGATGATGGATTTTTCAGTCTTATACAAATCTTTCTTTCGTATACCTAGCATATATAAAGAAGGTAGGCTGGCGACAGTTCTTAGTTTACGAAATTCTCACCTAATTTTAAAATCAGATTTTAATATGTATTACATTGATAACAATTTTCAATATTAAAATTAGCTATTTTTTATTACTGTACGCGGATTTTAGGTACTTAGCTTCTTTTTATAACAATACTTCCATGAAAGTATTTAATTGTAGGTTTTGTGTTAAGTTGTGGCTAACAAATCTCAAAATATTACATTAATTATTTATTTTCCATTAAAAGCCCAATAATCGACCTTTGATATTCGTTATGATATTCCGAGCTTTCTATGGTATCACATTCTTCGTATCAGAAATTTATGTGAAATAGAAAAAAATATCTAAGATGTTATACTATAGCCAGGTCTGGGTCCAAATGAGATACCGGTTCAATCCGTGATATCTTGATCTTCAATTTGATGTGTCAATTGTATCATTACCCCCGCTCATTTTTGTCTTGAATCCGTGATAAAACTGCAAAATGTACGAGATTTATCTGAAAAAAAAATGTAAATTTGATCATAGTATTAATATAAATGTTTGTAGAAGTTAATGCCTAAATTTGAAATGTTTTTGTGCTTATCTGATAGGGATTATGCCGAGGTATACAACGCTTTGTAGTTCTTAAATATTCTATAAAAAATCTTTTTCGTATCAAATTGCAAGAATCATTCATATTTTTAACATTCAGCAGTATTAAATTTCGTTCTTTATTCTGAGTTTATTACTTTTACTTTAACAAATTATTCTCAACTGTTGCTACAGAAGAGATCTCGAATTTTCCATCAAATCTATCTTCGAATAAATGAGTCAATGCGTATTCCTGTATAGAAGCAGTGGAAAGCAGGGAGAGCGAAACAGAAGAGTACAGGATAAGAAAAGAAGTAGCATATGTGAGTACAGGTCAGGTCTCTCCTGGCGCTGTCGTCGCCGGCGGCTGTCCAGAGGAACGCTACGAAACAGCTTTCACGCTCATCTCTGGTATCCCGTCACGAGGTAATACCTCGCAGGCTGGAATTCAAATCACAGAGAATCCGGTTCTTTCAACAGTACCGTTTTGGTATGGATTGAATCACATCTTGAATGGCTCTTCATCTCACTGGAGGCAGTATGCCCCGCAATGTTCGGACTCGATTTCATTAGGGAAGATATAAATTCCAAGGTAAAGTGAACTAATCGAATATTTAACTGTACGTTTGATTAAAAACTAATGGGTGATATCCACTGGAAAAGAAAAGAAAGAAAGTAAATCAAACTCAACGATCTTCTGGTTTCTGCATTCATTTTCAAGATACGATCTTCATTTATGGGAAACATTATTGCTTCAAAGGCGCCGGCATCAGCTTCATCATCTTAATGTATACGGACGGAATTTTATAAATATGCTATGAGAAATTGTAACAAGGGCTCCACCAAGTGGGATTTTTATACCACTTTTGAAGGCCAATCATTCAAACATTAAAACTTATTCGTGGTCTATTTTATTCTAAAATTTGGTGTGCCTAGATACTGACGTTATGCTTTTCAACTAAAATAGTTTTTTTTAGCGTAAATATTTAAAAAACCACAGTATATAAAAAGTTTTAAGAATGTCACGCAGCAAATAATTCACCAATAAAATTAAATAAATATACACTAATAATATACATAACTTGGGAAAAATACAAGGCGTCTTTCACACATTCCACCATATAATGAATGGACTTTGTCCGTCCCTGCCTTTTCACACTTTTTCACAACATGTTGACCCTTTCCTTTCCATTGTGGCAACAAATCAAGACATTTTGGGGGGAGTTTATACGAAAGCTTTATGCAACTTATGCTGTCTTATATTTAATAAGTCGTAAATGTATGAAAAATAATCATATATGTAATTCTTGGTATACTTCGTCACTGTTTTCGGACCTTCTCTCGCCCCACAGGATGCGCGACACATTTGAGTCGTAATTTCTACAAACCATTTCTTTCAAAATTTTCAGCTACCTCTTTACTTAATTAAATTTTAGCGAAAGTAATGCTATTTCAATTTACAGAATTACATTCGAATGAATATGATTCCAACTATTCATGTATTACATTAACATACATTATATTAGTTGTCTACAAATTTCTTGTGATTAAATCGTCATAATCTACGGATTATGAAGATTTATTTTAAGCATTTACTCCCTTCCTTAAGTTTGTATGTTGGCTGAGTGAAGAAACAAATGCGATCCTACATCATCGTGTCGTCGAGAAGTTTGGTTCCGTTGTAAATTTCATCGGTTGAAACACATTAGATCACTAATATTCACTATCGTGATCCTGAAACAGCACTTTGAAGATAGCAAGAACGTAATTGTAAAAACGTGTTCCAAAGTCAAAATTCTCAAAAACGTCCTCGTCTTATTCCCCGTCGTTACACACAATATTACCAAATGGGAAAACAGGAGAAAGAGAAAATTATTTTTGCCCAGTTATCGCTCTCTGGAACAAACGGGTTATATATTGCTATATGGCGTCCCTGAATTAATGTTAATACCTTAAGGGTGTTTGCTTTCCAATGTTTTGAGTATTACATTTAAATTAATATTAACAAATTATATGATGAAATAGTATGGACCATTATGATATATTTCAGTGAAGTACATTCATAAAATTATTGATCACAGAAGTGCAACAACAATTAATTATTTGAACTTTTACTCCTCTTTTGCAACATCTTTGTAATATAATGTAATATACCTGTAAATAACGTTTTGTGTTAACATATTCTCAGACAGTGACATCATCATTGCTGAGGGTAGTAATATTTTTGATAAACTCATGTACTTCAATCGATATTTGCAAATTTCAGCTCAATTATTCTTACTCCGATTCTTCCTATCTTGAAGAAATCTGTAGAAACTTTAAACAATTATTTGAAAATCATTGAAAACTTAAATAATGCAACGGTCCTAGTGTAGCGAAGGGTACTTGGCAAACAACTTTACCACTTTTAATCATAAATATGTTAACAATCATGAACTATGGGATGAATATTGTAAAGTCATTGAATTGTATGCTTTTCATGTTTCGTGTTTTGAGGTTTCATCATGATCAACCAACTTTCATCAATGTATGCAGAGTTAGTTATTCGCTCCAAATATTCGAAAAAAGTAATGCCAGTTAAATGAGAGCAGTTATCAATAAATGCGTTTGTTGATTGTAAATTACAAATAAAATTTAAAAAAATATACGTATTTTGTACGATTAGAGTTCAATATTGACGCCATTTGAAAATAACAATAAGAATAATTTTAAAATGTTTGTTGTTCTCTCTACATTAAAACTTCACTCGGTTGATGGCCTTGACACTAAACTAGAACAGGTACCACTTGACGATTCCTTGCGGTCTTGCATAAGAATCTCCTCCAGTAAGAATTTAAATGTGGCTCCGGATTCTAGCAACCTTTCTATCAGTGAATGACGCTGGTAAAAGAAGTATTGGCATGTCTGAACCAGGTCGTTGACTCCAGTATAATATACACTAAAGCTGCAGGAACAAGTTGTAATCTGCTTGCAACACAGTGCTCAACCTTACGATTAGCTCTTATCTGATGCCTTCATAGACCTCTTCATCACTGTGTTTTCCTAATAGACCTCAATTAAAATTCATTACTTGTGTACGATTGGTGTTGGAAAATGACTTAAGCGTCTAGAGAAAATAAATTATTAGGTTATCGTAGTGCTGCTTGAGTAAAGATCAACCGCAGCGAAAATGGAATTCCACACACATTTCGTATGAGTGCACTCCATGTTCTCAATGACCAATTGATATGAATCATTTGTTTGAATAAAAGTATCATGTTTAGCATAATGGAGATATAATCTCAATGAACTATTTTCTAAATTTTCTTAATCAAACAAATTATCTAATGTGCATTTAGGTATACTTACATTCGAATTCAACTATTTTTGCTCTTTTTTGAATAATTCTTTGCCGAGTTAAAAATTTAAATAATAAAAAATGTGCTCGAAATAAATAAATGAGTATTATTATTCGTCAGTTTTATGTTTCTATCTCAGACTTCCTTCAGTTTTCAGTAACGCACTTAAAGGTACATAAAATTCAAAAAGTTATTTTAGTGATTCATGTTAAATTTCATCTTATAAAATCTTTTCAGCATTTACATAATTTTGTTTTCCGTTTGATAACTCAAATTGTAATCGGATTTCAATAAAAGTTTTTTTTCTTTACGTAAACAATTTTCTTTTCGCTCATAATCTTTCAAATAGCCTCACCGTGAGGTACCAGATTAATGTTATATCGAATGCAAATGGGAGACTGGACCAGGATTCGAACCCCGTTTTCATTCTCCGATATCCTATTTTCGAACTATGTAAAAATTATGGTATTTTTTCTTTTTGATTATGTACTTATATTTTAGTCACTCTCGTGAGTAGCTACTTTGGATATAGATGGGTGGGTATACATTTGGATATAATAGACTTGAAGTTTTTATATAATAATTAGTGCACCAAACAATTACATGGTTGCTCACTTCTGAATGAATATTTTAAGAAGAACCCATCTCCCACTTTCCTATTGGGTAGGGATTGCCAATACTTATCATATATTGACCGATGACATCGCAAGAGGAAAACTAGAAATCTTCCAGACGTGTCTTTGGGTGCGCCTGTGACGAACTTTCATTTGATCTCTCCCAGTCGATCTCCCGTTGACCTCGCGCCAAGAACGGTAGGGCGATGTAACGGTGACTGTAGAACAGCAATGGTATTATAAACCTGATCACCGAGAAAGATATCCTGGGTTAAGAGAAAACATAACAGCACAAAATTTACAGAATATTCGTGAAGAAATAAGTTTATGACTCTACCCGTAAGTTTACGTGGAATGATAAGCGCAGAACGGTTGACAAAGCAGAAGGAGGCACATATAATTTTTTGCTCCCTGGTATTGAAATCAGTGTGTGAGAGCGGTGTCGCCTTTGGCAAAGTACGAAGTACGAATTCACCGAATCACAAAAAGTTTCGTGGATTGTTAAATTGATTACAAGAAAGAGGAAGTATCGAGAAACCCTTGTCAGGTAGGGTTGAATCAATAGAAGAAAATGTTGTGTTAGGATCCAAAGAAATCAAAAAGTCCTGCACAAACTGTCTACAAGTCCACAAAATTCATCTAAGACAAGAGATAAAAACAAATAATGCCGAAATGAAATTGACGTATGCAGAGCAAAAAATGGATATACGAGTATAACCAAAATCTAATGAGGTATTAACGTAAACTTTATTTTTTTGTACAGTTGAAGAGTTTACTGAAATAGGTTTTTAATATCGCTTAAAATTCTGTCATTATTTTTATGTGACCTATACATCAATAACAGTGATATAATTATGGGGAAGTGGTAAGACGGACAGAGTTGAAAGGAATGTATAGTGTGTTGGCATATGAAACGGTGAAAGCAATCTTTTCGTCATTGTGAAAATAATTCACGAAATGGATAACACGCTACAAAGAAGTATAGAACACTATGTATGAATTGATTTAACTCTCTCAGTATACGATTAAATGAATTTGAATTCGTAGTGACAAATGTGACATCAACAGTAACTATTATTAGAAAAGATAAAACTGGGATCGTGAACGATGGAATATAAAATATAAGAGATATTCTGTAACGGGAACAGAGAAAGTGTATGTGATTCTTTTTTCTTATTTTAAATTAAATCTATAGACGTAAGAATATTATGAACTCTATAGACTTATGTAGTAATTTGGAAATTTAACTGGTGGCAACGTATGTTACATCAACATCCTGGTTACACCTAGAGTAATTAAATTGTGATCTTGAGATGCGGAAACGGAAATGGACACAAATGGGCGGTGACGATGGTAGTCGCATTGGTTGCTACGCCTGCGTTGGCAGCAGAGGTGATGCTATGGGCGGTGATGGTGGTGGTGTCTTCTGTGGCCGGTCAAGCGAGCGAAGAACGCTGAGAAAGTGATCACTCCCGCGTCCTCCTTCCCGAGACATCCTCCGCCACGCGTGGGCCGTACGAGCTCAAGCGGCGGCTATCGTACAAGCAACAGAACACCAACGCCGGTCGCAGCTGAGGGAAACGCCGTAATAAGAGCATCAAAAGCCCTGCGAGAGACGCCTCACGGCAGCGATGAACAAAAAGTGCGTCCGACCTACTTGGAGAGAAGAGGCAAGGACGCCACTGTGCTAGAGATCGCCTGGGGCACCGCCGATGACACAACACGACTGGACGTAGTCGCTCTTAGTCTCACGAGAGGGAAACTGTCTTGTGGAGGAGGTTGGATAAATGATGTCTTCGTTTATGTTGTCGTCGCCCGAGGAAGTGATCCACACACAAGAAGTGCGTTCCTCACGCGTGAATAGCATAATTTTCTTACTTCTTAAACTTTCTCACGAAAGAAAATAACCCTCTAAAAACAGTAATGCCGATGCGGAGAATGGGTTAAATTTTGAGATTAAAACATATGGGGACACGAAGAAACTATCGGGTATATATCAATATTAGGATAATTATGGGCCCGTGAAACCTTGATCGGAATTGATGGGATGGACCCTTGCTTGTTTCCGGAGAGTAACTTAGTTTATTGCCCCCCATGTGGTCATACGCAGTTTAAAACTGCTTTTTTGACAATAAAGTTTATTTATGTATTTTTATTTAATTGTTTTATTTTATTGATTGATGCATTTTGTAATTCATGACATGTCACTAGGATGTTGAATTATTTAAGTAAACAAATCCTGGCTAAAACGTTGTGAGTTAAATGCAGATATTTGTCTACAGAAGGACGTAAAAGTTTATATTTTATGCTATAATATCGATAGACGTAAATAGCGAAATCAAAACATATTTACCTTTTTACTTAAAAAACTACAAGTAATAATAAGATCTTAATTTTTAAAAATACTAATAACAATACGTGTCTAATGTTAAGTGATATACTCCTTCCCAGCACATAATAACTTAGAAGTTCGACTTCGTAGCTTATATATGAGCTAGAATATTGAATATATTAGCTGAATATATATGCTAGAATATTGATATGTATTATAATTTCAGTGTTGTTATTATTATTATTATTATTATTATTATTGCTTAAGGTCTCGCTAACAACTTATTCATTAGAGCTCTCTATAAGTTAATAATATGATTACAAGCTTCAAGTTGAATAAAAATATATTGTCCTAGATATCTTAAAATCTTTGGATTGTCTCATAAAATCATTGTAAATGTTTGTCTTCTCCTCTAGAGGTCTTGCTTTTTCTCGTGTGTGTAAGAGAAGCGAAGAAGAAAGTTTTTGGCTCGTTTTCGAGTTTCTCAACGTCGTGCTTGCATCTTGTGGTTTTCTGGGAGGGAAAAGTGAGATGTGCTCGACGCGGCGAAATGGCGTAACGGTGAAACGTGAAGGGTCGTCGAAATGTCGCTGTTGTTATAGCATAGCCACAGTCTGTGTAGCAAAGAAAATGGATATTCATGTGATTTTATTCTTTCAAGTACAATATTTTTGTATTACAACATAAATCAAATAAGGGAAGTGCTTGAGAGTTACAATACCGCGAACTCAACATGCGACAATAAATACTGTTATTGTTATGTCATTGTTAGGAATTTTGAAAGAAAGCAAAATATGTTCCGTATATTTATAAATTGGGAAAATATGAATCATCAAAATACTTCACATCATTTACACATCAAAAATACAATCTCCTGAATTTAAATAATAAATCTTAAACCTAGGTAATATTTTAACGCTTCTGTGAAAATATTAAACTGTAATTTAAAAGAAATACTTGAATCAATTTCATTCATATTCCATTTTTCATCTTTCACATTCATCAATTCAGGTTACTCATTTCCGGTGGAACATTAAGTAACGCGAGTATGTTAGCGGATCGATGATACATGGTGAGTTCACTACCGCTATCGTATATCGTGTATGTTTCATTTATTATTCATCGTTTCTTCTTTAAAAATCTCTGACTATTCAATTGAGGGATACGATTTACTAGGGATATAACTTAAGGTTGTTCAGGGTGGCTGGGAGATAAAAGTGTAAACTGCTGGGTGATAAAAGTGTAGTCTGTGGTAACCCCTGAACCGATACAATTTTTTTAAATTAAATGCATGGGCGAAAAGATGAGTTTAAAAGGAAGGGTAACTTAAAGGTTTATTCCTGACGTTTGTTTTGCAACCAACAATAAAAATTGTTTGAACCATCTAAACCAATTATTAAATTCTTGACGGGCCATGGTGTTTTTGGGCAAAATAAAAATGTAGAATAATTTATGATGCAGCATGTTTATGCGGAGATGAAATAGAAACTTTGGAATATGTGCTATGGGACTGCTCCTTATATGCGACAGAACGTGCGGAATATTTCTGGGAATATGGAAGGCAAGACACTTTGTCAACAAGAATAGGAAACCACCTAATAGACACAAATGAAAAATGTGAAACATTAATGATTTTCATTAATAAAATAAGACGTCTAAAGGATACGGAACGGAAGAACGGAAGTCTAAAGGAGAGGAAGTACATATGCACACGCCTCGTCTGCGGGTACGGGTAACGCTATATGCGGCCAAGATGTGCAGCTCCAACAACTGAAGCGCAATGAGTTTGTACGAGTAAAACAGATCTTAGATCATTTTATTCCTCTGCAACACTGACAAGGAGGCTTGAAGAGAGCCTAAAAAAAAAGAAAAAATGTATTTATGTTCCTTTTTTGAGACAGTGTTCGTGACATTAAATAAATCGTAAATATTTCTACAATAAAAACCAGTCTTAAATCTTAAGTTGTTCCAAAACGATGTCCGACGAATAAGGCACTGCAGTGACTTTCTATACATCGCTGTCTTTTAAACAAACATGGGAAACAGTAAGGAAAAATAAAGATATGATGAGAAATTAGTCGGTACCATTTATTTACGTAGATAAAAGTGAATAATTTGAACGATTGGGTTGTAATTTCATAATGCGAGACTGTGCCTCTTATTTTCTGAAGAGTCGTATGATGAAAGTGTTGTAACCTTGAAGATCCACTAATCGCCGCTTGTCCAGTGTCGTTTTGTTCTTCATTCTTCTTATTCTCATATGTTATGAGCGATATATACGTGGGTCTTTATTTCTGAATCGAACAGAATTATGCCGAAAGATGATCTAGAAATCGCAAATAGTTGGCACGCAGTCTTGAAATGATTTATTATATGTTCAATATTGTCTTATATTTGTCTTTATTTATTCTTTCTCCAGCATTTTTACATGGAAATAGCATATAAATAGACATGCATTACCTGGGTATTCCTTGAGGTGCCGGGTAATAGGAAGAAAATGAAAAATAAAACAATTCGAAAGAAGGTGGATACACATAGAAGCATCCCACCTACCCGGAGTTAGCGTCAAACAACGTCCTATAATGGTGGCGAACTATATGTTGTCCGAACGTGCTTACGAGAAAAGGAGCGAATTAAAGAGGATAAAAGGAAAATAAGGTAAAATGGAGATATTTTGGAAAGATATAACACGTGAATGTGGCAATAAAACACTGGAATTATAAAGAGGAAACTAGTAAAGTGCAAAAAAAAAAGTTTTAAATTCTCTCGGCATAAAACACGTGATATTGAAGTCGCAGTAGTCTCTACGTCCGTCATGACTTAGTAAAATTAAATTCTTTTAAACATATACCGACGATAAAAATTATGTCAATCGTAGTATAGTGTTCTCCATGTTTCAAATGACCTCAATTTATTCTGAAGGCAAAGACGTGGAAACGAAAATAAGATAACTCTCTGAACTTCCGAGAATCTCTGTATTTTTTTTTCCATTTACGACGGGAAGAAGACAAAAACAAACCTTGTTTTTTGTAAAAAAAAAAAGATGTCTTTAATATTCATAATAAGGAATCTCGAATGAAGGAAAAATATCATAATATTCAATAAACGTAAAATATGAGATGTAGTACGAGATAGTTTTTCTCGTGACCATTAAATAGTTATACAATCCAATAAATATATTACGTGAATTGAAAAATATCATCTTGAAATAAGAAAATAACAGCTCCCTGGGTGAATTAAAAATTTAATTATTGCATCTTGGTGAAGAATAATCGCGTAATATAGCAATATAGTGCACAAGTAGTGCAGTGCATTCAATTTTTGCAGAATGGCAGAATCATATTCGACCGTGCAGTACAATTTGAAATATATAGCTACAGGATTCTTTTATCTCAACAACCAATATGTGCTGTTCGTATGTAATAATTAAGAAATTATAATGCTTTAATTAACAACAATAGGATGGAATTGAAATTTCGAAAACTTGAAGAAAAAAATAAAGCGTCAAAACATACGTTCTATTGTGTTAAGTTGGTTGTGTCACATGAAATGGTTGATTTTATTAATAAGCTGACTAATGTGAGCGTTGAGGTTTGTGAGTTATCAAACTTTTAGAAAAACATCAAAATACATGAGTTGGAAAAATTAATACCAACGAAAACTTGGAAAAATAAAAATTATGTCACTGATATATTTAGAGAAGAATGTTACTTACACTGCTCTAAATAACGGGAATTAATGTTCACATTTTATTATCTGAAAAGTTGAAATAATTTTAGGTACGAGAAAATAAAAGGCATGAACCAAGAAAAACTAAACAAGTATAAAATTATTATTAATGATGAAATAAAGCATTGCTTATGTAAACGACAAAAATGATTGGTTGTATGGAATCTAGATATCCTGGCAGAAAATACAAAAATATTCATTGTCATTGTGTAGAAGTTCAGAACGGCAAATCATACGAGGACAATTCACTGAAATTTAAAAATCAAGAACTCCATCAATAATATACATCGGTGAATACTTTAAATATTAATCCGAGTGTCTCGTATTGAATCGCGGTGTAGATTCGTTCTTGATATTATCTTTTAAAAACCTTAGAGCATTATATTCAATGCTTTAAGAGAAAGTGCTCTTCATTGCTTTCTCTGCTATTCATCTTAATATTCTAAAAGGAAGATGATGTTGGAGTGCAGATGCCTCCCTGTCTTGACAGAACTTCATGCACTCTCTTTCCTAATTTGGCTTTTCCCGCAGAAGTTATTTATATGTAAGTAGCCTGTTCATCAGTAAGTCATAAGAATTATTAACGCGATCTTGTTTCTTCTCTTTTTCCATTCTTTATCACACGTCAAGCGAATCAGCCAATGGATGAAGAAACTTTCTATTACCATATGTGGGTACTTTAGTCATTTTCGTTATATTTCTACTCATTAAACAACTTTTTTATATTGATGAAGTGCAATATGGATGCTAAAATACGAAATTTATTTTAGTAAGGTAAATAGTTATTTCATTGGTGGGCAAAAATACTTCTAATAATTTATAAAAATTAATCAACACATTAAAACAAACCTAAATCATTAGAATTTCAGATTATGTGATTTTATACGTCATTAATGAGTGAAAGATGTGGTTTTTCTGTTTTTCCCCACTCAAATTATCACAAAAAACACCAAAATCTTTTTACGATTGAATAAATGTAGCATATAAAACCCACAGATTTTATTACAATTTTTCAGAACCAAAAATATCATTTCCCTCGTTTCCAAACAGAGGTTTTACTCTTTACAAGGACCTTATATCGAATACCTCTCTCCACTGAATCAATACAACCATTTCAGTAGTCAAACATGGAATAGTAAACGCGGAGCGACAAACTCATTAGCCAGTAGTTTTGTTAGAGCTCACAGGAAATATGTGCAATTTATAGGCATCAGTGCTGTAGTCCCACAAATAATATGGCATATTTATAGTTTAAGTTTTTTATGTTAAAATAAAAATCGTTCAGAATTTAAGTCTACACCATTTCATGGATTTTTATTAAACGTAGTGAAAGTATCTGAAACTGTATAGACAAACCAGTTTGCAATTTTAAATTTTTACTGGTCTCTTGCCAACGGAAATTTATAGGTCTTTCGTGAAAGCACATACGGGTAACAGGAATTCGCAAAGTGTATGCACCGCTAAGGTTAGAGTGCAGGTGGGTGCACCGCTAAGGTTAGAGTGCAGGTGGGTGCACCGCTAAGGTTAGAGTGTAATTATTTTAATGACAGAAAAATGCTACAGTAAAGAAAAATAAACTTCAAGTATTAATTTTTATCATCACATTCAGGTTCGAAATTACATTCGGAAACGTTTGTAGTGATTTGGCACATCCCCCAAGCAAATGATCTGTGTGCAATCTTCATTATGCTGGGTGATAAAAGTAATGCTGCCCGGTAGGTTACGTCTTAATATGGCACGAGATCTTGAAATTTCATTTCACAGATATACAATGGATGAAATAAAATATTGAATCAACAATCTTAGAAACAAGACATGAACATTTACTGTAAAAACAACAATCAATTTGTTTAATCTACATTTTCATTCGTGAACTAAAACTTAAATGGTAAGAGGAATGCAAATGAGTATTACGAACTCGAAATCCCATGGCAACAGAACTCTCCCGTAGTAGCAAAAAGTGTGTGAAGTAACATGTTGCCCCTCAATTACGCGGAAAGAAATTACACGAAGGAAACGGCTGTCAGAAGTTCTTCTGGATAAATAGAAGGGAAGCAAATGCTACCCGAGGCACCTCTCCTCATTTTAAGACTTGCGATAATGATCCAGTCTGAATACGAGGATTCGAACTAAGAGGTTTATTTGAAATGGTTTTTTGTTGTTGTAATTTTCTTGCATGACTGGTCGCTTACGTGGAGTATACAAACCCTATATTCAACAATTATGTCGATATTTTTCATTCCACCTTTATGTAGGAAATTTAATTAGCATGTAGAGAGTAAATTCTAGTGGTGCTTCAGTTATGTGTAATTTTATTCTCAGAACATAATTAGATTCGAAGAGTATGTGAGCGTATACTGTGTTTAGAAAAAGGAGAAAAGAAACGGTATCAATCTCACGTTACATACTCGTAGTTCTAGGAAGCAATTCTTTTCAACCAAAAGTAATGTATTTGAAGTACGATCATCATATACACCAATAAGCATATACTAATGCCCAATAAACTTGCATTCGTTTTCGGCGTAACCAGACGGAGCAAATCACCCAAATGAAGAATCTACTAATTTATTTATCGGGGAAAGTAGTATCTACTATATTAATCAGGTCAATAAAATAGCTTTACTAAATAGAAGAAAACGTTCAAATATAATGTTAGTTATACTCAGCTTTAGCTAGTTTATTTTTTTAAGCAAGTATATTCATTTACATGCCAGTTTTTGCTTGCTGTTATCAGTTAGATATCAATATGAAATATCAAGGAAGCAAAATGTATGTTTAGCTAGCAGATGCTTTTCACTCCCTTTGGGACTTCGCGAGTTTTGAGGCTTCGTGACATACAAACATGGCTACCTCGCAGACAACTAATGTAAACTTGATGCTAAAAAGTCGAATGTATCTTATGAATGAAATTCTGGGCAATTTCTAAATTGAAGAGCTAGAATACAAAATTCGTTTTATCCATTTAAACAATTTGTCAAGCGAAAAAATGAAGGATTCGCATGGAAAAGCATAGACACTCAATTTAGTGAGTCACTAGTAATTAAAAACACGCATTATATTATTCCCATTAAAATTATCGAATTATGTTCATATTACTAGTAAAATTCTTAAGCCTTAGTTGAAGGAAGGAAACAAAGAAGTTTTCTGTTCAACATTTACTGTTATCATTTACATTGAGATGAAAGCAACACTCACCGAAATGTGAATTACAGACAAATAGTGTCAACATTGTCACAGCGTACTCTATAAGATTGGATACAAGTTGATTTAAACAAGACAAACATTTTATGGACAACTGTAAATAAGGTAAAAACACAATTTCAGCACATGTTAAAAAACCCACATGAACAATACGTGTAGGTTTTAGTCCAAAATGTGTCCATATGGTAACTACACGCTTTGTAATCTAGCTCTTCATACGCGACGTAGACCGTGCCAGGTTTAAATCAAATATTTTTTTGCGTCTACAGTCAAGGGTTAAACGTTTAAATAAAATTTACTTTAGTTCGACTGTAAAATCTTAGTGAGTAGATTGTCGGAATATTAATTAGCTATTTATTAGCTCTCTTTCTCTGCCCGCGAGAAATCTTCTTCGTCTTCTTTAAAAGCGCTACAACGATTTATCTCATCGTTTTGGCTTCCTCCATAATAGTCTTGCACTTTCACTGTCCAATTCTTAACATTCAATTTCTTTAAATATTTTAAGACATCATCTTTCCATCTAGTTTTGGGCCTTCCTCTCTTCTTTGGTGTTATCTTCTTCGCTGTTATATCCTCTTTCATTCTGCATACATGACTCAGCCAGCTCAGTCTGGATGCTTTGATCTGTTTTATGATGTTCTTGGATTTAATTAATGTACCTAGCTCCAGGTTTGTTCTTTGTCTCCAAATACCATCTGCAATCTTCATTGGTCCTGTCCTTCCGCAAGAAATCATGTACTCAAAATTTGAAACTAATTTTATTTAAGCTAGAGCTTTGAAATACTATACAAGTTTGTAAATCAGGTGATAATTCAATACAGTAATTGTAATCACGTTCTAAACACAAGATTACGAACGCTATTATGAATCGCTTTCTCTGTCCGCGAGAAATCGCACAAACAAAATTTCGATTATTTCTAATTAAGCTAGAGCTCTGTCCACAAGTACATAAATTTCTCGTTGATGAATAATTGATGATAGAACATGAAATTTGTTAATGAAATTTCACCTATAATTTAATAATAAGAGTTATCAATTCAAATTCGATTAGTGCGTGCAACTGATGTACTTTATTCGATTGTAACGCCAATTGCAAGAAAACAAACAAAAAAGTTTAAAAGTTACATCCTTTTCATACTAAATAAAAATCAGTTTTACAGATTTAAAAAGTGTAAGAGGAAACCAGTTATAAAATATCTCTTTGAAAGTCTCGTTGATTTTAATTCAGAGTAGTGAATATTCGACGCGAAACTGCTGCATGTACGCGTTTGTCGCAGCGCGTAAATATTTCGCAGAAAGAGAAGAAAGCTGCATCCGCTTGCTTGTTTGCAGTTGCTTTCAGCGTCAAAACAGCACTCTCACTGTGACCAATCATCTCGAATTGACACCCGAAGCACGTGCACGACTGCTTTGGACCTTTCTGCTCTTGGTTCCCCAGCACGAACGCTATGGACGAACTCTCAACATATTTGCAACTGTTTGATAAGAAGTGATAAACAGAAAAGATCAACTTTTATTTTTATATTCAGTAATTAAAGAAGGTGATGCATTCTACAAAAATGTAAATATTTAATTGAAAACGTCATCTATCAATAGAAAAAAACCGTTTAGGGGAAGAAGAAGGAAAAAGAGAACATTTACCTAAGTAATACTGCCCGATAGAGAAAATACGGGCATCCACGAGGAGAACAGTGTCATAAACAGGATTAGAAAAAGTGCATTCAACATACCAGACTCTTTACATCAATTTTAGTTTTCTGTTACCTGGTAACCCGGAGCAGGAAACACGATCCGTGTTACGTACCTCGTGTGGACACAATCTGTCTCTAAAATTATGCAAGCTCACCGTCATTTCATCAGGTCTCGCAGAGAAGATATGATGCAGCTAACCTGTTTCACCCACCACTCAAAATAGCTTGTGAGGTTACGAGCGCAGTTGTTCGTGAGGGTTTTGTCTTTAAGTAAATTTCAGACTGTTATCAGTTAAGTGTTCTTAATTTTACAAGTAAATGAGATAAATGTAATAAACTCTATAACAGTGAAGTTTACCTATTAACTATTAATTATTCATTTATGAATTCTATTAATCTATTCAGGAGGTGTTGTGTAGGGAATTAGTAAGTGGGTAGATTTTTTGTTGAGTTCCAAACCACTCGTTCTTCCTTTGTATCGTTATACAACTGCATTCAGAGACGTAGAGTAAAAACCGAAAGGATAGAAATAGTTTATAATGTTTAGAAGTGCAACATATGTATTAGAAAATACCGAAATACCATTGAAAAATTTATACACACTTTTCTCATGTTGTGATCAATCCATGGACTGCTGTGCCTATATTCAGTGTATAAATTCTGTGTGTAAATGAGCCTGTAAAGACGAAAAATTAAATTTCATGTTAACCTCAAAATTTGAAAAAATGAAAATGTCTCAAATACCCGAAGAGTTCGTTTAATTATTTAAGAAATGTGATAAAGGGACATGGCTGTACCTTCTCTGAAACCACTCCCTAGTCCACAACAGATTTTTCTCTAACTCACCCACAAGCTAACATGATTCCAGTATTAGTACTCCTGTATTACACTACTTAGTACAGCAAGAACTAGTACCGTAAGCAGATTTCATGAGCAAGCATATTTATCAAAACCATTCTCGTGAAGAACCTGAACTGTACGACTGAAAGTACGTCGAATGTATTGGACCATAGTTCGATTTGTATCCCTATTTATAGAGAGGGTATGATAAGAAATAAGTCTCCATTAGGTACGAAAAATAGGTAAAGTCAAATGGGAGGAAAAAGAGGCGAGACAAAGGGAGATATTGACAAAAAAGTTAACTTTTAGACATAAGATACAGTCAATTACATAGGACGGAAGAATTGTTCGATCTACTCATTCAGACTCTCGTGGCAAGTCTGCTCCTCGCGACAACTTTAGATTTTTTCTTCATAGTTAAATGATCGGGAAACAGACATACGTATTACTTGATAACAATAAAAAAGTTTGGCACAATTCTTGTAATATGTTCAACATAATACTTACGCAATAAATAAATACGATTTTTTAATAATGAAACAGTATAGGGCGCATATCATTGAGAAGATGTACATAATATAAAAAATGTTCAAAACACGAGCATCATAATAACTGTTCATACAAATCTGTTTAAAAAGATACCATGAACTCCAAACAAACAAATCTCACCTCATATGAATAAGAAAGGAAAATATATCATTCGAGAAAAAAACAGTCGTCTCTCAACTAATATTCAAAACATAAGACAAAGTACTGAATGAATAAATTAATTTTCTTTATTATACTTTTTTATTGAAGAACTTCAACACAGAAACAGGCTGATCAACATCACCTATAATAACAATACTCTATGTACTTTTCACAATAAACTGATTAATTAAAAATCAATTCAAAAACTTTTTTTTTCTTTGGGGCTTTAGGGTTCGTCAAAGTCATTAGAGCCTTTACAACTACATTGATTGGTAACAATATAAATGAGATATATTAAATAAATCGCAAGACCACAAAATGAAAACCATGAAAATTAAGAAAGATAATAGGGAATATGTAAATAAATGAACAATTTTATTGTAAAAAAACAGTTACAAACTGCGTATGAGCACGTGGAGGACAATAAACTAATTTGCTCTCCGGAAGCAAGCACGGGACCATCCCATCAACTCCAAACAAGGGTCCTGAGGCAGAGGCGAATTCAAAATTTCAGTACACTTCATAGATAAGAATAAGAAGTTAGCTACATATTATAATATCAACAGAATACCAACAAACGTGTATTTATAAACGTAGGCTACCGCGGCCGGAGTCAGTATGAACTTGTTTGTCAAGGACAAACAAGTTCAAACTTGTATTTTATTAAAAAAATTGATACTCGATGATAAAAGTATCTACATGGACTAAGTGAAACGTGGACAACTCTATTATTCAACTCAGTCAATAGGGTTACTAAGTTTTACCAAACTGTCGAGAAATAATAATGACCTTGTGGTATTATATTAAAGACGGAATTTTAGGACTTGGTGTCTTTTTTTCAATGCCAATGATATAGTATTATTAGTGTATGACTGTAATACCTTAATAGATTGTATAATACGCTGAGTATTCATTACATAACTACTTTGTACATATTGATATATTTCTCAAAATATCTTTTCGCTCTCAGAAGTTTCCAGCACCGAAAAAACACTCGTATAAAGAAAAAGTGGGGAACAAGAGACTGTTTTTATGTGTGAACTCTAGAAATTAATGAACATAATTATTCCTTTTTTAGTATTATGCAGTGATCTCAGGATAATGTATTTTTTGATAACACAACGAAAAAAAAAAACAATTTAAAAGAAATGATTTTGGGATAATCTAAAGAGTGGACCCAGCATCTCCACGTTATGTAACTAACACTCATTAGTATTCTAATGATTGTTCTTACACTTCCACGCTAATCAACAGACTGAAAGCAAGTGGGAGATTCGCAATTCGGGACTCCTGCTAACTTCCTGTAGCTTTCCCCACCTCCTTCCGGCACTTGAAGACGAAACTTCAGCCAATTACTTTCCATTCCCTTTTCTTCCATCCACAATTAAATCTTATACTCTCCCAGCAGTTTCTTAAGACACACCTCCACCATTCGCCGAACGCGAAACCTGTACATGTAAAAATTCTCAAACGAGGATTTATGGTGGGAATGCAGGAAGGAACGGACACCAAAAATTCTTTACTTTCTATCAAACAGTAAGAGTGAATGGTTCAATATGTATGAAACAGTTTTAACATCCAAATGTGTGACAATATACCTCAGTACTCTACGCAAGAAACTATCATCATCATGTACAATAATACGCAGAAAATAATACTGACCCATAAAATGTGCGTTCCTTTTCTGCGTAACTGGAAGAAGAAAATCACACAAATTAAGTACGACACTTTAGAGCAATAAAGGATGTATTCACGATTTCTGATGGCTTGAGCCTAACCACGAAATAAAAGTGTATTATTATTATTATTATTGACATTTTATCTGTATTATACCTCGCAGCTAACTTTTTATCTTATCTAGGAATTTTTGCTGAAATTTTTGAATCCACCTCTGCCTTAGGGTCCTTGATTGGAATTGATGGGATGGTCCCTTGTTTACTTCCGGAGAGTAAAATTAGTTTGTTGTCCTCCGCGTGGTCATACGCAGTTTGTACTGTTTTTAACAATAAATTTATTATTATTATTATTTCTTATCGTTTCGTCTTTCACCGGTTCATTTCCGAGATAACAGCATTTAAAAATAATATCCAGAAAAGAAGCTATTTCACTCATTTATTGGAAAATAATGTTACTTGACTATTTGAATTCTAACAAATGACAGCAGTGACGTGTCTGATATATAATTAACAATATTTGTAGAGAACTGTACAAGAGTTACGTAACACTCTATTGTATATCATCATATACTAATCATACTGCTCATACCCTAGCTAAATAATAAATTAGCCTGAAACTAGCAGATGGCAAAAAGCAGAAATTCAAGTTAATAAAATAGTCTTCCTGAATAAATTTGAATGTTAATATTATAATACAGAATGTTAACTACATTCAGTAATCTTGTTTAGGTAGTTTATTTTACTCCAAACATTCATCTCTTATGTGTTTCGACAAAATATTTATTTTTTAACTTTCACTAGTTTTCGTGAACAAAAACATTAAGAATTTAGTTTAAGATAATTTCTGGAAGGAACATTTACAATTTATTTGCTTCATAACATTACGAACCAGAAATGTTACTGATTTTTAAGTTCCGAATCTGACTCAGGACGTATCAAAGTTAAACTTAAAAAATATGACCGAGTTCAAGGACCAACATATCAGTCACAGTTGTTACTCAATATATTTTTTATATTTTTTTGAGGAATTTGTCTGATATTGACAGATTGTTCATTATAAGTAATAAAAGATTTTATCGTTCTGTCCTTATTTATTAATGCAAAAGGTCTTTTCGACCGCATGGCGGCCATCTTCAGCGCTACAAATTCTTTTTACAAAATATAAATTACAAAATAAATATAATCATTCTAAAAACAATCTATCCCCTTTTACTTCGATTAAGTTGATGTTTTTAATATAAAATAAAAATATAAATGACAAAATAAAAAATTGAAATATTCTAAAATTAATCTCCCCCTTCTTCTTTGAAAAGTTAATAATTTTCAATATAATATGCAACAGTAGCAGGAAATGAGAAAACTGGCATAACTTGGTACTTTGGCAAGCGGTGGCTAAAAGCACCGTTGTCTCGTGAAGGGTCGGGTTATATAAGGAAGTCTCAGGAATTTCCATTGACGTCACAGATTTTCCGTGTAACTGGCTTCAGTTGTTTTATGGCTAATTTTAGCAGGGAGGCTCATGTTCATGTGTATTTTCGTGTTTGACACGTCCCGTACCTTAGCTCATTGATGAGCTACTTACCAGAACTTGACGGTCGCACAGCGTCTTTTGGACCATATCGTATTCTATTTTTGTATTACTCAAAAGTAATACAGTCCACTTATCTTATTGATCCGGCTTAGAGATCATGTTCGTGATTTTGTGTGCAGGGAGGGGGGGGGAATATCTGGGATTTGATGATTGAATATGAAAATGTTGAAATTAAGTGAATTAAATACACGTGACCGGAAATTCACATTTCGCCACACATCCTGTAGAAAAAAAATCACACGTTCCACACAGTCAATGATTTCCAAATTTTAGAAATAGAAAGTAATTAATTGAAGATACTTAAATTAGAAAACATTCACTTAATTCTAACTCAATTTCAAGAGTATCCTTAATTGTATTGTTCATTCATTTTTCTTGTCTTGGCATTATATTACACATTGAAAGTGTCTTACAAGTCTCGTCTTAATTTCTATCTTTATTTAGTTTTACTCTTAGTATCTGTGGTTTATTATTTAAAATGTTGCTAAGTGAGACAATGTAATTAATCTGAGAGTATCACAGCTATTTTTCTAAAAAAAGTTAACTATTGCCTACTCCCTCCCACATTGGTATCAGATTTGAACAACCTTAAGTAGTTGCAATGAATTGGTGAAAACTATGAACTCACAGAGAACTATAATATGAAACGCAATCTATAGACCATGGTTAACCTAATTAACACTAAAGTATTTCCAGATTTTAAGCGAACAGGACCAAACAGTAGTACTATAAACCCGGACAAAGGATTTTATTGTACGATGGATCTCTATCGATGAGAATTAATTGTATCAGATCTTCCAACACCAGTTGACGTTGGTTTTTCCTAACGCCGTAATTTGAACACCAAGCGATAATGGCAGAACCCGGTGACTCAATTTCAAATTAGAAATCCGAAGTTTACCGGGACGCGTACCTGAGCGTAGCGGCACAAAAAGGACCATCAGAGTAATATTGTATCTGTGTTAATTGTGCTTGAAACTAAATGAAAAAATGTTCATTTCTTAAATAATCGTAAATGGTTGAATTCGTTCCTAAATGTATGAAGATTGAAGTTAAATTGTATATTTATGGGATAGACAATAATGTTTGCAGAGTTTGGAGAAAATAAATAAAGGGATCACAACACCAATCAAATATTCTTTGTATGTATACTGACGTGAATAATGATGAGAATGGTAGAATCATTCGCCTCGTTAACGAACATGTAACGTTGAGGCAAGTCTCGGAGTTTCCCATCTGAAGCGGTGCATCTTAAAAGCCTTTAAGTGTTTCGAAAGTGAAGAGTGTGTGGCTGGGTCAGACTTACGATGTCGGTTGCCTTCTAAAGCAATGTGACAAATTCTCACCGCACGACGTTCTGTTTTCTATCAGAACCAAGCTCTTAGTCGCATCAATTATCTGCATCATCTAAAGTGTGTCTCAATAAAATTACGTAGTACATATCTTGCCGCTGACAGAAGATTAACCCTTAACTGTTATCGTTAATTTGTACGTAACTGGTAATGTGGGGGCTGCACTGCCCTCTAAGGAATATTTGTTTGTAAGCCAGTTCCATCAATGAGACTTGATGAAACGTCGTAAATGTTAAATTTTGTGTAATCAACTGATTTCCTTTTTATTTTTTCTTATTATTTTGCATCTACTTATGATCACAAAATTGTTGTAACCCTTTTTCTACGATACAAATACTGGAAAAAATAAGTTTTTAATAACGCAAATATCTAATTGATCTAATGTACAATACTCTTGAAAAATTAAATTTTATGCTTAACTTTTATCGCGTTCCCCACGATTCCAATTAAAGGTTAAAAGAGAAAAAACTATATGATTTTTGTATGCGATGGTCGCGAAAAATTAAATCATTAAAATATCTATAAAAAAGGTTAACTCATTTAAAACTACCATGTTAGACAGGGAAATAAAGATATAATTATTCACACCCTCTTCATGATTCAAGAAATATTTTTAAGTAAATGTTATTTTTCTAGAGTACTTTTCAGGTCTTTCTCGGAAAATATCAGAAATATTTGATACTTAAGGTTCCAACACAATTTTTTCGATGTGTATATAATTTACTTTTGTTTGGTATTCTACACAAAGTGTTCAAATTTTAATGAAATTGAGTGACTTAAATTAACTAACATGAAATAATTGGCGACATACTCATTTTTTTCTTCCTATGTTATCAATATTTCTATCAACTTCTGTTTTTGAAGGAGACTGCTGATCTCTTTTTGATGATACAAAGCTAGTACTTCAATTTAAACTAGCGTACAAATTTTCTTTACGAAAAAAAAACACTATTTTATAATATAATTACTTCTTGAATTTGAATAAATTGAATTGAATGTCAAGTTGTGTTGACGAATCAAAGATAAATTAATTTGTAGTTCCAATGTATGTTCAGATTCCAATGTACGGGAACTGAATTATTCATGTCCACAAAAATGTGGAAGGAATGTACCTTCAAATTATTTTCGCACTTACAAAGAGGGTGACATTGACTGCAAGTCAATATCATACGGGATAAATAAGTACCAGTGTAATATAATGAGTAAGGAATTTTTTAATAACTAATTATCATTTATTATTCACATTCGGGTTCTATTGACAAGGATCTGCTAACAGAGATACTGCTGAATCATATGCCCGAACGTATGGCTAATGACTGTGTTATTTAATAGCAAAAAATAATTACTATACCTTCGATATAAATATTTTTTATGAAAGTTTCCTGGAAAATATCACTACTGTTGAATAAGTACCACTGATACAGTGTAAGGGCAGTTTGAGCTCACATGTAACTTGTTAATAAAAATATAAACAATTATCAAACTTATTTTAATAAAAATTTTATTGATTATACTTCATACTTAGTTGCTAAATTATTATCTATATTTTATTGTTGCGTTTCCGGAGTTTTAACGTGGAAAAATATAGTAGATAGTTTACACGTGGAAAATACTTACATGACTCACAGTGTAATAACATGTGTTATTACACTGTGGGAAACAGGATTGCCTAGTGCTAACATAAATGTACAAAAAAGCCCTTTGAATCTACTGCCCCTAACAGAAGTATAATAGCAGAGTCTCTAAGTCTTGTTGATTTCGTTGTCTCCAGCAAAAACAAAAGTAACAGCTCGAGGAAGATGGATTAGACGTAGTTACAAACGAATAGCCATTCGTCGTAATCATAGACAGTATATAGGGGGGACTCGTATGTTTCAACGAGCATGGAGAAGATAAAGGACGAATAGGATTCTTTTATGGACACGCATCAGATTCACAAATTCACATTTATTACAAAATAACATATATACATATATTTTCCTAAATCTACAAAAGCAGAATTACAGAATTGATCCTGGTTTTACAAAGTTGAAGTCAGTTGTTGTGGGCAACTGACGCTCCGAGAAGAACACTATCTGCGGAGTTTGAATACATTGAAACACAAACAATAGTTTATGGAATATCCCCTTTAGTTCCCCTTTCCCAATTTAAACAGAATTACAAGTGGTGATAAGCAAAATTAAATTGTGCGATTGTATGTAATCTGCACGAAAACAAAAAGCCCTTGGACTCAAGTTTTTGAGAACATCACCCCGACATCAACTAAATAGTTGCATACAAACTACCTGCGGTTTTTTAAAACCCATATAATAAATGCAGGATTTATAATCCATCAGAATGATTTCCGATGTGGTCTTCCCTTTACGAGGAATAACAATTGTACGTTGGAATTGCTTCCTTGTCGTACTTTATGAAGATTAATACTTGTACTTGGAATAGTTACCTTGTAGTACTGCTGTTCCGGCTGCCTACGGATGACTGACCGAGGTCTTCTGTCGGAATGTAGACTGGTCCCAGTTCAGCCTTGTAGCTTGTTGAGCATGTGGCTGTAACTAGAGAATATTTGTGAACATTTATGTTCGTAGTTGCCTTGCTGCGAGCGTCACACTATATAATGGATAGTACAACAGTTAGATGATTTCCTAGAAGAAATCATTGTCCAAAAAGTTAATAATGAAACATGTGTGTTTCATCGTATCACACGCAGCGTAGTGTTACGTCACACAACACGGCGACGCACTCGCGGAGTAATCCTCCCTATATAATTGCTTCATCGCACGAAGAACGGAAGGGATAAAGGGACGTTGAGTGCAGCCGTATATATAGCTGTACACAGAACGTGCATATTGAGTGCGTTCAATGATTCTGTGTCACGGAACGTACACAGTGAGTGTGTTCAATGATTCTATGTCATGGAACGTGCAAGGTACTTGCACTTTGGATAGGTATATCGATTCTAGATGCATGGAGCTTATAGCTCAAAGAGCGTCTATATACAATAATATACAACGTTTATATAGACACGGAGTATTTATACACAAACAATAAATAACACGATTCTCATGAAATATAAATAATAACAAAGTACAAAAGAATGTGAAAATAAACCCTTTACAAACGTTTGGTTTGTAACACGTAGCGGATAATATATCGCAAGTTTCCAGAGATGCCGACGACGTTGCAGCGTTTGGAGAACAAGTATTATTTTGAGAAAGCAAGTACTCCACTTTTGGTATAAGGCTATGGACAGCTCTCTTCACGGATTCCTTTAAAGTTGTCATTTCACGCTGCAATTCTAGTTCGGTTCTTCTGCTTTTTGTCAACTCTTCTTCCAGGAAACTCAAATGAAGTTCCATGTTTTCAACGAAGACATCTAGAGTTTTTTCTAGTTGAACTATCCGACTATTTGTGTCCATTTTAATGGATATTTTTCTTGATATTTTCACTGCAACAAAAACATCTTTGAGAAGTTCTTTTTTGAAGATTGGCATATTTATATTTGAAGGTCGTCCATCTGAAAATTTGATAACAAAATCCCAGACGTCTAAAAGCTTTTGCGTGAAACTTAACGATGATCCTATTTGTATAATTTTACTATATAAAACTTACTGAGAAGCTTTAAAGGCAGAACAGAACAAAATTAGGAGATCAAAACTGTGTCATTGAAAATAAATGAATACAGACCTTAAATGATAAATATATTTTATCTTTACTTGTTCCTTCGCACGCTAAATTAGATTAAAAAAATATTCAAATTAAAAAAATAATATGATAGAGATTCTCCCTAAACAATGAAAATTCATAAAAGTAAAATGCGGAAAATTTATGTTTTACTCGCATCTGATATCTAGAAGCCTCTACCAACCCACGATGAAACAGAGAATCAACAAACTCAAAATTTCCGCCTATTTGCATTTTTCAAGTCTCTTTTTCCATTTCCTTGGACAGTCGGTCAATAAAACATTTCTTCAGAATCTCCTGGTCTAGGGAAGTCCGAAACACAACGAAAACGGAACTCTACTAACATCTGAGTAAAATGTTTCTTTTAATTTCTATGAAACAAATTATTTACATAAAGACAGTAATGTTATTTATTTTTCAAGATTTCCGCAATATGAAGAGCTCGGTAATTCGAATAAATAAATTGTTTGGAAATTCTCAATAACTTGAATATTTTATTCAATTTCTTTACTTTTATATCGGTAAGGTTCATCCCGATTATTCTACATTTAGACAATGCGAAAATTTTGAGTAGGTACCTGAGTTTCGAATCACTGAGGTTACATTGCATATAAAATATTCAAACTTGGACGTTCACTGGATTGAGTTGAAGGTCTCCCCTGAAGCCTAAGGTTTTGGGTTCGAATCCCGAGTAAGGTATGAACGTTTACATTGTGTGCTGTACCCGTGGAAGACCACCACGAATTGCATTTAAGTATAAATTTCATTCAATCCCAAGTATTTCCTGGAATAACCACCTCACAGGTACGTCTGGGGTTGCCGAATCACACCTCGATATGGTTCAAACCAGTCTTCATGATGTATTTAAAGAAGAAAATACATAATGAAGTAATTTTTTATAATGATAGGATGAATAATAATTTACGGAATCTGGAATAAAGATTAAACCCATTCCAGTTTACGAGATTAGATGTATTCAGTCGTATATTTGAGTAACTGATTAATTAATAAATGTGAAAATAAGAGGGATGAGAAAATGAAGCAAATCGACTGCGAAAGAAGATAGTTAGTAGAATGGTTACATTCAAGAAAAGGAATTAAAACGCGATCATGAATATGTCAAAATGAAGAAAAAGAAAAGCACTACGAGATTAAAATCAACGTAAATACAGAATTGAGTGATTTGCGCTGTTCAATTTATGCTTTTGGATAATCGAGGGAGAAAATTATGACTAGGTCACTGTATAGTCCTTAATGTGTAGATAGATTATACTTTGACAAAAATTCCAAAGAGTAGATTCCCATACTTCGGTGGATCATCTGAGCACGCATATCTCACGGGCACAAAAGGTGGATCAATATCCAAAATGACCGTGCTTTGTTTTTGTTTACGTTGGTATGTCACACATGGCCAGTTACATAAGTGAAGTACAGCCATGTCTCACTGCAAGAACACCAAAATGGTTGTCACCATAATATGGGAGTAGAGTTAAACTGACCCAATCAAATGACGCGGCTTCCCTGTTGTTTCTCTTTCTTATAAGAGACTCGACGTCACAGTTCTTTCTTTGGAGAGAATTGAGTGAACGTTTTGTGTCATCATTTACTTGCAAAGAAATTTCAAACAAATCTTCCCTGAACTGACCCAATCAAAATGTATTTAAATAGTAGATATGGTAATTTATCCTGTATTTAACTATTGTCATAATTAGAGATCAATAATATACTAATTAATATATTGAAATTATTTGATTCAGCATACATTTATCGATTCATGTACATATCATGTAAGACAATTGAGATAAAATTGAATTGATTGCACTGTAATATTTCTTATTCTCGTACTTTAAATGCTCAAGATTCTGTGGTCAAGATAACATCCACTTTGTCCCGGCTGGTCGCCATTTTCACCTGACCGAAAGTTATCACATATATTCTCCACGTGTAGGGTACACTGAAGAAATATGTACATCCACTTTGTAATTGACACAAAAATAATGATACCATTTTCATCCAGTCAAGAACAAAACTGAAATGTATTTCGAAACAATAAAGCGTTAATGTTTGTCACTGGGTTGATATATATATATATAGTTAGCGTCTTTCTCTACATTTTTGTTCGGCAATCCAATCCGCTGATTGGAGATCACAGAGGTAAGCAATGTTAGATACGCCATAATACTGTATTAATTTGTATTCTTTATGTTACATCTAACTGACTAAATTAACGACCTAATTAGAATGAACATTGGTAGAGGTAAGTTCATATTTGTCTGGATCACTTCGTCCGTCGAATATCAAGTGTCCTGTCCTGTCGAATGAACTTCGTATTTTGTCATATGAATACGTAGTTTGCTCAGTATAGTCTATCAGAAACATAATTGGCATTATCGATATGTAAATAGCATTCTTACCTCCAAGGAAAAAAATCACTAACCATGGATGATAGAGAAAGATTGCAGGTATGGTGTGACCTCAACGCTCAAGCCTGTTACAGAATGTAAGTGATTCAATGTTCAGAGATACTTTACAGATTCAGTAATGTTTTATCTCTAGATAAGGATTAGTGAACATCAACGATACAATATTGCTGTAGTGCATTCGGATTGATATTTGATAACCAGGGTTCGGACAAATATACACTAAAATATCGCGAAATATGCGCTAAAATGTCCAAAATATGTCGGAAATATGCACTCAAGAAAACAAGTCACGTATGTATCTATTTGTTTCTAAGAAAGTGCAAGTGTAAATAGGATTAACTAAGCTCCAAACATTATAAGCCATATTTTAATAATAAACGTAAATTTTGTTTTATTACAGTAATTTTTCTTAAAAATTACATATTTCATACAAGAATCTTCAAAAATATTTATTTACATAGAAACTAAAATCTTCAAAAATATTCATTTATATGCACAATTTCATTGAATTCAAATGGTCCCACGAGGTAAAAATTGAAAAAAATCTATTCTTCATAGAAAGTCAGGATATAAATTCGCAAAACATGGAAAATCTAGTTGATAACAAACGAAAAATTAATGAGGACAAGTTGATGAAAGGGATGTTCTCAGTCTCATCTAGATTATAATAGGCCAATATTGCAACTTACATCGTGTTATAACTTGGGAAAGGGTATCTCAGAATTCTGAGAGTATATTTCGCTCATATTTTTAAACCCGTTATCAATCAATTCTTAATTAGCGGTTCTGAGCATAGTTTTCTTTTGGTTTTCGTACATAGAAAAGATTCAATTTTAAAAATTATTGATGAGACATTTGAACACTTCGTTTCAAGAACCTTTACAATAATTAGTATTTGTGATTTGTGTGGATTACCCTTCCAACATGATATTCTGAAATATTTCGTTTTTATGTTTCTCGATTTGCATTTGTACGTTGGTTAGGTTTGTTCTTGTCATTTAAAAATAGTGTTTTATTTTGTTGTTCGTGTCGGGGAATCATAACAACCAATATTATTTTTAAATAAGTTTCAATTATCAGAAGGCAAAATATTTTCATAATTAACTCAACTTTATTTTAAAATTAACCTAAGAGTCCATCATATGTGCGTCGTAGAAAAAAGGTAACATTCGAGAAGTCGTTGCTCACTTTCGGTTTCATTTCATTCAAAGAATATATTGACAAATCGACCTACAATTTGCCCTTCGTTCGGGCACATGAAGCTATTAGCTCAATGTTTTTCTTCCATCAGGTAAGTCACTATCGGGTAGAGGTCTTCCCGAACTCCAATAGTCGTCATTCCTTATGTAAAATCACGTGAAGGCGTTGCTTATATGGAAATCTTAGAAAGGGATATCCGATGTTACTTAAATCAATGTTTTTGTGGCTCTTAGTGGTGCATCATTTGCTTGCTGGCATGCTTCTCTTTGGTTCGTTTAACTTGGATTATAACTTCCCTTCGTAATCTGGTAGTAGGTAAAGGATTTATTTCTCGTTCAGTTTAATGTCAGTTTCTTCAGTATGCGATAATGCCCACGCAAAGCAGATATAGTCTGTATAGTGAAGCCAAGAGTATGAACTGTTCTTCTTAGTGTGTTGTCCTCAGCTCCTATGTCCGATTCATCCTTTAATTAATCCTTTCAAAAGTAATCTATTTTCAATGATCTGAGAATTATTGGAAGGTGCGTTTAGTCCAGATGACCAACAACTTAGAAGATGCATTACCGTGACATGCATTAGAATATAAAGTCCAAAGGATTTCGGCGAAGTTTTATTGTAGGAGTATTTTGGGTTCGTTGAAGGAGGTTTTTTAAGAAGTCTAAAAACGTGTCTCTTAAGAATAAATTTTTCCTTTTATATCCTGTCCCCATAGTTAATCTGGATAGTTATCTGAAGGTTAAAGCGAAATGTTTATATTAAAATGCATGGAGAGAATACAAATTAACTTTACAAAGTACTTTCTATACTACAGATATGACAAAGAATTAACGAAGAAAAGAAACGAAATTTGAATGGAATGAACAAGTTTATTATCATCATTATCGAATATTCACGATTTTTAGGATAAGTAACACATAAAAGAGTGTCTCCGTTAAAATGACAAAGTGACAATTTTCACCCAATTTTCCTATTTTATGTTTGTGCAATGTATTCCAGGTGGTTTGAATTACAGTAACTAAGTTCAGACTCATGAGAAATCTTTTTTCGCATTCTTAATCTCTTAACGAATCTGAGTGGAATTAATTTTTGTATATCTAACCATAACGTGTATTCTTTATATCCTCTCTTTTTAACTTCCGGTAATGTAAGTTGAAATCACTTCATCTGGGGACAGCGGTAGTTAGTCATTCCTCACAACTCTTTTCTCATAAATCTCTACTTGAATCGCCGAATCACAATTCTTCACTCTTGTGTCTCAACCACCATGTCCATTGAAATAAAAGATGATTTGCTCAGTTCTTCTCAGAAAAGAAGAGACTGTTACAAAACGGAACAAAAAGTTCTCGCTGAATAGTAGCTGCGTTTACGACGTTCTCGACGCGCACTATTGTTGGCGACGAAAGCCAGATGTAACACTGAGCGAATAAAAGACTGTAATAATGGAAAGAGAAGTCGGAATGGAAAGAGGGAGTTCCAGAAAAAAATGTGTAGATTATATATTAGAAATGTGAAATGCGAAATGTCAAACCAAATAAGGGAAAAATAAATTATTTCATCTACAAATCTATGACACATGCAGAAAGAACGTAAAACGGTGGATGAGCGTGGTGTTTACCCCTTGACTAACGGTGTTGGTCGGCGTGTGCCACCGACGCAGGTTCGCAAAATTGTTTTAAGTTGAGGAAAAATTGAACTACGGAGACAAAAGAAATACATGTTGTTTCAAGAGTTAAAAATTACGTAAGGAAAGGAAATCGCAATATTTGGACAATTGTAAGTAAAATACAAATCGCGTAAAAAGGAGAAAATTGGCGAGTTTTAATAAGACGCACCACTACAAAAATTATGAAAAACTCATGAATGTAGACATAAAAAAAGTTCCAGATATGGCTTTGAGACCCGCCATAAAAAGGACATTAATTCAGAGGAGTCGTAGCGGACCATATATATGTAAATAATTTTTTGAAATGATTGAAAATATTTTCGGGTGCGAAAATCCTAATACACCATGTCACATGATTATAAGGAATGTAATAGATTCCTTAAGAATCATAGAATACTCTCGACGAAATTAACTTTATTTGAAAAAGGTATCCAAATTGAGTTCTAGTTATCATCGAGTTCTAGCCGAAGGTGAACGATTAAATTGGCAATGTGGTTCTGCTGATAGGAATGACATATGGATGACAATAACCAAAATACGTTTCTATTGGTATATTCATGCAGATCACCGTGATTCACTCCCTTATCGTGGAAAACAACATGAACTATTTATACAAATTTAACCATAAATAATACTAGTAAGTATTAGCTTAGTACCTCGGAGAATTGAAAACAATACAACACATATTGTAATTTTATGTAACGGAGCTGTTTACAGTTTACAATAGTTTATCTGAACAATACATTTGATTCGTTTCAAATAGTAAAATTGTTCAAAAAGGTTTTACAAAGGTCAATAATTATCCGAATTGAAATATGTAATATTTTCTAAATAGGAATATATATTTTCATCGTTCCTTTCGTTCTTCTTGTGCATATTGAACGAAATAATATCGCCACAAGAAAGCTTAGCTCAGACATCCATTGAAATTTACATCCTGCATATTTTCTATCATTATATTATTATGCAAACTATATGACACCTGCTAGCAATTTTCATTACGAGGTGGTAGCAGTTGCCTATATGTTTTACATAACAGTAGAGTTTACCTATGTATGTAATATAATTGTTTCAATATCTCTGTTTTGTATAATGGGAACATATTTGTAATACCAAGCGTTAGTGGCAAATATTTCGAGATGAAGTTCAATGATAAACGTGAATGCAAATTTCTGTTACTTTTGATTAATCCCTAGCTAAGCTATGTAGGGCGACAGTTTTGAAATAATATTTCAAAAGGGTTACTTAATTAAGTGCTCATAAAATTTGTTCAAAATTCACTAAACATTGAAATAGGAAAACAAGCAGTTTATTGTTTTATAAAGAGAAAATATCCCGAAGACAGAGATGGAGTACATGTGAAAATAATAAAAAACGACAGAAACTGGTGTTGAATACATCATTTTTTAAGACGCAGAAGAGCAGAGTCACATTCTCAATGCCGTATAAGTCCACGGTTATCCTCTGTAAGCGAATATACTCGCTTTTGGAAGGTGTAAAAAGAGATCAAATGAAAAATAAACAAAATGACTGATATTAGTATTGAGTCATAGTGTTGAGGCCGCTGAAATTAGTAGTGACATTTCCAGAGACGCGTAAGTCCACAATCAATCCGTATAAATCCCAGTAACCCTGGAGAAGAGGATGTCATAAAAAATTATCGAACATGAGAGATACCAGTTACGAGTCCACATTTTAGGCGTCGCTGAGTTGATAGTGAATTCCCGATATCATATAAGTCTTAATTCAGACCTCATAGAAGAAAGACACCACTAGCACCTCTTGAGGGGGAGTGTGTGGAAATAGGTTTATGGATGAAAATAATTAAAAACTAATTTTGAAATATAAAAAATTACAATCGGAAAATTAGATTCATAGTTTTAGGGTTGATGAGATTTTTAAGCTACCAATGCCGTTATGTTCAAGTTGAGATCACATAGGGGCACGGTATCCTTAGAACCGGGCGTGGGAAGGGTGATATGTAAAAATAACGTAGAGATATTAGGCTCGAGTCTATGGTACCTGAGATGAATAATGCATTACCAATGACATTAAGTACTCTTCAGACCACATGTGGTGCACGACACCCCTAGAGCTGGGGGTTGGGAAGAACGTGATACGAAAAATGATCGAAAATGTTCGAAAAATAGAGATGCACAAAATTCACGAGAGCATTCATTAATTCACGTATTAATTCAATCCCTTTTTATTGAAGTGAAAATACATCCACGATCAAACTAGTAAGCCATAAAAATAAGTCGAGGTTTACATCAATTCAAACGCGGGCGTAACATGTAATACCTTTACTGCGAGATCAATGTTCATAACTTTTCTTTTTTCGTTTCCTGTGTTAATCATTCCTGTTATGCCTCGTTCTAAGATTCTTAATACCTTTCCGGAACATTCATTATTATTCTCATTCCCACGTACTTGTAATATGTGTTTTCTTCAATTTTATTCCATTATCTTCTCTATTTTTTTCATTTTTTTTGTATTGCGTTGTATCACTTTTTTCCTGTCGTTAAAGGAATTTAATTGCCTAATTTTCTAATTAGAGAGTTCTTCTTTTTTTAAATATGCTTACTATGTAATCCTTATCCTAAATTAATGGTATGTGTTAATTCTGAACGGATCCCTTTTTCGTATAGCGGGTAGCGCGTCTGGTCGTTTTTAACAGTGTTTTCTTAAAATTTAATAACTCATTATATTTTTCATGTAGAAGCTTGAAATTACTAAATGTTGTCACCAACACAACAGTTATCATTCGCTGAATAAGAATTACTTTTGTCACCCTTAGTTTATTTTATAAAAAACAATAGATTCGACGTATCGGTAAAAATATTCGATAGAAGTTAGAGAATCTATCGACAAATCGGAGTTTCTTTTAAGGAGGGAGGATCTATTCCATGAGAGAAGAATATATTTAATTTAGACAATTTAATAAACTAAATTTGTGTTTACTCACTAACATTGTTGTAAAGTATTAAAGTATTTATCGAATTTTCTTTAAGATATGTTTAATTTAGCAAATGAAACATATGTTCTAACCTATTACCGCTACAAGCGAACGTACTCTAACAAAAAGAAAGGCAAAAGTCTCTTGAACACTCATCTTCCTCGTATTTCAACACCTTTCACCGATATGATCATATCTGATGGAATAGGTAAGAACTGTTGGAGCTAATGAATATGACTAATTGAAAGAAATGGAAAGTAAACTTCACTTCTGATAGTCCTACCTCTTTGCTTAATAGTCTATATTTATAATAATTACAATATATAGAAATATTTCAAGACATCAACAGTTGTGAATTATGAATAATAAACGTATTGGTTAAGTCAAATGCATTATATAATCCATTATCAATCCGATACTATTAAGCGATCAATCGGGGTATAAGCCTCGTTGTCCTGACTAAGTGAATCATTTATCAACGAAGAGACTAAACTACTAAAGCTAGAAAAACGAAATTTAGATTGTTAATATATTTTGTAACATAATCATCTACTAAGAAAGGATTTTTCGAAATTCTATTTTTACAATGGTGAAATAGGGTAAAATGTAAGTTTTCCAATTTCTCCTATTTTCACCATATCTCACGAACTAATCGATACATCATATCAGCATTTATATGCAAAATTGTAAGTTTAAATATCCAGAAACTGGTATCTGTTTTTTTATATATTTAATTTTTAACGGGTGCGAAGGAACAGAAATTATTTAAAGTTTTCATCGCTTTCGCCACTGGTACTATGTTCTACTATATAGTTCACTCTATATACGTTCGCTCTATCACATGAACTAAACATCAACATGATTTTTTATGTCATTATTGATTAATTGAGTATCTAAAAGCAAATTTCTGGAATGTTCTATACTTTTACTTTTTAATGGGTGATAAACGATGGAAATATCTGATGCGTGCATCTGATGCAGTATTCGAAGTTTCGATTCTAAAGCGGGAATGTGGGGTGAAATGTTTTTTTTTTAATTTTTTTATTTTCACTAAACCTTATTTCCACTAAAACTAAATTGAGTTGTCTCAGTATTTGTAGGTAAAAGTTTACATTTGTAGGTAATAGTTTACGTTTTTAGGTTTCTGATATTTAAATTTCTATGTTTGCAAAGGAGTAAACAATTTTTTGGGAGTTTGTCGTCAGCGATAACATGATAGTGTACTATACTTTATGAACTACTTGAGATATCATCTCTCTTTATGTATAAGGATTGTTAAATCTAAGAACTATTTCCAGGAATTTTTTATATTTAAATTTAAAATTGGTAAAAAGAAGTGGAAATATTTGGTTCCTTGTCCGGAATATCAGAAACATTAATCAAAGCAGAGATAAAACTATTTTACAAAGGAACTTGAAATTTAGTTAGAATGTTGATTTTGTAATCAACTAACTTACTAAATAAGCAACTTTTAATATTCCGATTCTGAAGAATAAAAGTAGAGTGCAATGTGTTTTCTGGAACTTTTTTATAAGTGAATTTAATGTCATGAACTATTTGAGATATCAACATGGTTTTTTAATGTAAAAATACAATTGAAATTATAACGAAGCTTAAATAACAAAATCGCACATTTGAAGCCGGTCAGGTTCGCCTTGTATTTAATATCAAATCTCATGAGAAATCAAAATATTTCCTTATCAAGATGGGCTCTAATGATCTAGACTTTGCCTAGTCCTAGGTCCTCAATAAAAAAGGTATCCAGAATTTCAACGAAAAAAATTCTTTATAAAATGCAAGAGGCAAGTTTCAACGAGTGTAATAGTCTCTTCTTTGGTAAAAATGGACATTGGGTGGCCATGAATTAGTTCCAAACGGCCATTGATGGTCATTTCATATTAGTGGCCAACTAATATCAGTGGTGCCAACAGGTGACTATCCAAAGGTCATTTTTATCAGAATAATAAAACAGAACAAATCTGACGAGAAATACGAGCGAAGAATAGCTGGAATTACCTCTACGATACAATCATTATCATAACACATGTTGTATAATTGCAATATAAAAAACCCTTTTTCACATTTCCGTATGTTACACGAAATATTCATAAAAGTTTGGTCAGTAATATATGGCTACTTTTACGTATGGTAAAACATGTTACATTGTGAAAAATTTGACAAGAATAACTTCGCTTTTCCCCCGTTCGCTTTTCCCAATTCCCCCGTTCGCAACAGTTGGCCAGTTGGCTGCAGCTGGATTCTCAGTATTCTTGTAATAAATGTTATACAAGGAACTAGAAACGCAGCGTCACGTGTTTACACCTCAATGAAAATTAAACACTGAAATAACAGGTAAGATGAGTAATGTATTTGCTAGTGCTGTTCGCTACACTTAATAACTACCTGGCCAAGGAACTCTCTTCCGAGATCATAATTACGAGATCATAATCTCGTGAGTTCCATTACTTTTCTTCTCTTTGATCACTCCCATGAAAAATGTATATAAGAAATATAAATGAGACCAGAAACACTGTCATTTAAAGGGTAACATTTATAAGACCTACAACTGTATATTTTATCCTTGCTATTAAATGTGTATTGTTCTCTCAATATATTATTAGTTCTAGTGTTCTTAGATAGAGAATTCAGATACAAGAAAGTTATTAATTAATTTCAATTACAAATGTTCTTTATACAGATGATTTCAAAATCGAATCAATAACAAAAATATATTTGGAATGAAATTTCATGTTTTCTTTTCTGAATAATGCAATTTCACTGTCTGGAGGGTTTTATCGGAAGTAAACGTTACTGTCAGTTGCCAATATTCCAAATACTATAAACGAGAACGAGAGATAAGCTTGTAACAACTATCTACGTGAATTGATTCTTTTACTGGAACATAGTTCATCTCTAAAACATTATTCAAGTAAATATCACTAGGGCTGAAAAAAAAATTTTAATGAATAAATCGCATACTAGCATTTTTATATTTTACTTCAATTTTATTTAAATGCATACTTCAGCAGAATGGGAAGATGCGAAGGGTGGATTGTTTACTACGAAATATCATTAAACATTTTCAAAAAAGTAAAATCAGAGCATAATTATTTGCTTATGATACGCATTCTTTAATAATGAAAACACATTCCAATAAACTAATATCTCATACGAAATTTTTAAAGTTCTGTTGAGAAAGAGTTTAAATACTTGTGTGGTTTCATTTAATTTGGCATTAAATGAAGGTTTTGAAATCACACTGTGTAATGGTCCAGTACGTTTAGTGCGTACGACGATACCAGCAAATATTTCGCAATACACATTTGTAGTGATGTACAACTTTGGTGTAGTTCCATCCGAATAAATCAAGCTTGTGAAAATTAAATTTTTAATATTTAATGGAGAAAAGATGCTAATCAGTGATTCATTGTAATGCCTTCTGAAGTCATAATTTTCCATAATGGTACTTGGTTACATGTCACACGTTGTTTATGTCCAACCCATAAAATGCGAAAGGTAGATGAACATCTCATATAATAATAATAATAATAAATTTATTGTCAAAAAACAGTACAAACTGCGTATGACCACGTGGAGGGAAAAAAAACTAATTTACTCTCCGGAAGCAAGCAAGGGACCATCCCATCAATTCCGATCAAGGGCCCTAAGGCAGAGGCGGATTCAAAAATTTCAGCAAAAATTCCTAGATAAGATAAAAAGTTAGCTGCGAGTTATAATACTAATAGAATGTCAATATGTTTGTAATTTTAAGCAAAAAATTACATGTAAGTTATTATCGAACTATAGATTATTCTGAGTATAGTGCTTAAAAATTGAAATAACACTAAATTCACGATTTATTGTTACAATAGACCCGAACCTGTATGATAAATCCGCCTCTACCCGAAGGAAAACCGGAGAAAAACCCGGGCCAGGATGGGACCACACAGGATACCCGGGCCAGGATACCACACAGACTTATTGCTATACGGCTATCATTCATCAAACGATGAAAACGATTTCTATAAAGGACAACTATTCGGACGAGAATAAACACAGTAGTTGGATCGGGAGTGCCAATCAAAATGTTCATTCCCGGATAGAACCCATTTCTTTCCCCAGAAATGGAAATTCTCTAGAATTTCTTAGTCTCGTTCGTAATAATTTTTATAACATGCCGGTAAACATACATTTTTTTAAGTTGGCTTCACTTTCTTTTCTTCCTCATATCATGTTGAGATTTTTCAAAAAGGTTTCGTCTGAACTCTTCTCTTACATCTGTTCTGAAGTTGTATTATTTATTTCTTGTAAAGTTTATTTTAATTATTTTCTTAAATTAATTAAACTTGAAATTGAACGATAAGTGAAAACTTTAATTGGAGTATTGGTATATATCTTCATTAGTCATGACTTTTAGAGATGGTGACAAGAAGAAAATTCAGTTGTTCCTTTTGTCTCTAATAACATACGTTTTACTTCATGATTATTTCTATTGACGCGAAGGGAAAATTTTTACAAAGTAGATTCACATACACAATTAAAATGCGATTCACACATGACTCTTTCCTCGTGCAAAGTAGCTTAAACAAAAAATATGTTCGAAATAAACAAAATTGAAGAAAAACTATAGCCTGAATCCTCCAATGTATTATGTATGTGTGAATACAGGCGAAGCACGGAATATGTACGGAAGTCATTTCATAACGCACATAATTTTTAATTTATTTACATTTTTATTATTTTTAACAATATCATTTTACATTTTTTCAATATAGTCTCCCTGCTTCTTATTGACAGCGTCACAACGTCCCGGAAACTTTACAATTCCATTTATTTCTCCATTTTTGTTCATCTGTCGAAAGACTCAGGTACCGGTGGCAGAAAGCTCCTCAAGAGATGAATAACAACGCCCTCTCATGGGTTGTTTCAACTTTGGGAATAAGTAGAAGTCAGCTGGACTCATATCATGACTAAAGGGAGCATGAGGTAACACTTTCCAACAGTATTCGTGCAGCTTTTCAGTTGCGACATTGGCAATGAGCGGGTGAGCATTATCGCGGAGAATGAGTAGCTCAGACTCGAGCAACTGAGATTGAGTGTTGTGCATTTTCCTGTTCAGTTTTTCATGATAATTCATCCCATGACACGTCCCGTCCACTTGGAACTCTGTTAGTGATAATGATGCATTTATAACCATAGGCAAAACTCGTAATTTTTTCACTTTTGATTGATCTCATTGAAATATTTTTGTTTGTGGGGAAGATAAAACTCTTTGCGCTGTGATTTCAACTCCGGCTCAAAGTTTCTAACCCATTCGTAAATACCAATTATTCGATACAAGAAAGCATGACATTCATCATCAAATTTTCGTTTCAGCAAGATGACAATGTTCAGCAAGAGGCAGGTTCCAATTCCAACTACAAAACACGCTGTCGTTGAAACAAAAACACGTGCTTCTTCGTTTTTTAAATTTATTATAGTATTATGTAAATGGGAAATGTAACGTGGTATTGAAGCTTATCCACATGGGGTGATAGGAGGTAGGAAGAGGGTGGTAGGGTTATTGTTAGTAGGTGAGCCGCTTAGTTGGATTTACTGACATATTGGTCCAAGTGGAAGTAGTAATAGCAAGTGTTATTGATATTAGGAGCAGTAGGAGGTGGATAGAAGAAGGAGGGTTTGCTTTTCAATTGTCACAGCTATATTAACTGGGACATTGAAGTGAAAAGCTACAATTTCCTTGTCCCGTTGTGATTCGAACCCGGAGTGATTCAGTGGCGAGTAAGCATGCTAGTTCTGAACCACCGAAGGGCAGTCCTCAAGTTTTGAACAACAACTTACGTAACAATCTATGGACACGTTCTGCACACCGCAGTGTTGCACAACCTGTGCATTGTTTATGAAATGACAATATATAAACAATATTTTAAAGAGTATTGTGTTTTTTACACGATTTTTTAGATTGAAAATGTTTTCCTTAGTTTTAGCTGCATCGATGAACTTCTAAGCTGCATCGATGAACTTAACTACATTTTCTAATTAGTGTATTATGTTCCGCTGAGGATGATTTGTATATAGGTCCACTGGGTATATGCTGATCAGACATTTTTGATAAGTTCTCATTAAACAAGTGAGTCGAATCTTTTGAGGCAATGTATTGAATCATTTACTAAGTGAATCATCTCTGGAGAACAGTCTCTTTGGCCAATTTAAGTGATTTATCTTGATTGTTGATAAGCTTCGGAAATTTTCCATTCAAGCCATAGGTTGATTCAAATATTTTGCCATACACTTAAAAAAAAAGAAGAATTATTCATCATCATATGATTTACTGAGTTAATTACAAGTTCCTTCGCTGACTACATTGGAGTGTTAATGCTGTATCACGCAAGAGTTGGGCAAAGCCAAACTTCCTCGTCTCGTCTCGAGTCGTCACTCCTAATCAACTTAGCAGAATGTCACATCGATTCATCGAATCAAATTGGCAACATCGCACTAGTTTGAAACTATAAAGCACATGGCCTCTTCGCTACTCTACGCTACTTCTAAACGAGATTCAGTGCTAATACACGACTACTATGATTACTACTACTAATGAGAGGATAAACTTCTGATTTCGCCTCTTATCGCAGTTCGAACTCTTTACTGTCGGCGCCAACCGACATATATTTTCTCTTGTTTAACCCTTTACAATAGGGATTATTACGTTCGAACGCATCGCTACTTTATTCTCGTCGCCAAGTCGACATTTTCTCGCAAGATCGAGCCTATAATTGCACCTCAGAAGATACGTGCAACCAGAGATTTACTACTCATCAATTTTCTTTGTCAACACATCAACCGTCCGTATCAACTCTACAACAGCTTCAACCAACTGGTTTCCAGGATATTTCTCATCATATCATCATGTCAGCTCTAGGAAATCAGTATTGTATTATTATTTCTCATCATATCATAGCATGTCATTAAATCATTTTAACGTTGTTAACAATTAACTTTCATCTCACTCCCTCACCCACCATCATTTTGCATTTTTCCAATCATTTTGTTCTTGTGCAGGTAAGAATAAACTTGTCTGTACATGTGCCTAGGGACAGTTGCATTTAAGACCTGTAAAAAATTGATTTTAACACTTGTTATCAATAATATTTTGTGTAAATTTATAGTTACGATAGATTAGCAATATGTTCGGAATAAATTTTACATAATTTTATTAACGTAACTGGATTATACATTAAATGTAAATACGATTCTCCCAATTCTCATCTTGTAAATCTTTTAAATGGTTAGACGGAAGAGCAGACTTTAGGGTCTGAGTCTCGCCAGAATTAAGACACTTATTATTATTATTATTATTATTATTATTATTATTATTATTACTATTATTATACATGGAATTTGATAAAAACTTTGAAGACATAGTAATACGTAGTTAAAATATAAGTTTCTTTTAATGGGAGACTCATGTTGAGCATACCCATGTACACAGCAATGTTAAATCAATCACTGACCCGCCGGGAAAAGCACTGTGGTGACGAGAAAGGTTGAAAAGAAGGGAAAGTGCATGCATGTAACATGCTCGGTGGCACATGCACACTCTATATGGAAATCTCGACATTTCCTGTGACTTGGTGCTTTTCCGGGATACTGAAACCCCAATCTCATCTTTGAATCATTGAATGACCCTTGCGTCACACCCATAAACATTAAGAAAATATGTAGGACTCTTATTGTCATGACGCTGTGCATTCTCTGATCCAAACGTCTCTCTGATCTAAAGTTTAGAGGTACCGATAGTGACCTGTATTTTAATAAAAAAAAACTTGAACAAATTCACCTGTATATTTGACACTTGAGATCATACGTTGCAGAATGTATCACACTTCTAGTTCACACATAAGATACATGCTCACAATTGTTTGTTATCTGTATAAGTTGCGGATACGGTTGGGAACAAAAACGTTGCCAATACACTCAAAACTTAGCAATCGTATTTAGCAGAATTATATAAATGATTACGATATAGTTTATTCTTGAAAGTTTATTACAATATAAATAACTGCGTTAAACCAAGATTTCCATTATTTGTGCAATGGATTTGTGACGACACACTCTTATGATATCACTGTCATTTTCTTTTATTCATACTTCACCCCTACACGAGTAAGAAAATTCTTGAATGACCTTTGTCCAAGTTTATCGCTGAGGAATCAGCAAATTGAGAAGACCGTCCATGTGGTCAACGTTCTCACGCTCTGTGAACCACAAACCACAGAGAAGACCGGTTGCACACACGCTCGCCAAGGTACTCCGTCTTCTCAAAGAGATTGTGATCCATATATGCTTCATAATGTGAAGCATGGAGCGGTTCTAGGTTGTTGCTGCCTTTTATAGAGGAGGCGAGGCAAGTGACGAAGATGAGTGATGAGAAAGAATAAATGAGTGCTTTGAGTTCATACCTTTTTTTTTCAGTTGTAAAACGTGTCAAATAAGCCAACATCTGTATAAGTCCCATTAAAAATGCAGCTGTGTGAATCAATTTGTTTCCCAGAAATAATTTGCCTCATTCATGTATTAATATACCTCTCACATGTCATTATGGATAGTGAGATTATTATTTCTTCATGTTGTTTCTTTTATATTAAACCAATGATGTATGGGGGTAGTGCAATCTTTAAAAAATTGACAAATATCTAAAAGAATTTTGTTCATCTAGTCTGCTCTAGTAAACGATTTTTAAGTTGTTGAGGTTTTGAAAATTTTGTAGCAGACCCTTTGAACGGGAAGAATGTTTTAAGTGTTCACAAAGCCACGACTAATAATCTAAATGAAGAAAGCTTGACAAACACTGATTATCAAAATGTATCGCTAAGTTGCATTGCAGGTTTCCTGTATGTGAGCTACGTTTTTGATTCTTACATATATCAGTTACAAATTTAAAAAAATTATGAACACTTATATTTCTGTGTGAAGTTAAAGCGTTACAAATTCAGCAACTTAAGATCTCAGCGTGAAGCAAACGCATTATTTTGTTCAAACCATTATTAAAATGAATATTTAAACAACCAAGTTTCATTTTTAGTTAGAATTTTTTTACATCTTGACACAGATACACATTTTACCGACTCACCAAACACTCATAAGTCACTTCTCCAGACAGCATAAATTCCCACCATTGTCTTCGCATCAGTGATATCCTGAGCTCTCCGTGACGCTACTCAACCGAGAAGAAGACTGAAGAATAAAAGGTCTACAGGAATACGCCCTGCTCTTTGTTCTCGAAAAGTGGAGAAATTTCGTAGCATTTACGTAACTGTCGACTAAATGCAGAGCGCATGTGACTTCAGTGGTACGAGCCCTACAGGAAGAAGATATCTACAAAATACGACAAGTCACGCATACTCGTACTTTAGCCCGTCAAATGAATAATTTCAAACAAAACAATTTAGCAACAATACATTCTCATGAATTTTTGTGTTGAATTGACTAATTTTAGAATATATCACATATATTTTATCTAATTTCAGAGTAGTAAAAAAAATTGTGTACACTGAAGAATATTTTATAATACATACACAATGAATATTTTTATTAATACTAATATTTTATTTATAATCATTTCAAAGCGGAAAACGGATCACTTCATTATTCGATCCAAATTTCTTGATTTTTCAAGATATTTCAATTTCAAAATTTATGAGATATTAGGACTCAGTATGTCCGAAATGGAAAAAAAATCTTTTACTTTGATTAAGTATAAAATATACGAGTATATTCACATATGCAAAAAGCAGTTTCAACCTCTTTGATAATAGAGCAAAAAATGTCTCAGACAATCTCTGCAAATAGCTTAATATCCATCTATAAAATCCACTCAAATGTTTGCTGAATAAAACACCTCGGATTTGACAAAGTATAGTTCAAATAAACATCAGAATAGCTTTTGCATTTCCTTTTGTCTTCTGAGTGAAATATTAGCGCCGAATGACGCGTCATGGTATAACCTTAATCACTCGCAGTGAATTGCGCGCTGCTCTTCTCACATGAACTTTCCCGATGGGCCGCTAACAAAATTTATTGATTCAATTCCCTTATTGTCTATAATGAGGTACAGACCATGAGCACTGTTTTTCTACCTAACAATGATTTTAGTGGGGGAATCGGGAATGATGTTGAGAAGAATAACGTAAGGTACAGAATCGACTACTGTCTGCACGAGGCGAGGGAAACCCCACCCAAGTACCTCGACTAGTTCGCCTGAGCGAAGTATAGAACCTGCGATCTCCCACTCAGCAATATGATGGGAGCGAAGATGCAACTACTACACCACGGATGTCGATAGCAGTGAGATAGAAAACGGTTAGTAAGAGAAGAGTCATAGGAATTGTAAGATTTTTATAACATCAAATGTCTTGTATAGAGATGGAAAAAAAGTCTACTAACAAATAAATTTAAATATTACAATCAACGAATACACTGCGACTGTATATAAGAAGAAAAATCCTGTGTTTACTACTTTCAAAAAAAATGCAATTTCTTTTACTATAAAATAAACTTTAATAGTAAATTATACAGAAAAAAGGCAAGAGTGTCACTTTCGAAGTTCTGGTTCCGTCCATTGAGATAATGAACAAATACATGACACCTAACATGGGAAATTTAGGTATCATTTCTGACACAGGACACATCCCATGTAGTATATCTCTCAATTTGTCTTTTGTTAAACAAAGTGCTACTCAAATTTGCATGACTCCTTACGTCATGTAAACTCAGTATTTAGCGATCATATTTCGAAATTTCCAGGTAAAGTTAATATTCACGTAATTAAGAGCATCGCATTTCTGGACAATTTAAGAAAGAATTTACCTAAGTAATAAAGTTTTAAGTGTTGAGAAATACACATACCAAAATTCAGATTTTCATTCTTTATTTGCATTATTACGCCTTTCAAAACGTTAAATACTTTTCGTACCATTGCAATAAATCATTACTCTTGGTGGATTGAAAGGCACATTAATTTACTATAGAACAAATGTGTTGATCAATTCACACACTGACAAAAAATCTTCCAATAACAGAAGAATTATAAATTCAATGAAGGAAGTAACTGCACTATCAATACAATAATATACTAATGTAAATATTAACAACCTAAACATTATAGTTATCAAATAAATATAATTAAAAAAATAACAAATCAAATGTTGCACCACATCTCAATTCTAACAGCTGGAAATAACCACCTTGCATCTGAAATAGGTCGACTTGTCAAATGACTTATATTTTGTTGTACGTTGAAAATCTTCTTTTAATATCTCTAAAACTATTTCATTTGTATAAGATAAGGGCAAATGGCGAACGAAATGTTTCACGGGAATAACTTATTGTGAAAGTATTTGCATATGACCTCTACCTTATTAAACTGAGCATCCCGTTTCCTCGATTTAGTAACGCCAAATTTGTTCAGAATTAATAAAAGATATTTATGTATTTTTAAAATAAGACAGTGGTAAGCTCAAATGTTATATCTTACACATCTGATAATATCTTGTTTTTATTTCACCAATACTCTCCTTATACAGAAAATAGAAAGTGTAACTACCTTTCTCCATTACGATGCACACAACAAGTCATCTAATAAAGATCCGAATATACGAGGAATGAAAGCAAATAATATTTCCTAGATGAAAGCGGATCGTTGTGTTCAACTCACCATATTATTTCTTCAGGCAAGTTCTTTTTTTCGAGACAAAAAATATTACTTTCCGAGTATTTGTGATGGATACAATAATGATAAAAAAACGTGTCGTTTGTAATTGCGTATGAATATATAGAGGACAAACATAGACCATAGATATTTCCAAACCGTGCTGTGCTTGGTAACACTGCAGCGGTCCGGAGAATTTATTCGTGTAATACAGCCGTCAATGATTCTCGTAGGACCGCTTGTTCAGTTGTTTCCAGTATTACTATAGTTGCTAAGTTGTACAACATGGTTTGGAAATGATAGTCTGCTATAGATCAAGTGACTATTGAAATTTTGAGAAAATAAAACTATAGTAATACGGATTTTAATAATAAAAATACATGACCTTACAACAAGTTATTAATTAAGTGATTTGGGCGCATATTACCAATACCAGTATTGCGAGATTGCCAACTCTTACTCTCGCTGTAGACACATGGATGCTTTATTCCTGTCAGCGGAATCTTAGTGTATTTATGTTCGGATGCTGCAGTCTACATCAGCCAATTGGTGAACCTGAAAATTTTTACGCTAACAGTGAGAGACTGGGTGCTTGTTCCCTAACCTTTAGCCGCGTGGAGGATGCTTGAAGCTAGCTTTTCCACCGGATATACCAGACTTTGTCTGGGTGCTAAGGCATACCGTCTGAAATAGGTGAATCTACTCTAGGCCGCCGTGGCAGCAGACATATGAAAACACCGAGCTCTCGCTTCATTGGTTACATCTTATTACTATTATTTCATAGCGAGGACTAAAAACACGAGAAACCCTTATCATTGACGTTCAACTTCCCGAGACCGCTTATTCAGCATTATTTCAAGAGGAAGTCACTTGCCTATGTTGAAGAGCCTTCATTTCAGTGTTGCTGCCTGTCTTTATGCTGTAGCATCATGTCTCCTTCATTACCCCTTAACAGTTTTAAAATGCATTGAAAACCAGTGATTTCATCGAGGACACCATGACTTCGTAGATAAGTAATTACATATATTTAGAACCACACGAGCAATGACATTTAGGGCTGCGGGCTTTTCATCCTCACTCTACTAATTTCTCCCCTACGTATTCATATAAAAATTAAATACCGAGTAATAATGGTATCGTACAAATCTTTAAAATGTTTTTCCATGGGACTTAGTACTTCGTGTTAAACCTTATAACAATGATCAGAGAATGGCTCGTCGTTTTCGGATCCGAAGAAAACTGAAATTTATTTGAAAAATTCTTCAGATCTATAACGGTGGGTTAATGCAAAAAAAGTCGGTATCATATAATGTTTGCTCTACTGTCACTAACACGAAGAGTAAAACTTATGTTGGTGATAGGTATCTTATTAGTCCAATAAGATATCTGGTGAAAGGTGCACCAAATTGTCGATTGGATGCATGAATGATCTATTTGAAACGTTGCAAAATACGTAAATAAGTATATGAAAGAAATTCTGATACAAGTGAATCTGTACAATAAGAACGGATAGAATTCTCGTAAAGAATAAATAAAGAAATTATGACAATAAAATATTTAATTATTTAAACATTTTGATGAGAAATGGGAAGCAAATGAAAAACTTATCTTTTATAAAATAGTTATGACTGAAATTAAAAATTCATACGCAATGAAGAGAAAAGCTTGCTTTCCGATAGCTCGATTGATGGCGAGGAGAAACAACTAAGAATTTGAAGATTTGAAGTGAAAGACAAGATTTCCAGTACACATATATACAAAATCGTTAATGGTATTTGTTATATAAGGGTTTTAGAATATTTATGGTGATGAATAATCAAAAAGTTTAAACAATTAACATTTAATGCTACGCAACAAGAGAATCTATATAAATAAAAATTAAATGCTGTTCGTTGGTAAGTGCATCATTTGAGAACGGCTGGATTCATTTAGCTAATTAAAAATACGTTTGTAATAGTCAGAATAAGGTTTTTAGGGAAAAAGTTGTCCGGAAAATTGGAAAATTGGAGATAAAANTAATTGAAAATATGTTTAAGAAATCTAATCCCTTTTAGTAACCTGTTTCAAGTTTTCTTTTTTTTTTTTTTTTTTTTTTTTGTATTGTTCGTTAGGGTCCTGGAAAAGTTTTCAGGAAAAAAATTCGGGGCAATTACGAAGGAAAGTCGGAAAACACGGACAAACTGCAAAAATAATAATTTTTTTATGCACACAATCATCATTGACGATAGAAACGACCTATTTTTTTGATTCTTTTTTGTTTTGTTTTTCAGTTTTTTAGTTGAATCGTGATTCTGTTGTAAGTTCATCGCAAAGAAATGTATTGAAATTTGGGGAGAACAACGTCTGTCGGGTCAGCTAGTTTAAAAATAAAAATTAAAAATTTCGAAACTTTTTCGATTATTCTGTATATTGTGTCACGAGTAGATATATTTTCACTATGAACGAGTAAACTACGTTTATTCGTTTCAGAATTACATGTTTAATACCAGTATTTCTAGTTCTTATATTTTTTCGATTTAACGAAAAGAAAAAGTGAACCAAAAAATCTACTAGAGATAGCAAGTAAGGCACCGAGCGTTTTTTTAACTTTTAAAATTGATGGTAAACTACATCAACAAAGGCCAATTAAAGTAAGTGGTGTATACCATGTTTAGTTGCGTATTAATATCCTCATGCATTGTGGAATGACTCACCGACAACAACATCCCAGTGTGGAAGAAATTCTCTTCTTCCCGTACCGTCCTACCTTTTACGTCACGCATGCGCGTTCTTCAGTCACGCGCGAGACGATACACCGCGTGATTGAAGCATTCGCTGAATCTTGTCTATTGTCTCTGTTCGGCAGACGGGAGATTAATCACCGGTTGCTCTCTTCCGTAAAGGACTGTGCCGGGTGCCGGACGGAGACCGGTTCACCGAGACCTCGCCGGCTGTTGGTCACGCACGCGTTTTAATCTTACTGGGAGAACACTCGCTGATGGAAACAATGAGGATGAATCCTTCAAAAAAATTTAAATGCAAGGCCGACGGAAAATGAATGAATAGAGGTCTAGAAAGTAACATGTGGGTGGTCCCATTAAGGCTGTTCATTCTTACCCTCCTTTCAAAATTGAGTATCTGACAAATTGTCTAAAAAATAACGAGTGAATTTAATTTCGAGTATTTTGAATTTCATAATACACGAAGTTAAGTAAATAATAAGTAATACACGTCATTTTATATTTTAGGTCCTGAAAGCTATTCTAATTTTTTGTTCTGAGGAACTAAGAATTTGGTTGTGGGATGTGATCGTAAATTATTCGAGTAATGTTAATAAAGAACCGCTCTGATTTGGATTTTCCTGAAAGACAAACAGTTCTTTATTTATCACATTGTATCATTCGCAAAAAGCACATAAAATAATAGAGAATTATTTCGCAGTAGCACGAGGACATTTTATCAGAAAACGTAGGTTCCAAGGAGACCTTAAAAATTAACCAAAATAAGAATATTATTGCGTTTAAACCATGTAAATATAATTGTTTGTTACAGTAACGTTTCGATATATTTTATATCTGCTTCAGGGCTACATTATCATCAACAAAGGATATTTCATACGCCGTTCATATCATCCCACACTACTCACAACACCAATCATGTAAGCATCCTCCTCCAAAACGTGTTTAAATTTGTGTAATATGGAGGCTGAAAATATGATCAACTAAAGAGTAATGAAATAATCGAAAGATGAGTTTCATAATTTACTGTGATTGCTATGTCAATCCAGATGGTCAACAACCTTCGTAAAGTACCAATATAGCGCTCGGATGTAACGAGCTCGTCAAGCAGACATCTCACTTTAGGATAATGATGTCATTCAGATTCAATGGTCCGCGAAGCCTTCCGACTATATGACCCAACATACCTGGGGTCAGCTCTATCGTGATTGCGGGGAAGCAAAAACCAACCCATAGATCAGCTGGAACTCCAAAAGATAGTTATCAAGTATGTGACACATTGGAACAACCACCAGAAAGGTATTTTATACTGCGTGGAGTGAAAGAGAAGAAGTTGCAGTGCTCGAGGAAGCATATCACAGAGAAGCGGTGTATGATTTGTGGACTATACTGTTTTCACACAGAAGTTTTCAAACATGACAGAATATTCTTCATTAATCAGTTGATATACGCGCAAATATATTGATAAAATAATTTAAAATAGGACTAATTTATTTACAAATGCAAATAATTTGACTATTTGTTATATCGATCAAAAGAAGTAAATCTCCTCCATCAACAGAGTATTGTCATCCATTTTGCGTAATTTTGTTGGTCAGTTATTTATCGTAATGATTCATTATAAATAAAAACGTTACGTTAACGTGGTAGATTATTCACAATCACTAGTTATTTGAATCATTGCCTTGTTTTGTACGGATTCTTCAATATAGTTCGTGTAGTGTAATGATTTGACAAACCTTAATAACACAGTTTATAAATCATATCTGGTACGTACAACAGTAAAATGAGACCTGGAACAGTTCACTTATTTTCATTTTTAATATCATGAAAATGATTCATAACTGGTCTACCTATGTGATCATTTCTGTTTTGCATTGATCCGAAATAACCTATAAGTCATTTCCTATATGTTATTTGTAAGCAAACTACTTCTTGAAGTAAAATATTTGTTTGCTTGATATTTAATTTTCAACCAATTTTGGGATTACAAAGTAAGCAAAGCTTTGACAATTTAAGTTTTGGAGTAAATTTCATTTGATACTAGAATAGAAAATCCTCAAGCGACGAATTGAAATATTTAGAATAGTTTAAAAGTTTCATATTTTTTAAGATAAAATAAATTTTACAAGATAGGGGTATACCAAAAGGCTATCTCAGTAAATTGAAAACTACTTATATGGTGGATCGGTTGAGGTGAAGTTCCATTTTCGAATCCCGGGTGTTTTTACTATCCATTGTCCCATAAAGGTTTTACCATTGTACGAGTAAGTTGTTCCTAAGGATTAAGATCACTGATATCGTAATTAAACCCATACAAGATGCACCTGGAAAAGTCGTGTGTTAAAGTGTTTCAACAGCCTTCGAGCTGAATTCCATACAATAATGATTCAAATAATAATTTAATTGCATGATGTCAGATGAATTGGTTTGTTGGATGAATAAAGTAATACTACGTACCGCATATTTGCGATATCAATATTCTAATAAATGGACGAATTATTACGCATTTTATGACAGTATTACCTTGTATATCATGAGATATCTTTTGGTAGATGAAGAGATGAAAGTACATTCAACCTCATCCTTGTATAATTAGCAATTAAATTAGTTTCTAATAGTATATGGTAACTTTTACATGAAAGTTTTCACAACAGTTATTAGTCAACAGTCAATAATCTTTCTTCATTGTTGATCAACCTGATGAGCTTCCCTTTCTATTATGTTTCAAGAAACAAATTTGTTTGACATATCTGCGATTGAAATAATTACTCACTTCATAATCGTCTCGAATGGATGAACACACTTATCTAGGAGCAACAACTCATTGAGAAAGTTTTTGTGCTTCGGATGGGACTAGTATAATCATGTGCACTTTAAACGCACATAATACTTTTTTGGAAAAATATATTCTATGACTTAAAACTCCAAATAATGTACTTTACGGATGCATCAAGATCAATGATGTTAGTACTATATTTAATATAGTAACACAGTAAGTTTCTTCACAATTTTTGCTCGCGATTTTCACACAAATATCCACATAATTTAATGGGTTATGGACGATGTGCTATTTGGAACAACACTGCTTTAAGTTATGTCTAAAATTCTTAACGAATATTTCACAAGTTCTTTGGGGAAATATGTTCGAGGCTCCATTTGTAGCAATGTCTGAATGTTCACGGAGTAATATAATGATTTATTACATCCATATAATTACATAAAGCATAATAAATAATAATCTTAGGAACAACTGATCCCAATTACTAGTAGTATTGGTCAGTGAGAAATTTATATCAACATAAACGAAAAACGAAGTAATCTTGTCCAGTCGTTACTATTAAATTCCTCTCCGTGGTGCTTGACGTATTAAAATTCATTAAACGACATGAACAATAACATACAGCTAAGATATAAATTTTTAAGACTACCTTATGGTTTGTAGGCAAAAATAACCAACAGAAGCAAAATAAATATAACAAAAAACTGAAATTTCTTTTATTTTAAACGCGTAAAATAATAAGACATTCAACTATTCACACTAAAAAAAAAAAAATCAAAATCATCAAGCCAAGGAAAAATTTAAAAAAAGGTTAAATCTGGTAATGTAGCCATTCTTTCTATTTTGATGCAAAACTATTATAACTGGAGCAACTTTTAATTTCTTGTTAAGCTTATTTGATTCATTTAAACTATTTTACCGAAAAGTTCATTCACGTCTGCCACTGAATGTACATTAAGTACAAAGGACGTCGTCAAGTTTGTATGTTAGAGAGCAAAGATTTTGGGCAGGGGTGGGGAAACGCTTCCTGTCATCTCTGCAGAACATGCACTCTGTAACATTCCATAGCTCGTGGAGTAGGTCAGATATTCATCAATCAGTGTTAAATGGTGACTAACTTTACGAAATGCTGTAGTAGAGACGATATGGGTATATATTTTCAATGCAATCATTCAAATTAACAAAATATAAATTAAGTTCGCAAAAGTATTATTTGATCAGATGAGAGGTTAAAATTGGGTAAAATTACATGAATTTTCGTCGATACATTCTTTCAGTACAGTTTATTATCTATTCACGAGGAATGGACTAAATGCTCCTCAGAGCCTGTCTAATTACAAAGCAAATATATTGATCTGTCTCGCTTACCACACCAGAGCTTCTAGGACCAGTGTGTGTATTATCACATTAGTGTAACCCTCAATGCAACGAGATAAGCAATTACAGTAGCTTCCAATTAACATGGGGTCACATCTTAAACATAAAGCAATATTTTGTAATTGACGCAAATACATACTTGAGTGCAACAGTCAAAGTCTAAAAAAAATACTCTTCATCAAACAGATACATTTTCATTCACATTCGTCCGTAAGTTACTAAAAAAAATACGTCCCCCGAAAAAACTGCTATGAGCACTATCTAGTCAAAACTCTGCAAACACCTTACACAAAGTACTCAAAATTCACAATTATGTAAAATTCAATGAAATCATTTCTCTAAATGGCACACACTTGCGGTTTCTTGCAATCATATCCTTACGTCCATACACTCACATCCACAATTTTGGAATTACAAAAAAGCATATGTTTCGAGTATTTTGGAAAATGTTCGGGTCACAAATTGATTTTACAAAGGCGGACGTTTTTGCATTCGAAACGTCTCGTCGACTATAGAGAAATGGAAAGTATTGAATTTCGTTAACAAATCCTGTTCACGGAAATAAATACAAAACTCGCCCCCAAGGACTTAAACGCTCAACCCAAAGCTTATACTATACTAGAATCGATTCCTTACGACCTACTTGATACGTCAAACTTTTATATAAAAATATATATTTTATATTTTTTGCTTCCAGAATATAAGGTTAAATCTCCTCCCAGTTGTTATTTTTTTGAAAAATTTATATGTCAAGAAATTGTTTTATAAATTCGTTCTTCGTGCATTCGAAGCATTTCTTCGATCATTGAGGACCGTCACCACATTGGAAGTTGGAAATGGAATCAGAATATCTTTATAATCATAAATGTAATGAACAATTTAACAATGATCCTATGTTATACTGTTTTACCATTTTCCCCGTCCTTATGCAACTCATCAGAAATGGAGAAAAGTCCAGTTTTTTTCTCGTAAAATACAAGTAGTGTGTTTTATCACTTTTTTAATTTATCATTAATACCACAAAGTGAGTGTGGTGGACTACGCAATTCTCGTAATCAAATAAGTGAATTCAACGATTTCTAAAGGGGAAAATATGGTACCTACTGGATGGTAAAATTCTGTAAAATAGAAACTGGAATGTAAAGAAATTAGGCCAAAGACCTCAACAAGAGGTGGTAGCCCTCCGGTATCAGTCAAGCAAAACGAGCCACGTAACTTTATTAACAAGCGAATGCGTATTGAGCTCATCTTTACGAATCAGCTCACATCTTTCCTCTTTTTGTTTTGAGCTAACAAAGTAGATGGTCTACATAAACAGATGGCTAACAAAATAAATTACGTCATTAAAATTACTCTGTTCAGAGCAGCAATTGTGTGAGACGCTTTCACTATTAATTAGTACTGCCTTCTTAATGAACGAACAGACTAGCCTTTATTGGATGAAAGGGTTTCTTTTTTCCAGTTGCCGAAGGTCGACAGGTGATATGAAGCAACCTCGCAGAGATACGCCAATGAGCTTAATTCACCTGCGAACGTTAAACAGCTTTACAACGCATCACAAAGTGAAAGACCGGGCGACTGGAGATCAACAGAGAACTTTTATTTTTTAAATACGAATGCTTTAAGACTCTTTTTTAGTCATTTCAATATGTAGTTTCTACACGGTGATCCGCGCACCCCAGGGACTTAGTGACCTCTGAGGTCTTCAAGTGTAAATTCATTCTTCTGGACTTCGCCACGAGATACGAATAAAAATATACTTATTATTGCCAATCAAGTTTTAATTTTAGATAAATACTGGTACTTCTCTGTCTGGAAAAATACATATTATGCAAAAACTTAACAAATTCATAAAGTTTAGGTTGTTTTAAGTTTTTCTTTCCTACTCGGAATGAATGAATTAATTATTTCCCTTTGTGTCCCATAATACGTTCTCTTCCTCACTTAAGACGGTTTTAGAACAAAAAAACGAAGGTCATAGGAAATTACTTTTATAATCTACAGACATTTCTTTATAATTAAAATGTTCAAATGTTTGTTCTTATTCAGAATATAATTTATGGACGAAATTTCTTTTATAACCAATATGTTATCCTGACAGCTCATTTATTTTTCAGATGATTCAATCAATTTCCATACACGGTACATGTTTAAAAGGGAGGAGAAAGACAAAGTCATTAACTAACTTAGAAATACTGGGAACAAGTCGAGGGGTTTTGAACGAAAGAGGTGGCAATACTTTCAACTGTAAAGTGTAACATATCCATCCTCTACAAAAGTAGTGCAAATATATATTTTGTAGCAACAATTGACAATGTGAAAACAAATTTTACTTTGTTTAAGTAGAAGAAAATCGACATGATAAATGAAACTGCATTTATTTTACTACGGCAAAATACTCCATAATAGTTAGTTTTCTGTTTCGTTGATCTGCACTCTCCTTCACAGAATAAACGTGTAACATTTCCAGCTATGTAACAGTACTCATCACTAATAACTCTGTTATCAAATAGACGGTGAGTCAACTTAACATAAATTATTAATTACAGCTACACCATTTGTTGCGATTTGATCAGTTTCTTGGCTGATTTGATTGGTATGTCACGGCACATTCAGGTAAAAAACATTGAAAGCGAGTAGAAAAATTGCAAATCAAACATCAATGTTAATTTTTAGAGTTGTTCTTGACAAACTGTGAGCATAACATATCACTAGCAAGTGCATTGACATTACTCCAAGTCATGGTACATGCGGTACGGTTTGTAAGCAAGTAAGTAAATAAGAAAATTACTGTATGTCAGCAAGGATGCAACAATTCATTGCCTCAAATTAACCCAGGAGAAAGCATAAGCGAAACAAAGTCTATTTAAATAAATAGGAATCAATAAAGATTATTAAGTTATATGTTAATATTTTTATTTTTGACAAATGGGAAGGAGAATCGATTAAATCCAAAAATAAAACAGAGGTTTTGAAGACGTGATACATATGTTTTCTTTGATGACCGAGTATGATTGTTACTAAAAATTTTCCATATTTAATTTTTTTTTCAATCTCTTTTGAGCTAATTTTTTTAATGAAAAGAGAAAATGTTTCCGTACATTTTTATCCAATTTCCAGATGTTGAACCATCGATTTACCCTATTTTGCACCCGTCTCTTACTTCCGATCCCGAGAAGAGTAACGGATGTTTCTCTCAGTTTTTCAAATAACCTGATCATAATTTAAAAAATAGTTTTTTCTCAGGAAATGTTCCGTTGATGTGTTAGTTCACGTTACCCATAAAAAATTACAACTTTGCAGAAGTATTGATCTTGATTGTTAAAAAAATAGTAATGTAATGACCTCGTTTCTTGTTATTCTTCCTTCATCTTCATGCTATTCCGCCATCACTCATGTCATCATCCTTTATCCAACCCTCATCCATCGACTTCATGATCAATCTTTTCACGGATTAATACACTTCATCGACTCCATCGCCTGACGTCCTATTCATACTTTCTTCGTCTTTCTATCGATTATCGACTTATCTTGCAACTTCATTAGGCTCGATTTTCGACGTTCTACAGTCCTGCATAGTCGACTTCTCCTCCAATACTCGTACATAATTGATTTCTCTAACAAAGTCTCACTCACTCTCTTCATTACGGAGCCCCTTCATCAAAGGAAAGAAGTAAAAAAGATAAAGAGAGAGGAAAATCGAAATGTCACATATTCACAAAACAGTGCGGACACTCCTTCTGCGCGCACGAACCGGCAGCCACTAGCATAACTACAAACATTTCTCCTTTGCCTCTTATATTCATGCGTTTTTTTCGCTATTTGTCAATGTAGGATAAAATTAGTTTAATTTCGTACATCAATCATTCATGTGCACCACTTTCTATACAAGTGCGAACTACGATATCCTATTTTGGCTCCGATTGTCAGTGTTTTTAGAAAAGTACCCCCGCTATCTCTTCCGACCAAAAGATACTACTCAAAGTCTTCTGTCCCCCGAATGTTCTTCTTCTGTTACAGATTTCCAGTAATCATCCGGTGCATTCTTCTTCATGCTTTGTGCGCTTGCCCTGACCCTTGGATTTCCGTGGTTCCCAACGGTGCTCAATGAACGAAACAGTCACGTACGTATAACAATAGCTAATAATTTTGAAAAATAATAGTCAAGTACACAAATTTTAATTAATGCACTTATTCATTTTCTTTACCCCTACGGATATTAATTACTTGCCATGTAATCGTAATCCTTTACTGTTTCTGTTTTGTTCCTGTTCATTAGAGTAAATACTAGGGTACAGTACGTAATATCCAAAGCGCATTTTTGGGTTTCTGCAAGGCGCCCGGACCCTAACCCCCACCATACATTATAAATGTTTATGTAAAAATAAAGCCCTTTTGAAATTGAAACTACTCAAAGTCAAGCGCGCCGAAGTGGCGTCCGCGTAGTAGACAAGGGGATCACATGGACTAAGATCAAATACATGATAAAAATAATACTGTCTTCATTAAAATTTCCACCTCCACTGTTACTGGATCACTTCTAAGACCATCATCACCCACACCACCCTTTCACTCGCCGAATCGACTTCGCTGGCTGCATCAACCGCTGACCTCTCGCTTGGGGAGTTCAGCTGACCCTTCTCCATTGGTTATCCCTCACAGAAAGTCGCTTCGTCGCTTGGCAGACTGGCTCTGTCTTTCCGTGTAACAATCGAGTGAAATGGAAAGTTGGCAGCGTCCTCACTTTGCTTCGCGGACGTGGGTAGCGCTCTTACTGGATGCTTAGCGTCACCGCGCTACACACATCACCAAGGGAGGGGGCAAGCAGTCATGCGTAAAAATTCACATGAACGCTCGGTGGGCGGATTAGTTAGCAATTTTCCGTAACACTACGTTCCTGTTCTTCTTTTCCTTCACTTCAAACTTTTGTTCATAGCCGGCATGCACGCAACTAAAATTATTCGCAAAAAGTTGCTTGTTCAAATATTTTTATTTTGTTGTAGGGTGATCATATTTCTATCGGCCTCTTCATTTCCAAAACCACTTCTAACGTATGGTCATGCAATCCAAGGCTTTTATTCACACATGCAGTGGCTGGACTTTGGGCGGGGGAGTTAAGAGGGCTATACCCTTCCCCAACTGTTCCTGGTCTTTTAACAGATAATATTGAAATTGATTAATGTATTTTTATACTTGAATATGTATGTGACATTTTAAACAATTAATAAATTTTGGTCACTACTTAATGAATTGTTAATTATCTATTTGATGAATTGATATATTGTATTAAAATACTAAATCGCTATAATATTTATAATAGTATTTAAAATAATATTTAGAATAATAATATTTACAATAATAACTATGATAATATATATACAATTTACCCCCCACCCCTGGATTACGGTCTTCATCCGCCACTGCACACATGTACACAAAAATGAAATTTATGGAATAATTTGAGTACTAACTGTTATGCTAAGTCTTCTCATTATCACTTACGTAACATCTAAAAATTTCACACTTCCTGGCTAATTTTCAATTCAGACGTGAAGTTTGAAGAGATTCTTACGAACTCCCGGAATCTCATTTCTGTGTGTTCACCGAAAGAGAGAGTGTGTAACACACGCATCTCCATACACATGTCAGCTGGACAAGTACGCCGGCGGGTGAAACTAAGGTAGATTGCCTTGAAGACAGGACCACCCGAAAGATTTATGAATACATTTAATTGCTATGATTTTAGGTAATCATGTTTGCATGCGATTATTTACCGCCATTAAGTGAAATCGTGATGTTTTCAATTCAAACTAATATTTGTTCTCACGGAAACGTTCAGGTGTGACATGAACTTTCGGATATTTTTGGCATTTGTGTAATGTGTCGGTAAATGCGGTTTGTATCTATGAGCATACTCAAAATGAATTTCTGTTGTGGTGTAAGGGCATCTTAGGAAACTTTAATATAAAAGGGATAAAATTCGATAAACTACTTTTTGAGATGTTCATAATTATTATTTATAGCTGAAAGAGATGTTGATCTGTTTTTCGTCTGCGTTTTCATTCTAATAACTAAGAAATAATTCCTTCTTTTAAAAAAAGAAATTGTCAAAAAAGAAAGATGATGAAACGTTGTTTAACATTCTTTTATAACATTACAACTATTTTGTCGTAAATACTGCAAAATCCGGAGGTGTTAATCAAGCAGATAAATACCCACAGTTGCAATATTAATTTTAATATTTTAATCTTACTCTCTAGGTTTTGTGCACATAGATTACAATACAAAGTAGAGTAAATTGCTGTTCTCAATAGACATTTAAGTTGTTTAAAGGATAACCTACCCGATACTAGTTAACGAATATTTAAACAACATTAATTATCTGATTTTCTCCGATTAAATAATGTTTCTTTCATTTATTAAATTAGATACAGGATTTTCAACACACACAAAATGGTTCATTAATTATAGTTTTGTAAATATTTAAACTACACAATTGAAAGACGGATTAATAAGAAAAAAACCCAAATATATTTATCAACGTTTCATTAAATATACTAATACTGCAAACTGTTGGTCGAGCAAAGCGGAACCCCCACCCATCTAGAATAAGTGCTTATACTAAAAGAATTAGAATTCACTGTATTGAGCTTCCCCATAGCTACTAGAGGAGTGAGTCGTACATCAAAAAAATCACATAAAAACAAGAATTCTTTCCCGGAATGAATGGAAAAATTTATTTTAAGACTCACTATGTGTTTTATGCAGAAAGTGTCTAAATACTCACTTGAGATGCTAGATTACTTTGATAAGATTATAAAAAAACGTTGAAATGCAGTACAATTAAAATACATGTCTCAACCAATAAATCTAAGATCTCCTAGGTTGCTTCAAAAACGTGACCGGAAATACCGTGACCAGATCGAAGAAATTGGAAGAACGAAAAAATGGACTTGCTTATAGGTCAAAGAAAGCCCTCCTTTAAGTCACTGAATTGTGAATGTGAAGTCACGTTTCCAAGCACAACGTGAAGGCGGTTCATTGGATTTCTTCTCGTGTTGTCGGGCAGAGGTATTCACTTTAACACCAATGTCAAAATTTGTTTGTTTGACTTTTGTTTCTCATAAAGATTCAACGGAAAACAATCAAAAGATCATATGTGATGAAAAACTATTCCTGAAACTCCACAACTTTTTCAACATGTTCAAAATTAGTTAATATTGCAACGAAAAACGTGTTGAAATGTAGAGCTTAAAATATCATTACTTTTCCACAAGAATACAGGTGTAAAACTTGATTCTTATTAACGGATTCGTTCCAATAAATTCAACGAGATTCGAATGTCATCATTAATCCTTATTTCGATTGTAATAGATGTTTACTAAAATAACTACAGCCGTGATCAATTTTGAATTTTGTACGATGAGAACAATACAGAAATATGACAAAGGTAGGGAGAAATGGAATCTAGGCAAAAAATTCCTACCCTATGTGCACATTTTTACCACAGAATAGATGTGTCATCATCTCTGCTAATATTAATTCAAATAACTTCAAAGGTAAAAGTATCTTATCTGTGTACTGCGAGTTTAGGGTCACGTGATCCAGATAAAGTTACACGAATTTTCTGGAAATATGTTTACAAAAAATGTGGGTAAATCATCTGCGAAACTGCAAATCTTCACACAAATATGAACTTAAATTGATTTTAACTGCCGAACTCCTTAATAGTTAAGAAGAGGATGCTGACTTCTATGTGGAACGTATAATTCACCCCCGACAAGTAATTTTACATTGATTTCAATGTTGAAATTAAACCTTTAATTTTCTCATTATGTAGAATTGGAATCTGCGAAATTTCATAAACATTTCATTTAACCTTCAATTAGACATTTGAGATGGAAATACCGGATAGAATTCTCCTTTATCTAGTATAACTTACCATGTACATTAATGAAGATTTTAAAGTATATTTTCTTGTTAATATACGTTTTTAGAATTCTGTATTTTTTCTCAATGTATTGTTAACAAAATCGAGAAGAGTGTGTTTATCAGAATAGTGAATTGCAATTTCATGTTGCCTTGGTTTGCATTAAAGCTAATGTTTCACAATTCTGTCACTCAGGGAAGAAAGTATTTCGGAACTTTCTAAAATATGAGATACAAAAAGTATTAATGATCGGGATATTATTTGCCATTATAATTGTAATTAATTAGTTCTTGCTTTTAGGGAAACTTTATAAAAACTATGCCAACGTTTCGATAACGAACGTTATCTTCTTCAGGTCTTAGTCATTCCTCAGTGAACGTCCATAATTCTACTCCAACTACCACACCTCCACAAAAGCAAAACCCTTTTTTTCTGTGTAATTGTGATGGTGTTAATATGGTTGTTGGTGCGGTGTTTTGCTTTTGTGGAGGTGTGATATCGTGCGTTATCGAATCGTTGGAATAGTTCAAATAAAGTTTGCCTAAGCTCAAGAACTAATTAATTACAAAAAGTATTGTTTTGGAAGTTAACAAAAAAAATTCTCTTGCTTGAAGTTTGCTGAAGGGAAAGGGGCATAATCATTTTATTATGTAAAGTTTTCATAGAATTCAGAGCAAGGCTTTTTCATTTAGTTACAAAAATTAATTGTATGGTTTACACACATAGTTTTGAAAAATAAAATACGTCGTTAACTATAGGAATTATATTAAATTATTAATATCATGTCATTACAATTATCCAAATCAAGAGATATGCTTCTCTATAAGTACGTCAATTTCAACATGCATACTCATCCTAAAATTAAAAATGTATGATTGGTACTCGAATATGCAAACAAATAAAAAGACCTACTCAATCTCCTAGCTCTTTCATGTCAAATCGAATGATAGATCGTTCCTTCAACAGATGCAATAGGCGTAGAAATCAATTTACAAAGCCTCGTAGGATCGATTACGTTAGGACAACGTCTCTCCCTTCAATATAAAACGAGCTTCCTGGAACTCACAATAAACACTTTATTATTATTTCTGACATTTGAGGATAAATAGTGGAAGCGCTTCGAAGGTCTGAACAGAATGGAGCATAATCATCGGTGCCATTCGCACGCAACCGCACGAGATTCGAACCGAAGGAATCGCTGTGCGTTAGAATAGCAGTGGCACAAAAAACTTCACGAGCCTCGACTTCGTTCATTACTATAGTTATGTGAAAGTGATTGAGAGAACTTTCTCGTCGGTCGGCTCAAGAAGCGACGGAGATGAGGAGGGAAACTGTGTGATGTACTGCCTTCACATCCGTCTGAACGTCCGTTCCAGCGCTAGGGTGTCCAGTTCCCAATGACATGGCTGCCACGAAAACAGCTTACAAGTGCTTGAAATGTCACATCAAGTTCCTATTTTCTTATAACTTTCGCATATTCTATTTAATGGTTGAGCGCTCAGGTTTATGTCCTATATCACTTGACGAGCAACTGTTCAAACAGTTAAGTCGAAGTGATATTTCAAGAAACATCGATACAGCGTAATTCAATCATTTAAATTCCTCGGAAATATATCCTTTATAAATGTAATTTTTTGTTACAAACCAGTCAAAGGGAATATACTCCTGCCTTCCAAACTAAAATAAGGTAAAACAAACTTAAGGAAATGACTCAATTGTCTTCTTTTTTTTCTTTCAAAACTACAAAATTAGGTTTGCATTTTAGCAGGAAAATTAATTTTTTGATCAGTATTGAAGATGATTTTCTGAATATTCCAAGTCCCACAATCCAATAAAGGGAAAAATTGAAAAAAAAAATAATTTTTTTCCCATTCAGACAGACACTTCTCATTTACAATATGTTAAAATTGTGTATAGCTGGATTCTCCAATACAAGTATTCGTATAGCTAATAAAGGTTCCTCCGCTTGAAGGTTGCGGCTTACATTCCCACTTGATGAGTTATTTCTGAAAGATTTACCGGTATGTATCTCCGTGGTTATAGCAAAAGGGAGCCAAAACCTATTTCTCACATCTTAAATTGTTCACCTAGTTCGGTAGAGAAAAAGACAAATAGACCTTCCAAAACTGTGGAAAAGCAAATCTTTCATATTTTTGTTAGATTTAACCATATTTGTGCTTTACATCCACAAAAAGAAAATTGTTGATAGAATTCAGTAGATCCCCTTTATTCTCTCCCGCTACTTTACCACTACCCGCAGAATATTAAACTGTTCTCCACTCAGCACATTGAGTCCAACATTATCACTTCATAAATAGAAGAAATAATTCATTTCCTTACTCGTAGTACTTTCTTCTATCACTCGTTTCTTCTGCGAGCACAACAAGAAGCAATTTGAACGCCCATTAACAACTGTTCTCTCCATTGAGTGAGTGAGTGGGTGGAGCATGTAGCAAGACTTATTATCGCTTATTGCTCTTCACCTCCCTTTTCTAGGCTTTGCTCTCTAATTACAGGATTGGCTGGACTTACTCTTCGGAATGAATCAGTTGGAATCGATGTGTGATCTGCTTTGTTGGGGATACACATATTGCTAATGTTTGATTATTAAGAACTCGAAATGAATGCAAGTATTTTCTCAGTTTGAAGTGTGGAGTAGAAGTGGATGAAAATCGGAACGGTACGGTTTGAAGTTTGTCTTATTCTTCAGAACCAATTTTTTATATAAAACATTTGTCTTCAAATTTCAAAAATTTAACTAATTAAACGTAATAATTTTGTTTTTGACAAACGACGATCAATTTGTGCAATTCTTCTGTACTTTCGCTTATGTTTTTACATTGTGGGACGATATTTTCCACTTTGTTTCAGATTTTGACAGAACTCTGTTTACCGTTGCACGTTTTGATATGAAAACAAAACGAATAACCAACACATCAATTTCCTCACAAATGCAAACATTCATAGAGGACAAACTATGTGCCATAACTTATATTTGGTTTTCAATCAGTACTTATCCTTTCAATTCATATACGTACAATAATATTAATAACCCAATATAAGTACAATAATGAACTGGATTCTGTTCCAAAATGTTTGATGCGTTTATATTTACTTTTCAAAAATATACCATGTAAAATTTTCAGATGAAAAATTATACGTTTTCATTATATATCCAGAGTGAGTATGGATTTCTTACAGCTCTCTTAACAATGTATTTTGGGAGCAAATTTAATAGTAACAATATTTTTGTTTATTCAAAACTGAATACATTTTTTTCTAACATATTGCGTACTTTCTTCGCTTACTAGATATATCTCACGCTACATCAGATGTGAGGTAATATCATTTCTCAGTGAGTAAATATAATTGATCACATAGTAATAAAATTTTATATCATCAACTTTGAACTGGAAAGTGTGTAAGGATACACGTCAATTTTTAAGTCTTGTTATGTTCGTCTCAATCATAAGCATGAAGCAAACTTCCGCCCAATTACGAAACGAAATTTATAAAATGAAAGTCTGGAGCATTAATTTTATTGTGAATAGAACGTGATGTTTCTCAGACAAAAAGAAAATAATAATTGCTTTTTATTCTCTTATGNTATATATATATATATATATATATATATATATATATATATATATATATATATACATATATATATATATATATATATATAAAATTCTGCATACTTTATAGGTATATCTCTGTAATCAAATAAATAAATTGGTTCAATTTATTGATTAGGCCATAAAATAGACGTCAAATATTCCATTCTAAATCATGAATTCTTCAGGTATATCGTTTCCATCCTGACTCGGTTTTTCTCTGGTTTTCCTTTGGATAAAGGTGAATTTATACATAGGTCCATTAGATCCACGCTTAATGGTGGCAGCATTTGGGGTCGACGGTTACACTAGTACTTCTTCTTCTTCTGTCCACCGCGTGAAGTAACCTCACGCATTCATCGTCATACTACTTTCTTTGATTTCCAGTAGTTCTTCATCCTTTCACTTTGCTCTTTCCTTCTCTCTTCTGTCCAGATGTTAGTTCTTATTCTCTTCTCCTTCTCCTGGAAACCCTCGAAGTTGTGCATCAATCTTCTGAACGTTGTTCTGTTCTGTGTTGCATCGTCCGTTATGCCAATCTCTGCCATATCTTTTTTAATTCCTTGCATCCACTGGCACTAATACTATTAAACTCGAATTTTGAATGATAGTAGTCAAAAATTAATTAGCAAGATTGATTTTCGAAATAATTAAAAAGATTGATATCTCCGTGCTCTCATATGATACACTGAAAATAAAGTTTGTTAATATTATGTGTCTAAGCAACTAACTATTTTTGGTTTTATTTTAAAGAAGTTGTACTACGTATGTCATACTTTTGTGCAGAAATGTTGATTGTGTCACTTTGATATGTTGATGTGATGGTTCGTTTCTTGGGAGTATGTTAGTTCATTATCCTCCTCGTGCTTATAAGGTAACTGTTTTTTAACAATTTATGACTGCTATTTTAATTTTTCAAATTATTTCTTTAATGCCGAAGGGACAATTATGCCCCTCTCCTTGACCATGATTCGCTTCTTCTCCTATGAATCTTTTCAAGTTTCCCCATTGCGCGGCTTCTACGATGATTATATGGAGAGAGACACGTCTGCTCAAGGGCTTCAGGGGACTCGTGATATTTTTTGAGGCGGAGACCAAAGCGTCATAGTAACTGCATGGCACGTGTGCCAGAGCGAATCTTCTTGTGCTTACCCGGTCGTTGGATCCCGTTAAACTGATTATTGATTACGGTCAGGTGTTACAGGGAAGTCAGCGTCAAAGGTGAATGGCAGCAGAGGGTGAAATTGCTCGGCGGCGGTTAATTGATATCGAAACTCAGGTGTAGTTTACATTTTATAGAACGCAAATTGTGCGCTATCAGGAAGAGGATTAGCATGAACTTTAAGAGAGAGTATGTTCTCTGTGAAACATGGTAATTTTGAAAGACCAAGGTTATATTACGTAGCTTTTAATGTGACCAATCTTTTATAGAGATTTACTACGATTTCAAAATAATTAATGAAATATCTCTCATAGCTCAGCAATAATAAACCTAGTGGCACCTATTTTATATTTTTACCCCAGTCGGTTGTTTCAACTCTTTTGCATCATCCAATTTTAGAAGAAAATTTTGCGAAGTTTGTTCCCGACCATGTTTATTGTTTTCTTCTAAATGAAACGGTTATATCTTTGATATAACTTTCAACTTGAAACCAGGAGATAAATTATACTTAAGAGATATGAGAAAAATATAGTTTTCATATCACATTTTATACATGTGAGCAATTTGATCGACCCGTTTCTCGGTAGTTATTTTCTACATCGCAATTGATATATGTAAGAAAAATGTTAAACGAACTTGGAAATAATCCCTAGGTTGGCATATGGACCCACCTTAGAAAACACATGTGACTAATATTTTAAGCTTATCGCTAATTGGCCGACTAGTATTATTACTTCACATCCCATCGCTACCACAGAAAAAAGAACTCGCATTAAGTATAAAATGTTCTAGCATTTAAAGGAATGTTTGTGGGTTCATTAGTATTTCTGGAAGTTAAGGATGGTAAATATTTACTCGTCAAAGCTATGAATATGGAAAAGGATAACGTGGCATGAATATGAAATTTCTTGCTTATATTTCTCGAGGATAGCATTTAGAAAGTAACACAAATCAATTTTTAAGAGGAGGTTATAAGTATTTTGTGCATGAAATGCCATGAAAATAAAAGTAACCAATGCGGAGGATTCACCATTATTTTAAGTATACTCGAATGATGCGACAAAGCACACAATCGATAAAGAATAGTTCATGACGAATTTTTTTAAATATTTTCAGTATAAATTTTTGTAAGAGATATCGTTTCTGAATACTTCTTTCTAGGGATACTTATATTGGACATGTCGCTTCAAAGTTAATTAGTTAATACAAACATTATAATCTAAAATGTCGTTGTTGTGGAATTATTTTCAGGTGTTGTGTTTTTTTATAGATCCTATAATGAAGAGAATTATCAAATATTTTCTTAGACGCTTTATGGAAATGTTTATACAATATATTTTCCCTGGTCCCGTTTCTAAGCTAGATATCCTTCATGAAGAAAAGTGGGAAGTAGTTGTTTTAAGATTTCAAAAGTTATGATCCTGTCTACATCGATTAACTATCTTTTATGTTGACTCTACCAGCATAAAATTACCCAATTCAATTCCATATAAAATGAAAAATTGCAATAGGTCACTTTCCTTAAAGACACAGCGTCAGAGAACATCTATTTATCGCAAAGATATTCTCCTCACGCAATCCATTCCTCTGCTTGTAATGGAGCCATGTGCAAGGCATCACTGTCATCCTCATTCCCCAAGAAAAGTTGTTGAAAGTTATTTCGCTTCCATACGTTCACTCGGACACGTTCCTCCACCACCGTGAGTCGGTCAAACATATTGGACTTTGACGGCTCCTCACTACCTTCAACACCTAAAACACACTTGGTAGGTAGGTAACTGTTCCTTCAGTGTTGTGTTAGTACTGAACAGAATGCTACACTATAGTCTGTTTGTATTCAACAGAACGCTACACCTGGTCTTTTTGTCAAGTATGGTTGATCACATATTCAACTTCGAAGATAGATTTGACAAAAATAACATGTTAAATTTGCCGGATAATTAAATAAATTTCATTTTAATATTTGGCTCTAATTACTTTTGTGATCATTACAGTAACAAAATATCCTTTAAAAACTCCAATCAATATAATTCCACAGTTTCATGTCAAAGACGAAATTTCTTGAGAGAGCATTTTTAAAAGTATTTCTTCTTTCACGTCCGATAGGAAACGCTATCTTTGTTAGTACGATAGAAACTAAGTGAAGAAACTGACAGCATGATATGAAAATTCATTAAAAATTTAATACAGACTTTATTCGAAGAAACGAAACAAATATTATACTTAGTCAAAAAATATATATTATACTCGTTTCTAGATTTTGCCTCTTACTAAGACGCCCGACTGAAAATATACGGTACAACAAAAGCACTTTGCAATTGATTTTTCACGTCCATATGGAATGGTAAGACACTCGAGTATCCGTCGCTTCGCCTCGGGGTATGAAGAGGGCCTTAATTTTTCACGTCCATATGGAATGGTAAGACACTCGAGTATCCGTCGCTTCGCCTCGGGGTATGAAGAGGGCCTTAGTTTACACTCATTTTATATCTTCCAATAACACGTGGCAGACAGTGCTACCTATGAAACTGTTTGAGAACAGGCGGTAATTCAATATTAATTTTAAACATTTTAAAGCAAATTACAGAAGAAATAGTACATAGTTAATGTGTAAGATTACGCCCAGTTAAAAGCTCAGAAAATAATCTCTGTAATGGTACAAAATTTTAGGTAATTAGTGGAGTATGACGACTACAACTTGAAAAAAATTATGTTTCAGGAATAAGATACAGCGATAGTGGCGATAAAAATGCAAAAGAATTGAGGGAATAGCTCCATCTTCCCACTTCAGTAAACTTTAAAATCCTGATAGAACTTCCGTGAGAGGTAATATTTAACCCAATGATATTCAGTAGCTGTGACGGTTCTTCGTTAGCAATCGACTTGGGAAGATTTCATCGAAGCACATGAATCTATGTGGTTAACACTGTCAGAAGAGAAGATTGAGGTTCTTCGAACCCTCACTTTTCTCAACACAGTACAGAAGTTCATGACGATTTAAGCAGATACATTCAACAGCACTTTACACACAATAAATGAACAAATATTTGACTGTCGACTACATGCCACGTTTTCTGCACAGAAGCTCTTCTGATATTTATTGTATGCACGTACGTGAAGGAAAGATTTGCTTTACGATCTTGATGACGTTGAGGTAAAGCCTATTGAACTGGTTTCCACTAGAATTTACCGATCGGATTGATTTATAGAAATAAGTATTATGATCTCGAAAACAAAATTTAAATGGATAAACAGTTTTATTTAGAATCATTTACGTTAATTTATCTATATTGTTATTATATTTAACTTTTTTTGTGGGGCTGTACGGCTCGTCGGCATCAAATGTCATTGGAGCCCTAAAATATTGTACAGGTAGGGAAAATGCAGTTACGCACTAGGGAGAACCAACATGTCTCTCCCCGCGTGTGAGACTCGCCGAATGACCCAACCATACCCACTAAAAACCCTCCTGAATTACAACATATCAAAACATATCTCAAAACCAAAAATCAAAACATTGAGGACAAAAAATGAGTGGGGGACAAAAAATGAGGAAATGAAGATACCCTAGCCCTAATACCGTCGGGATCGAAAAGAACAAGAGGTGACCAAGGAAGGTCAGGAAAGAGAAAGGAAGGAACCTCGCACAAGTAAGTGGAACTAATGCTAGAATCATTTTTATTATATCAGATAATTGCGAGTAAAATTTTAATACATCAAATTACGGTTTTGGGTGATGGTCACAATGTTGATGCGACAACCCATGAATTATCAAGTATTTACCCTCAGAACTACGTGATAGAATTTGTCTGTGTGTTTCAAATGTTACACTTTTAAATTTATTTAGAAAGGTAATTCCAAAAATAGTTTCATGCAGTTTTTTTTTATTTCAAAATCCCTAGATATGTTCTCCTCTAACAGTGTATGAAAGTATACTGGGATTTCATCATTTGATTCCTTCTGAATGAGAATCAGAAACCTCACCTGAGAAATGCCCCCATGAAAGAAAAAGAAACGGAAAAGAACGGAAGAGGGGGCAAATGTCAGAAAGTTTTAAACTCTTTAACCACAATTCGTGATAGTGTTAGATGAAAATCGAGTGTTTTAACTGCTTTGTTGGGTTAAGTTAAAGTTGTGACATTGTTGGAGTAATTTTCGTTTTGTTGCGTTGTGTGTTATTTTCGTGACGTAATTATGGAGAAAAACTCTCATACCTACTTGATTGTCATTAATATTCTGTGAAGACTGGAGGCAGACTAAAGATACTATAATCGCTTCACAGTATTCTACGTGCGAGGTCATGAGTTTCCTACGTGTGTTGCACCCACATACAACTTAAAATGACGATACTCAAGTATCCGTCGCAGCTCCTCGGAGTTGCTCCGTGTGAAGAGGGTCTTACCCTATAGAGTTAGCGTTCGAATGGACCCTGCAATCGCACATCGGTGCTTACGAAATAGGTTTAATTATTCAAGTGAGATAGCGAATTTTATCAAGCATTGTACGGGAAGTTATCCGTTTATAGAAAAATATTTGGTTCACTTAAAATCTCCTTTTATTTTTCCTACTAGGCATGTAAATTATTCACAAGGGATCAACTACTATTGCTTGAAGTTCGAACAAACTTATTCAAATAATTTAGTATATTGTAATGAAACTTATTTAAACACTTTAAGGTTTTCTAAGTCTTATTAGTTGATTTTCATTATAAAGTTCTGGTTAAAAATATCTTGTCTCCTATAGTTCGTGGAAATTTGACTCCGATTGAAGTTAACACTTTTCAAAATTACTTCAATTTCCTGAAATGATTTACGAATTAAAGATTCACTAGTAAAGTAGATGAAGTTGGCTTTAATCGAAATAGAGAAGATTTAAAATACAATAAACTATTGCGTAAACAGATCTTAAGTTCTCTAATGATGACACATACTTTGTAAATTAGAATACTCTGATTCCCATGCCATAGATTCATGAAATCAAATATTTGTATGTTTTGTTTGTGTCTAGTTTGATTATATAGTTTATTAAAATGTCTTAGACCATACATTTTTATCCCCGAAAATATTTTAAAACGTTTGTTAATTTCATAAGCCATTCCAAACCAATCTTAATGAATATACTTGATTGTGTGAAGACAAGCAACTAGGAATTTTTATTGAACCCTTGAATTACAAGAGACTGGTCTGTTTACGAATTCATCAAAGTTTTCACGGCTGGTCTCCTGAATAAAATAATTTTCCATGTTAATATGGCCCAGTCTGCTTTGGATCACATCAATACATATTTTACGAAGATTATCATTAACATAGCTCAGTACACCACGACGAAAAGTGACCAAAAAAATGCAAATTATCGAAAGTATTTTTAAAATCTATAATTGTCTCCCAATTAATATGTTTAGTAACATTAATTATTGAAGGATCATACACATATAAATCATGTTAGAAAGTATGAAAAGCGTGAATTTACTTGATACAAAAATAATTAAAATAATAATGCCGTAATATAATTTGAGACATTTCACACATACAGATATTAGGTTTAGAAATAACATCCACTATATTTTATTGATTTTTCATTGAATATTATATTAACAACTGATTATATTTTTTGTCTCAAATTACATATTCAGAAAGATGTATTGTCCTTACACCTGAAGAGAAAGGAGAAAGCATTAAGCCATCGCTTAATTATCATATTTTAATACTTACGGTACTTTCATCGTAAAAGTTGCGTATGCAGAATTTCTTCAACGTGCATATGTAGTGGTATGAAGTGATTATAACCATTAACCAACGATACGCTATGCTGCATATAAAGAACAACACTCTCTCTCTTTTTTTAGATTATCCACTATTTCCAGAAAATCTCCTAAAATTTGAATTTTGATCCTCAAAGTATTAAATTCATTTTCAATCTTATCCATGTTAAATGACCCCATAATTCAGTGATTGGATACCATCGAGTATTTATATAATAACATCTTCAACAATAATTTTTTAATTGAATTTTTTTTGTGAAAATAGCTCAGGCTGTAAAGCTTACCTTCCCACTATTTCACCTGAATCTAAATATATAATGAAATTTTAAAACATAGTAATGCCATTTTTTAAATAATAAATTATATATGTTAAAAAAGATATTCCCTAATTTCGTTGCAAAGATTGACTCAACTTCAGAAGAAGAAAAATTATTCGTTACAGAAACATTTAATTAAAACTAAAAAGAAAATGATATTAATCATATTGGCTGGTTTTCCAGTCTATAGTTTTCTCGATCATATTACACTTTCCAAATCCGAGTTAATCTCATCCATCCTGAAATAAGAATACTACTGAACGTCTGCGTCGTCTGTACAACATGTTCAATGAATAAAGAGCAAAGCTCTTCCATTGAGGGGCTTTTTAACGTACTTCACCCAGTTGAACTTAACAATTTTGAATTCGCAGCTGAACGTGGATGTCGCTGCCAAATGAGTTCTGAGCGTGAGTTACGACATAACTTGATGTTCTTCGTCAACCATTCAACACGGGTGGAGATCGTTGAATTTTAGTACATTCTGTCAGAACACTACTTCACAGGGATGTCCATCGTACTGATATCAATAACGTAAATGAAAGCGACTTCGTTCCCTAAATACTGCGGGGTGGGAGGGATTGGGCTTCATCCCACTTCCTTTTTATGAGGTTGTGTTCGGTACCTCCCCAATCCGCGACGAGCCTCCGCTATTAGAAAAGACATTTTCCTTATGTACAATAGAAAAACTCAAATTACCCGGATCAATTATGATGGGACCTGGTCCGGATAATCAAATATCCGGATAAATGGATTTTTTAACAGGGTAATTCTTTAAGCAAAATCACTAAACAATATCGTATTGATAAGGAATTTAAAAAAATACAATGTACAAGATTTAAAAACACTACAATAAAAAAGTCAAATATTCAATATATCTAATTGGAGTTCTACTGTTCTTTGATGATCATCCTTCCTTGGACGACCTGATGGTCTAACCTCCAGACTCATAGCACAAGAAAATATTGAAAAAAAAAGAGGAATGATGACACATACAAAGAGTTAAATATTGTACATTATTTAATTCTATAAAGTCAAATATCTCATGATTTACCATGCATATAAGTGACCAAGAATACTTTTTCCTCGTTTGATATTCGTTTCAGAGACAAATCAATGTAAGCACAGTCATTGACAGCCGAGATAGGGTCATACTTGCTAATAGGAAATAACAGTGAATGTAAAGGGGGTTATATGTCTCTTCACAATAAAAACTCCCGAATTCAGGAACTGTAGTGTACCTACATATAATGAGATCCGGGGTAGGACTTATTTTGGAAGTCTCCTTTTTAAACCACGAACAAAATGTGTTCATTCTGGAACTGGGTTTGTACTTAATAAAAAGCTCTGCTATTAGTGATATTACTGTCATAGTACAATTAAAGAAACAACTTCAAAATTTAGTCTAATTTATATTTTACGACCCATTTGGAGGTCCCTCAGAGGAGGTCCGGGGTGTACGTCCCCCCCCCCCACATGGTACGCTACAGCTGAGGAAAAGACCTCACTGCTAGAAAAATGTTGATCCAGTATGTATGATTCCTTTGCTACTTCATCAGGGTTAGTGAAATGCTATACACGTATGTACAAACACAGAGTACAGTTCCATCCATGAATGGTCGAGCCCTAATCTTCGTGGCCACCCCTGCTACTTCGCATTCTGCGAGTGCGACGGAATGGGAAGCCCAGTTTTAGAGAAACCTCCTGGCGACCGGAGACCATTTCCCTTGCAAATGAGAGCTTAGCGAGGGCTTCCATTGTCCGAGACGTTGCTTTCATGCGCTGCGCTTCTTTCTTTCGTCAGATCACAGGCTCTAACGACGTTGGCGAACACTTGTCAGGCTGCGAAGATCCTGGGTTTGCTTAGTGCCCGCAAGAGGTGTTTAGCAACTGCTCAACACATCGCTTCCTTGTTGCGCTTGGCGATTCTGGAGGATGTGTTCAGGAAACTCATTCAAATAATCTTTGACATGACACGGTCTAATCGAGAGTGTATTTTACCTAATCCAAAAATGAGAATTATTGTTCATATTAACGACGAGAAAATATGATTAATTCTCAAACATGACACAATTTTTTTACAACGACAATTTTTATGGGGTGCCAGGATCAAATTATCTGACCTCAAGATATTGGTGTAATTGAAAGAACAAACTTTGGTTCTAAAATCAGACTGACATTATCAACTTAATATTTTTGGTGAGGTTACATCAAATTACGAGTTGGAATTCCAGACAACATCAAAACTGCTAACTGCAAAACGGTTATTCTAATGTATTACTGTACGTATTAACCCTGTATACCCTCCCCATAAATCATGTCAAGAATAGCACTGATCTCGTTTACTGAAATAAACATACTCCTGTTCTAGCACCAACTAATCGAGATCAAAATATTTTCCTTTTGAATGTAAAATTCTTACGTGACACTCTCGACGCGTCTGATCTCTCTACAAGAAATAACTATTCAATATATTTCTCTTTGATGGGAAAAGGAGATTGAGACTACTTGAAATTTGATAATCTATTCTATTAACATAACTCTGAATTGCATTCCGGCAATTCTCTCCTGTAATTGCTCATTATGGATCATCTTGAAAAACAAATATTTGGTTCTAAACACTTTCTTTTACCTAACATCATTAATTGATTGAGTCATATTAATGACATCACGTTGTTAGAACTAGGATACCTAGACAACTAAAAAATTGACCTGTTTTATCCATTATTTAACCCAACACAACTTTTCTTCATAAAATGGAAATGGGATACTAAATTTTCTGACCTTTCTACTTCACTTCTGAGCAACTGACATGAGTTTGGTATCTTCAGATTGCTCACTTCTACAGTCATCATTATACACGACTTTCAACATTCTCCTTCTCACGCTGCATTCTACTCCTTGTTTCATCGTCTTTTTACAATCGGAGACTCTAAAGACAAGATCTAAAAAAGAAACAGATACCATAAAATTAATGACATAAAACATTTGTTACAACACTTCTTTCAGGGGCAGCATTGTAAAGACGAAAATATTCTTTCTGTTGAAGAGGAGGAACGTTCACAACGAACATTCCATTCCTTTCGTCAGTTTCGTTCCACTTATCATCAGTCACTCATTAAAACAGTCCTATATTCCATAATACATTCTTCTCTCCACAAATATCACCACTCTCTCAAATCCCCAAGACGGCATACCGTTGTGCAGCATATGCTCTTTCCTATTGCAGTTTTCAAGTGTATGAAGGGCAGTCAGAGATAACTTACAAACAAAGAGTTCACGAAGGTAACCAATCATGAAAAAAAAAATTACCAACCACCTGTTTCAAAACAAACACAACATTGAAATTGATAGGAAATTTTTATTTCAGAGATTGGCCACACATCAATTTAGAAATTTTACACATCCATAACATGACAACAACAATATTTACTCATTACGCATTAATCTTTATTCTCTCTAATTGGAACTTTCTTCCATTTTCTTTCCTTCTCACCCCTACGGTGTTCCTACTACCATGGAGTCTCGAACATGGACCATTCAGCATCTTCCCTCTTTTCTTAATTCACTTTATTCGTCTTCTGACATTGCTTCGGGGAAACCTTTTCTTTCGTATGTATAATGATCACTCTCTCACTCCTTTATTGAACATAGTATTTTATATGCATCTAAAACACATTCTACGTTCAACACATTTTACTCAGCATGTTACATATAGATGCAGTTTTGCATTGCTGATGTCAACATAGTTAAAAACAACAGGAATTTTTTAAATATTTCAATTAGTCGGATGACAGATTGACATGTTTCAATATGTATCTAGAAGAAAAAATATTTGAAATCACTGTGGAATAGGGGAAATTAGTCCTAAGAGTGAGTAAACTGTTTCTTAGAGTTTTACATTTTGTGATAAACGTGTAGCTTTCAAATGAGATGATAATAAATCAAAATCTTTTTAACGACCTTGTAGTATACACATGTAACGATTGACCTCCGAAATTATGACATCAGTGTACAACAAATCTTATAATTAGCTACGTACAAACCATCTTGTTTCTCCTCTCATCTAGATTCATGTATAACATTAATTTCTTTTTAACTACCAAAATTCTAAGGTCTCACCTTTCAAATGGTCATCTCTTGTGCTGCTCCACACTCCAAAGAAAGTAATTTGCTTGAGCTAATGCGTACAGACTACAAATGACTCATCTCGCTGTTCCATTCATCTCGGTCAAACACCAACGTGGAATACATTTGTTAGTAATAAACGAGCGTTTGAAGAACCAGAACAGTAGAAATTTTTCTGTTTATTATAATTACTTCTAAAGTGAAATGAAATGAAATGAATGTTAATTTTCCATGATGTATCCTAGATCTAATACGCACTTTAAAAAGAGTACTGATTATATGTATTTTTCTCGAACTCAAATGCTCGATAATTTTAATGAATATCATAGGGGTTTGGGATGACAAAGATATATGGTATCGTACGAAACGGTGAATATCACTTTTTATGAGAAAAAACCTCCACAGGCGCTAGTAAAGAATCCGTAAAATTGTCAATCCACTGCCATAGTCTAATACATTGCCTCAATACGAGATAGATCGATACGACATCAATACGATAAATACGCCCATTTCATTCGACCTGATAATAAATATTCAAGTGTCATAATGATTGAACGTAACTGGAAGAATAAATAGAGAAGGAACATTCCTTTATAATCTTTGTCATCGGAATGGGAAAACAATAATCCTCAGTAAACGTATGGACAGTATTGACAATGCTAACTCATCAAATTACTAGATAGAACCGTACATTTTTCGACATCCAAGACCCACTACTTAAGAAACATTTCTCATTGTGTACCAGAAAATTCAGATGAACGAAGAAAGATTGAGATATATGAAACTTGAAGAAGTTGTGATATTGTGTTTTTTGACATGTAAAAATCTCATAGAGTATTTCATGCACAAAATAAAAGTTTATAACGTGTATAAAATTTACACTTTGCAATTTAAAGTTTAAAAGCTATGAATGCTGTCACTGGGAGTAAAACACTATGTTCCAAGTCTTACTAACATACTGAATGTAAACAAGCGGCGAAGTATACGACATTCGGTATTTAAAGATTTTGTCATATTGTCCGTACTTATTGTGAGTTTTTCGCTCAGGTGGTTTAAAATTTATCCACAAAATAAACAATCCATTCAGATAAAGCATCAGACTAAACGTCATGGGATGGAACTAATGTTGCAGGCAACTAGAGGCTTGTTTGAATGCTTCCTAAAGGTGACTATACACTTCTAAACTTGTTTCTCATACTTGACTTATCACGTTAGACAAATAAGGTCGATCGTGTATGGGAAAAGGTTTTTATTACATTTTTCAACCCACCATCAAACTTACCTGACAACTCCATGTCAAACTAAATTGACAAATAATTGATCGTGCATGAGTATCTTCAGTCGAGTGATAAAAGCCAGTATGCATATCCTTCTTACTTCAGGAGAGGTTTTTCCATGGTCGCTGTCAAAAACTACACAGTATTCCACACAAAAACCAGAGCAGAAATGAAATTAAACAAACTGTTGATGGGTTTGAAATTAACTCCCAGAGTCTTATAAAACTGCGCTCCAGTCCCGGAAGACTCTCTGGCAATATTTTATTTGAGCGGATATTTCATCAAGCCCATTTTTATACAACATTCTTTTACTATGAAGGAAATTCCATTTTTGTGGGAAATTGTTAATCGACTCATAAAAAAATTTACTTTGGGAGTATTTACTTTTAGCGTCGTTTCAATTCCCTCTTACCCTACCACCCTGTCACGGACATTGATGCGATTTCTGAGGAAAGAGAAAAGAAAGAAGGATTTGATGTGTCTGAATCCATTAAATAATCCAGAGCTTCCTTCTGAGCAATACAGATAAAAATCTATAATTTATCTTAACCATTGCCAATTTTTCAACGTTAAAATTATGAGGTTATTCCATTTCTGAAATAAATGTTTGTAAAATCAAAGGACAGGTTTGGAATTTGGTGTACTTAATTTTGCTCATTCTCTGACATAAAAGCCATACTTGGCAATGCTTTCATGATGCAATGATTAATGGACGATAATCCTCTATTGGCAATACAAGATGATTATCGACGCATCAATATGAACTGTCCTTTATTCCAATATTAAAGATGAAGGGTTTCTTCTTTTGACGTGACACATTAACGTTTCTCATATTTCGCGAAACGATTCTGCTTGTGTCAGTGAACGGAGTTCTCGCCATTTCATATTCCTTTTTTTAGAAATGTTGGCAACGACCAAACTTTCAAGTTTTCACTATAATTTCCTTTAATTAGAAACCATCTCGTATTCTATAATGCGGAACGAAGTACGAATCTATGTACTAGTTCTGGGATGTATCTGTTATCTAGTAGACAAACTTAATGCATAATCTATGAAAAATTTGTAACATCAATTTTCTTCACTTGGAGAAGCGAAAATTTTTAAATAAACATTTACAAAAGTTTGGTTCAAATTAATCAATTTTTTTAGATAATCCTTCCTTCCCTTATACGAACCTACGCATTGATCGTATGTGATAATGCTCGTTACTTTTTTTCCGTGTCAAGTTGGTTATAGAAGGATAATCAAGTATTCTATCTCCATTTCATGATCCAATTAATTTAATATCCGATTAGTTTTATTTCTAAAGATACAAATTTAGCTGTAGTTCCACAGCATTTGAAGGTGAAAGTTTCAGTAAAATATTATCACTATAAATTTCAAATAATATTTCACTGTATAAATAAATTATTAAATAACCGAATACTTTATTCAATTGATATTGTCTCAATTATGTCCGGAAGTATTTCTTTCGCACTTGGAGCTTTCAGATGTTTGTAGAATAAAACACAGTTTAAAAAACGCACTTAAAATTGCACGCAAGTCCATTTATTTTTGGTCAGTACTTCAAGGACTATTAATGTAGGAAGTAACTGTAATATAGCATATTAGTATTCATCGACATCGAATGTTCACCACTTCAATGAATAATATATAATAGGATAACATTATCAACATCTTGTGAGCCAAACCAGCCTTCACAAAGTTATATAATGTGTCAATAACAGGGTGTTCATATCCCTTTATTCACAAAAATGTGATACCACAGAATATCAAGATATTTTACAGAAATTTGAACTTAAGTCCTTTTCCAGATCCTTCAGCGAATTGTCAATAAATATTTCTTATTAGGAGGAGAGACTTCACTTTCCAAAAGCAGGCCAGCCTGATACAAATGTTCAATCAATGTATCGTGGGAAAATTTCAGTTTACTAAGGACAACGCACGAAGCAATTAATGTCTGAATTTATAGCCACATGCCGTAAGGAGGTCAACGAAGAAACCCAAAAGGCGCGCAGATGATGCGAATCCACTCAGTCACTCATTTCATTGAAGACTGGTTGATATGTATCCATTCACACAGAGTGCCGCGAACTCCAGAGAGAAAGGATGAGACTATTTCACTTTTAGCCTTGGCTTCGCTTACATATATCAACTTGTTGCGTTTTAATGCAGGTGATGAAATATGAAATACTGTGTGTATTAATTGTGGGTAAAGGTTTCTCAGAGGTTTGAAAAAATATCACTACAAGAATGGGTCTTATGTAATTGGTCGAAACCCATAATATATCAATTTGTTGTTATATAATTGGCAAAGCATTGTTCTTTTTATGTCTTATCTCAACATTCCCTTGCGAGTTCAGCTGATTTTTTTATGTCAACACGATGTGTTGGTTCCTGGTTGGAGTTCTTTCATGCACTTCTTGATTAGATAATAGTTCTTGTGTCGTATGATAACCTTCAATTCTCAATTTAAAATTATTTTACTATGCTCTATTTTGGTATATTCCCAAAAGATATGTTTTGTAATGATTCTTCCAGACATAATTCAATAAATAAATTACTTTCCAAAACTCAGATTAAAACAGCGTATAACCACGTGGAGGACTCAAATTAATTTACTCTCCGGAAGCAAGCAAGGGAATCAATTCCTATCAAAGTCTCCAAACGACCACCAGCTCGAAATACTTAGAAAAAATTTTGTGTCAGTTATGGTTCTATTATATATCAAGTTTGATTTGTATGTTTACGAAAAGTTCTAACTTTTGATTAAGAACTAAGAATAACATACCTTTAAGACGAATATAAAGAGCGTGACCGAAATTTATTTCTTGAATCTAAATATATGATGGCAAAGTGAAACATGAATTGACTGATGCCAAGATATTGGAATGAGAACTTCGCTCCATTATTTCACTGAATTATTACATTCAGTACGTTCTTTTGTTATAAAATATTTACTTTCATTGACCCGACTGGGAAACCAATGGAAGGTTATAGAAACTTGAAAGAAAAAGTAGAAAAAAAATTGAACTGCAAATAAATTTCTGGCAGTCGCCAGTTCCTCTTAGCCAGTCTTAGAGCACCCCTGCAACAACAATTTGGAAGTTTCAAGATGTTTTTCTGATTTTTTGTGCTAAGTAATGAACCAGTAGAAAACAATACCTTGTACTACTGGTCTTATTTGTCATCCGTAGATCACGGTAATTTCCAGTCTGTGGTCTTAAAACGTTTTGTTACACTCCTCGGAGATAAACAAAGAACAAAAAGTCTCTGGAAAAATTATTATATAAATCACAGAATATAAATTAGAGAACATTTAAGAAATTATATTCGAAAATAGCACATTAGACTGATATTGATGTGATATTGTTTAAATGTCTCGGAAAGGTCGTTGATTCTTAGTGAAACACAGCTGTGTAAAACTTTTTGTGTCTCTCCATGATGTACTCCCGCTTTCAGTTCCTATCAATCGATCACCCTTTCCATTGACTGTTGAAACTCCAGTCCCTGGCCGCAAGAATGTAACACACTCATTGAACTCAACTTGTGAAACCATAAAATATTATTGGAATGAGTTACGGACGTTGCTTTCAGTTTTTCACTACCAGTAGGACGCAACAAAATATTTCATATTATGAATGTACTCCATCTGAATAGACCGAGCGCATCGTTAAGACAGCGAGACAAATCGCGGCGTCCTTTCTCTTGATTGTACGCGGATCGCTTTGCGCTAACGACTGCTGAATCAACGAGCTCTCGCTCATTGTCGGTGAGTCGACAGAGCAGATTCACGAGATTTACGACATATCTTACTGCGATTTATTCTCTCGGAGAGATCTATTTCTTTCGATTTTATTTTCGCTTTGCTGTACGTGAAGGAGATTGGTTCTGCGTCGTTATGCGGGTTGAAATATAGATGTTCGGTTTTATAGCTCAGGTCTGATGATTATGACTCAGAGCCTTATATTCATACACAAAACGCAACAACGAAGCATTGGTTAAAAGAGTCTCGTATTGGTGGTAGCATCTAGTACTCTGTGCAAGGAGATTAGTTTTATAGTTCAGGAACGATAACTCAGAACCTTTTCTTCCCACACACAAAATACTTAAGCGAAGCATTGCAAGGGTCAAAATATCTCTTAGGCTACGGTCCACTCTCGAATTTGTTATAGTATTCGGTGTTCTATGTATATGCAAAGACGTGACTACAATCGTGTCGGATTCTACTACAATCGAGGTGCGCAGTGGCAGGCCTTGCAAGTATTAAAAAAACAGAAAATTTTTCTTTACATTACGTTCACAGCTTCGTATCCTTTGAGTTATCTGACTACAAACAATGCATGCTAGAACATTATTCGAAATAGTTATTAAATAGAAAAAACACTTATTATAGTACTTAATGTATTAAAATGAAATTGAAAAAACAAATTACAAGTACGTTGGAGAATCGGGATCGTTCTCGATAAAATGTTCTCTCTGTTCCTCACATTCACGCAAAAAAAAAAAAAGCGTTTCACATTTAAAATTATTTAAGTTGATGTTTTCGACGTCTCTAAAAATTTATACAAAATCACTTATTTTGCAAAGGAAGATATTTAGAACGAGAATTCCTGTCACAACTTTATTACTGAAAGTTCATTGAAACTGAACCCAGCTTTCTCAAAACTTGGCATAAAAATAATCTACCGAGGTTACATTAAATTCTGACATGGTAGGAATCCCATGTATTGGATGGGGGAGAAATCATTCTAATTATTGAATACTTTTAATTAATATTTGGGTTTATCATGCTTCTTTAACGAGTTACATGGGTACTTTTTGGTACTGATTTCAATATTTGTATCCAAACAGATTTATCACAAGAACAAATATTAATAATTGAAAGCAATGTAATACATTGTTTTATAATAATTACAATCCTAATCAAAAGCATAACAAATTATGGATATTTTTTTATCAAAAACATACAAAAATTGTCTTGTTTTTGTTTATTTCATATTATTAGCTGTCAGTAAATTGTTACATACAAATTATGTGACCAAAAAATATTGGACGATTATGATTCTTATGCATACATGCTATCCTACAAAAAGGTATTGCTGATGTTGAAAAACCTATAGGATCTATTTTACACTAATACTCTGAGGATTAACTCTTTCTTTTTGGTACTCACATTCTTAAAAATGAAACGATAAAAAGCAAAATTTGAAACATTTCCTGACTGAAAATGTTTGTTAATTGCGAAAGAACATTCGTAAAAAATTGTATACGACAATGTTTGTAGCATAAGGGGACAATTGTGGAGCTCATATAAAAATTCGTTACAGCCATATGATTTAGTGTACAGGAACCAAGTATTGAATAAGAGGATGTCTAGAGCGTGAACGATATCTTAATGAGCATGCTTGAAAGAATTTTGTTCGCGTCATGCCGGAAGATAAAATCAGCGAGGGGAATGCTAGAAAGAAGTGCAGCACATCGCAGGATGAGAAAAGCACATCTTGAATGTACGGCTCATTTACTTTCCCATTTGCCATTGTCTACTTTGGAATAATCGTCCGTAGAGAATATTACTTCATTTCCTTATGACCTTCAACCTTTTGGAAGCACGATAAAAAAAACCAATTGCGTTCATACGTTATGTGAATATGCAGTTATGTAGCTGAAAGGAGAACTGTGAATGGCGGAAGGTAGTATGTCCTATTGTCTGGAACGATACACTTTTTATACACAGTCTGTTCTCCATAACAATACGGATGTTCCTATTTCTGAAAAGAAGTCATTGTATCAGAATACATTACTTCCCAAGTTGTTGCAAAAGGTTTCCTGCTTTGATTCAAGAATAGCATTTGAGTTTGGATTCGCACGTTTAGATTTTTTTCGTAGACTTTTTATGCATTAAATATTTCTTACGACATTAATACGTATATTTCTTAAAATGAAATATATGCGTTTAGAGATTTAATTTCATTAGTTGGTGACAACAAATCTTATCGTCAAAACCAGGGTTATCATTGATAATGTGAATAATTCAGATATTTTCATCACGTTCAGCTTAAAATGTTGGATCTTAAATTCATAATATTATTCATACATCGATTTTCTTTTAATAAAAAAAAACAATTGGTATAAGAACTTATTTATTAAAAGTGAGTTACAAGTAGATTTAAATTGCTCTAATAAACTGAGAAAACTACGATACTTGTCAGATGTTATGAGTAATTTTTTTATAAAATATGTAAAAGGAAGTAATATATGAATAAAATCGTAACTGAAATTTCACGAGGAATAATAACGCAATTTCTCCTATTTGCAAGTTTCATCACTAATTCAATAACTATTTTAAATTGAGCCCAGGAACCTAAAATTCAAAAGAGAATGCATGTTAAAGTGATGAATTAGTAGCAATCACCATGAAAACATGTGTGTTTGGTATATTCACTGATCCATACGTGAGTATTTGATTTCAGAGAACCAAACTTATGGACAGAACGCATTAAAGTTTCTTCGTAATTTCTCATAATGCATCTGCTAATATTTAGAAAAATTCGAAAATTTCCCTCAAATAGGATTTGGTTCCATTGGATCCTATACAATTAAACAAGTACAATACAACTTCAGGTGTTTTTATCAAATTAGTCCTTGAATTAGACCGGCTCCATAGTACGTTTTCGTAAATATTCGTACTATTAAATATGCAGCGCCAAACTGGACCGAACTACCCGCAGCAGAATTTCCGTTCCATTTCTTCTATCTGGCGGAATTTTCGTCCATCGTCCGACAAAGCAACATTACAACTGTTTCCGTCATTGACAGTGCTTTGAATTGAGGAACATGAGACGAAATTTTCATTTTGACTTCTGTAACAATACGATTTCACATGTCAACACGATTCTATGTAATGTGTCTCTATCTCCAAGCGGGTTACATTTGTCGAAAGGGGTGAATACTGCAAATTATAATCTACTCTAAACGACGGTATTATTAATCATTTCTAGTCCAAAACGAAGGAATGCATATTTAATTTTAAAGAAAATTATATAAATGAAAGATAAGAAATTAATTTGCAGGCTATAATTTGATTTGAAATACTATTGAAACATCTCTCGTAAAGAAGCGACATGTGGCAAGGAGACATATTGAAGCATTCAGCACTGGACTTCGCATGCTTATACATCTTAGCGAGATATTTCAATAGATGCTTATACATCTTAGCGAGAATAGAGTTTCGAGGAAGAGTAAGGAGGAGCATGAAAAGGCTAGATAAAGACAAGTGGAAGGATTAAATTACAGAGAAATGCAGTATTATGGAGAGATTATGATTAGTATGAATTAAGGATTTTGAAGAGCTACGTTAACAATTTTTGACGACCCCAACCCAGTAGTACTCTAAAATACATTAAGTACGACATTAATAGACTTCCTGGTGTACAAAGTGGATCAACAAATTGATTAAAATGTATTAAAAATTGTACTTGCTAGATGCAAATTGAAAAAGAAAATTTTCGTTGGGAAGGTGGGTGAAAATGAAGGGAAGGGAAGAATTTATCGATCATTATCTTAATTATCAAAACAATATTTGAATAATGTTTTTCTTATTTTTACTTGATGTTTATTTTCAAATTATTATTTTCCCTTTTATTTTTTCATAGATATTTATTTTCGCATTAATTGTTGAATTTTGGCTCGATTTTTTATAACTTCAACATGATTTTCAAACACGGTCAGTCTTTTTATTTCATAAATGTTGATGATGTACAGGCAGTATTTATGTTAGAGGAATCATACTATTATGAACGTCTATTATATATTCAAGACAAATAAATAAATTGCAACATACGACCTCTCCGTGGATATTAACCACTAGTCGAAACGTAAAGACGAAGTAGTAGACGTTGCTATATCTTATAATATTCCAATAATAGTCAAGGCCAGCGTCCTAAATATGCTCCAAACAGGAGACCTAGGTTATTGTTTTAAATTACCTAGCAACTAAAAGTTGTAGACAAGATTTAGATTCGGACAACTTCATTCATTCCGTCTCGAACTGTGACACGAGAAACATCGCTTGTGTACCCGGTCCGTCAATCGTGTGTTTGATGCCTAATTTAAATGAGAACCCACTGGTTGCACAGATGGTAGTGTTGTCGCTCTTCACCATGTCATCACTGGTTCGATTCCCGAAGGGGCAAGAAAGTTTGTAGTTTTTCACATTAACGTCTCAGTTCAAACTCACTACTGGCGGACCGGGTAACTGTTGGAATCAACAACTGTTAGTTGCTAGGTAATTTTAGACAATAACCTAGGTCTCCTGTATGGAGGATATTTACGAGGCTGGCCTTGACTATTATTGAAATGTTATGAGATGTAGCAATGTCTGCTACAAGGATATTAAAAGATGTCAGATGTTAGATCAAATTATCTATATACTGATGGACTTAACAACCCCGACTTGTTTGAATATTTTGTGCAAAATAATAAAACCGTATAAAATATTCTTAGTTCTGATAAGTTAAGATTATTTTCAAATTTTCAAATCATTTATGTTGAGGTAAACCAGGAGAGTCCCTAGTTAAATTGTACTCATATTTCTATTCATGCACTTCTTCAGTAACGTATGAATAAGCTCAATTTTATCTAGTATGATAAAATACATGTGATTGATAAAGAACGTTTATCTTTATCATTATGACTATTAATAATATTTTTATTAACTTAAATGATTAAACAGAAAAAAAAATCACTTTTATATCTCAAGCTTCCCATGCGTGATTTAAAGAAGATACGATTTTAATTCTTCCATCTCAATTCACAAATATCTTTGGAATTTGTATTTGTACATATGCAATACTTTCTCTATACATTTAGAATTGTGATGAGAAAATTTTGCGATTAACCAAAATGCGATTGGTCGATATATTTATAAGTCGAATAAACTGTAATATATTTGATTTATTAAGAAACGTTCCCTTAATACTTTTTTCATTTAAAATTAACATGCCGCTAATGTTACATTCCAATTGATCATGCAATATCGTGAGTTCAGTGCCTTTCCTCGTGAAACTTCATGTCGTATCCTTGCAAGAGAAAGTGGTATTGAGCATGCACATTGTACCTTGAGATCAAGGGGTAAGGACCTTTNTGTATAAGAGACAGGCCTTGCGGTGAAGGAATGTGACTAGCCGAACAATATTTAGGGAATAAAACTTCAATGTCCAATTCTTCATTCCGAAGAGAAATCGATCAATGCACAATGCAAAAGATTTCTGTAAAATGAATAAAAATATTCATTCGAAAACAGATTTATTTTCATTGCCTAAGATATGGGAGTATTGAAGTTTTCATTTTACGTTGTCGAAACGTATATTAGTCGTACATCAATTTTTTTTATGGGGCTTTAGGGCTCGTCAACATTGAGGTCATTAGAGCCCACGTACATCAATTTAAAGGAAAATAGTATGGGTGTAAATATTTAACATATAAAGTGTAATTATAAAAGTTATCCATTTCTTAAATTATCTGAATCATTGATCCAGTGATGACATAAAACAGAAATCAGAATTAATCTCATGTACGGTAAATTAATCTTTTTTGGTTAGTTTTCACGATGTTGGTAGATATTAGCCTGCACGTCATTACCACCAGAAGTGGTATCAAACGATATGCTTCTCGGTTTCTACCTCAATCGAACCCTATATCTTCTATGAATGAGATATTATTCTTTTGGTAATACTGAAAATAATCTATGCATATATCAAATAAATAGGTTGTGTGTGTGTCCTCTACATAGCGCAAACATGGATATGCCAGAAGCGCCGAAATTTTTGCGTTCAGGATGGATCCAATTGCACTATGGATCATTTTTTGATATTACATTTCAACTTTTATTAAATTTTAGGCGTTTTTTAGATAAAGTCTTGGCACGTAGAAAGACTACGAAAAAGTTATGTAGGCTTAAGTGCACCGCCAAGAAAGGTTTTCGAAATTCCATTTAGATAATTTTTATTGAACGTGTTGATTCAAATACTTTTTTGTCGAGCCGGAATGGGGTAAGACCCTAAGAAGCAGCTTGGGGTGATATCCACTAGATAGCCTCGAATTTTTTTTTTCTTACGCGCGTGTGTGTTTGGGGGGAAGGGGACAGAAACCTTCAGAAGACCCCAACGGATCGGTCGGTCGGGAGTGTGAGATTCTTACTCACTAAAAAATCACATTTCTTTGTCGAATTTGAACCTTCGGGGACTACTTCTCCCGTATTGCTTCATGAGGGAATTACTTGCCAGTTCTATTGAACAGCCGCCATGTCAATGTTGTAACAACACACCTTCGTCACTGGTTTAAAACATATTAAAAACTTCGGGACCATTCTTAATGTCAGTATGGACATCACTACGTCTTATAGCAATCGTTGTTTGAATTGTAAGACTATTCTGCGTCGACACAGGCGTGATTAAATATATGTAAATAGTCTTTCAATCCTCTCAAATTTACTCTCGTATTCTCCTCTTCACGTTTGGTTCTTAATACCGCATCAATGTATTCTGCCCAACTCCTCCGTCTCGCTGTCACTCGTTCTAGGTTATATCAACGCCGAATTTACTCAAGTTCTATATGTGATTTAGCGCTCTGAACATTCCACCTACCTTCAAAAAAGGATCACACCATTGCAAGTCACCTAAGTCCGATTTTCTTTTAAAAAAACTTAGTTTCTTGAGGAGCACTTTCCCAAGCAATCTCACTTGTATCTCAGATTTACCACTTCTCCACTAGGGGACTAGGGGAAAAAGGGAGCGAAACGATTCGTTTATAAATTTAAAAGTTATTTTTTTATAAACTTTTTTACCTTAATATAAGTGTTTCATTTTTTGTTTCATACATTTAGAACAATTATTTTAATTGGTGTTAATTCTGGGTTAAAACAAAAAGGTAATTAAAAACTATCATTCTAATCTCGTGTGTTGAGACCTACTAGTTATAACAAAACACTAATTCTGAGAAGGTATGGTTCAACGAAATTCGCTCATGCAGTGTACCAGTCAACACTGCCTGAAAAATAAATTAGGAACTAATTTCAGTTAACTAATGAGATAATCGAATGAAAGTTCACGTGAATACACAAAAGGATACGACTGATAAACAAAATGGAAATAAAGGTTAACGATAAATACGTCCTTACAATAATGTACAAGTCATAATAGAGTTGCAATGTCTACAAAGTTTACGTTGATACTATACGATCAGGTTTTGAGCATCTCGTGCTAGAAGCAAGGCAGAAAGAGTGATAAATTTCAACGACCTAAAATAAAACGAGACGCTGAAGACGAACTTCTAATTGGCTGTCGCGATGTTTCTCCTTTAAATTATATTTATGGTGTCCAAGTTCATTACTACAGTCTCCTAATTATTCCCATTACTGGTACAAATTATTATAGAACTACGGTTTTGTTCTTCTAAGGTCACTCATATTAGGGGTCATACCATTTATGAGGTGTTCGAAGGTTAAGTGGATACTTGTCATGAATCTTACTAAAGTGCTTTCGGTGGTTCATCATATCATGCACGATTTTGTTCTTACGAAGGAATTTAAGAAACAAGACAAGAGATGCTGGCTTCAGTATACAGGTACATATACCTTGACATATATGTTATCATTGCTTTAAAACGAAACCTTCCTTCCTTCTGAAAAATCAATATTTACATAACTTTTATTTAAATTTATTATATTTATCCAAAATAATCCTTTTTAATCGACTTACATAATATTTATAATAGAACATTTTTTACATTTGCGTCCAGTATGAATTTTTTTTTTGAACAGATTATTTTGTTTGCGATGAAATGTGATGTGAACTTATATACATGTACAAATAACTTCTGAAAACAAACATCTTAAATAAATATTACTTCAGACATCTTCCTTGGAAGTTTTATTGAAATAGTAATAACTGCATTACCGTATAAATATTAAATGTAAAACTGTGGTCTATTTTGCATTTTTAAATTTAATGAATGTAATGTAATTTTTCAAAGAGATATTTTCCATACTAATACAGATTTTATTCCGTTCGATAAATAGAGTTTGCCATATTACATAAGCCAATGAATTCACTTCTGTCGGTCTACCTATCACATATATGCCTACAAAATAGTCAAAACCCAGATTCAATATTGTACTAAACTAAAATTAGCATCTCATGACTCATTTTTTAATGAAGTTTTCGAAGGGGTAATATTAATTTATCAAATAATTTCACTTCTAGGAAGTAACGATACTCTTTAAGATATTACATGGGCTCTAATGACCTTGATGTTGACGAGTCCTTAAAGCCCCGCAAAAAAAAAAAAGATATTACATGATGATGAAATGTAATTAGTCACAGAAACGTAGTTGCTCCACTATACTATAATTCATTCTATAAATATGTTTCGACCCTCAAGAATACATAAATATTTTACTAATTCATACGTTTTGTAATCCCACATAACTAGAATCACGTTAACTACTCAAATGAGAAGTGCATCATGCTTCGTGTACACTAGAATTTTCGCAGCGCTGGAGCGTTATCAGTTGTTCACCTGTTTCCGTTCTCATGAGTTTTGGAGAAATGTTTTTGGCTGACGTCGAGTGTCAATGAAATAAACTCTGTAAAGTGGTTTGATGAAATTTTGGACAAACATTGTTTAGGTGCAGTTTCGGTGCATCACCAAGTAGCTCAAGAAATCCGCTTTGGCCGAAAAAAAATTAAAATTATTTAAATTAAACAAGAATAGCATTAGGGCCAAGATTAAACTATATTCGTTTAAGGTGAAGCTGAATGTGTTGGGTTAATTATTATCATCATTTGCCGTATTACCTTACTATTGCTTTACTATCATTAGCCGCCTAGTAAGTACTTTATAAAGGAAATTATTTGCTTTACTTTAAAAGAGGTGTTGTAGAAAACGAATTCCTAGTATAAATTAGTTTATATTAAGACTAATGACGACTGGCTAGGAGAAAAATCAAATTATCTGATACATAGAATTTCATGATTCGTAATGTTGTATAATTCCGTGTTTACTCGTTCGAGCAGTATCAAATGTTTTGGAATAATAAAATCGTTTAAATTTCTGTACTTATGTCTACGGTCGCGGTCCCTCTCGTGCACTACGTGTGGAACTCACGCAGATCCAGAATGGGGACACGGATTGTAAATTAACGGAGTGCGAGTATCGGTTCTGGAGAAAAAACTAACTAGCGGACATTTACGTCTTTCAATCTACGTAGTCGTTCGTGGCACGAGACAAACTGATCGAAGCGCCACAACCATATCGTGTCGAGATACCGTACTTCTATGGCCGGTGTGGTTTCAATTGTGTCGAGATATCGAATTTCTTTTGCCCTCAAATACGAGTAATTGGAGGTCAAATACTGGCTTCAACGCTCACTTCTTTGGGGCACGATGTAGCTTGAAATGGCACCAGGGTGGAACTTCGTGTGGAAATGCTCTTTTCCTGAGTGGGAAACAACTGCCGCACTTTTCATTTGTTGCCACACTGTTTACATGGACAATAAAGTACTCATAAATAATTCATTTATTGTTGTAGTTATTATTATTGTGTGACTTATGTAGCAAATAGATAAAAAACATCTCAACATTTCTAATTTTATTTTCTTCGAGGAATTGAATTAAAATTATGCGTAAATTTGCAACTACATTTGGAGTACGAATAGCATACATAGTAAAAAACCAGTCATAATCAGGGCAAGATGAATCAAAATGGGTAGCATAGAAATGAATAGAATAGGTTAATGATAGTAGTCCAGTCATTGGGTGTAAAAAAGTGGGCGATACAGGAAAGAATTTCGGAGTTAGGTTCCTCGCTTGTACTTCATATATTTTGTGGAGCTAAATCCGAATTTTCACTTTGCTAACACGTAGTTATGACGCAACATGGTTAAATTTTAAAAATATCAACAACAACAACAAAATAGCCTTATTTGAGTTGTTTTCATCGTAAAACACACATAAAAATAAATAATTATATTGGGTTCTTAGTTGTTTCTTATGTTTTTGGTGATGCTAAATCCGAATTTTAACTTTTCTGCCACGTACGGGTGGCACAATATGGTGAAAAAAATGCAAAAATATCATCCATATCTACGGTTTTGATACATAAAATACATGAATAGGTTCCTCAGTAGTCCTTATTATTTTTGGGGGGTTCTGAACCTGAATTTCAACTTTGCTGACATGTAGGGATGACTCAACACGGTGAAAATTAAAAAGAAAATACAAAATTTGACTCCTTTTGACGTTTTCTGCATATACAACACATCAAAATATTTTAATCATTGGGTGCATCACTTGTTCCTATGCTGAAAAGTCCACGTCTTCAAACAAATTCCAAACGTCGTAGAAGTGACGAAACGTAGTAAAAATTGAAGAAGAAAAAATTACAAAATTTTCCCTTCATTGACATATTTTTTCTCATAATTTCGAGAACACACATAATGAACGAATTCTGAGTGAATTAACGTAGTTATTTGTAAAAAAAAATAGTTAAATTGTTTTCTAATATTTCAATATTGATTCATATTTTGCTAAAATTCAAATGAGAAACAATAAGTGAGAAACCTAACTCGACAATTTCTTTCTGGTTAAACCATCTGATTACTAAACTTAAAGAGGAATAAAATTTGTTTGTAGATCGGTCCAATCTTATGTGAAAAATGTTGTTTTGCGTGCTCAGTAAACTAAGTCACGGTCATTAATAGAGCAATTTGTATTACTGCCCGGTAAGGACTTTCCGTAGGGTTTTCCGTGGGATTGCTTGGGCTCGTGCGGCGGAATTCGAAATACTATTTCTATGCCTAGGTTTCTTAAAGAGGGCCAGCATTACCTAATGTCCCAGTTATATTCTACGTTCCTAAAAACGGAACTATGTAGTTTATTTTTCACTTAATAGTAGTGGTTTTTAAATCTATTTGAAATTTAAATATTATATAAATGTAAATTTGGAGCTACTGTACTTCACCAGATTTCCCAAACATATTTTTTGTATCTTTGATAAGTTTTTTTATTTATTCAGAGTATTTGGGGAAATTGTGTAGGAGAGAATTTTTCACAATTTATACCACAATAGAAAATGTATTTACTACCGAAATGAGAAAGTCAAGGAACTCATCTCATTGTCGAATCAAAGCGTTCTAAAACTCTCTTATATAAGAAATAAAGGAAATAGCTTACCCCAGGGGTTTCCAAAAATTTTAACTAGAGGGCCAAAATGAAAAATCTTAGTCGACAGGCGGGTCAATTACATTTAATTCTTGTGCCTTACAAAATTTATTAAATTAGTACGGTCGGATTCAAAAGTATAGTTTAGAGGTCAGATGAAACCACACCGCATGACTCACAGAAATCGCAGGTACATCTTAATTGTGTGTTCGTTGGTATATAAATATTTTTCTTTAATTCTGTTTATCATTTTTCACTGTATAGAGAAGAAAAACAGTGGAGCGACCCGTGGCGTAGTGTCTAACGCGCTCGCCTTCTTCCTCTGGCGACGCCGATTCAAACCCGGTCCGAAGTAAAATCCGAGGTGGTGGACGGAGCGGCGTTCGCGGCAAGCTTTCTCGGGGTGTCTCCCGTTTCTTCTGTCTATCATTCCACATCAACATTCACACATAATCATTCACCCCCATTTCTTTCATAATCACCCATAATCACCGCTGTAGGGGAGGTGCGGCAGAAAGGGCATCCGGCACCCGAGTATTCCCCAGCCAAATCCAAAAAAACGAAGCATCATTGTAACATCACACCTCAAGCCCTGATGCGATGTTATTTTTTCTTTGGTAGAAGCGGGATCCGCATAAATACCAAAATCCCTATTGTAGATTTTGTCGCTGCCACCAGCTCGGTTTCCCGAGCAATCACACACACGTGTAATAACAATAAATAATGATTTATTACAAATTAACTAGAAATCTGAGTTTACAACAGAGACAAACTCCCAAAATCATTAATAATTTGTTATTACACAAATAATGCTGTCAGAGACCATTAATTACATTTGGTTAAATATACTCGTAGTTGAAGACAACTAAATTGTAAAAAACCTCAGGTTATCTGATCCTTCGAAATTATAAGTTGTTTTCCCCAACAACTAACTGATACTAGTTACGACACTCGCAACTAGTAATGACTTCATTAAACAGCAGCCTAACGAACATCTGATCTCCGCGACCTAGTCTTAGCTCAGTCACATCTCAATGCTGACGGATCTCTACATTCCCGCGTAAAGAATCTGTGAGGAGCTTCACTCCTCCCAGTATATACTGTACCAGACGTCACGTGATCAACAAATGACCACGCCTTCGCCACCACCGTGCAAACACTCCTTTGGGTCACCCCTTTGGCTTCTAGGAACGCAGAGACTGCGCCGTAGAGGACGAACCGCCATGAGCGTCACCTAGGCGCTTCGCAAACACCCTTTTCGTTGTTCTATATTCGGCACGTACTTCATTCATTACTTCGTAGAATTCTTCTTTTCTTTAGGTACACGTAAATTCCAGTGGGTCAACGTCGCCGGCCGCATTCTCCGAATAAACTTGTACGTACCTTCATTAAAAGTGAAAGGTGTTCGTTCAAACAATACCTCAATAACTGAAGAGGCTTAGGGTGGATCCCAAGCTCGTCGCATTTCCGTCTTAGCGCCGACCGGCCACTTATTGTAAGATTCTTAAAAGCATCCCGCTTGGAAAATGCAAAGAAATATTAATATTTCAGAAATTGATGGTATGTCCTGGCGCCGACGAGACAATCATATATCCATCCCCATTCGCCGACCCCTCAGTAAGTGGGAAAAAGGCTTAACTGAAGGAGGAGAGAAGAAAAATAGTGCAGTTTCTTTACGTTTTACAGGTGTCGGCAAAGTCTGAAGTTAAGTATGAAAGAAAACCTCTTCTCCGACTATAACCAAATCTTAATACGTAATAGGTGAGTCGGTTGACTTTACTTTTTATAAATTTCAGAATTTTTCATTCATCCGAAAAACGTCTCAATTTTACAAAACGTTTTTTTAAATTGGAATGTACAGAGTATAATTTGAACAAATATGGAACTGGAAACACCCGAAAGAGAGTGGTACGTTTTAAACAGCTTAATATTTATTTGAAAAAATTTAACAACGCCGGCAGCCAATTCTTCCGCCCGCAGAGCAGGTGGAGGCGCGCGGTGTTACTACGAGTGGTCCTGAGACTGTCATCAACTACCTTGTGCAATCAAGGGGTGGTTTGTGTTTTTATGAATCATGCATACTTTGAACCTTGCAGAACAACAAATTCATAATGAAGTTTTCACATCATTTATACTGAGTTTGTTAGAGTGGCAATCATGAGGAAAGGTGTAGGAAAATGGTCAACTCGAGAATCAGCTGGGTCTGGCTGATTATAGGTGTACCTGACCACAACAATTTAGATGTTTACTAAGAATGTTAACTTACAATTTACGTATCTTACAAATATATATTAAATGAAAACTTGAAAAGAACAATTCATTAATTACAAATTTGAGAGATGTTACAGAATTTTAACGTGTCATTCTTTGAACTTCTTGGTTAGAGATGTGTTGCTCTATTTATCACCAATATTTGTCCTCTTTAATTCGAACTTGCATACCCCTGTTACCAGAATACATTTTCAGTGCTCATCACGTAGTCCGGAGTCCATCCACGGGCCGGATAGAAACTCTTCGCGGGTCAGACATGACCCGCGGACCATATTTTGGTAATCCCTGGCTTAGCGAACTAAAGAGAACCTGGAATCCAGCGTTACAGACCATAGCAAACCACTAACTCAACGATTATTCACCCAACACAACACTATTACAAAAGAATCTTCTTTGCTTTCTTTCTTCCTTCAGTTGTTTTACTTTTACGTTTTAGTGCGCGTGCCACTAAACTTATTTTAAAACCAATAGAACAATTAAAAACTGTTAATTACAAATTATGGGAACGCATATTCATGTCCAATGTAATATATGTGAAACCAGNATATATATATATATATATATATATATATATATATATATATATATAATGCTTCTGGTTTCATATTTTCATAATTAACTAATATTTAATATAATATTAATTACAAATATTTGCTCTGCGTTTTAAGTTTATTTAGATTATCATTCAAATCTTTGACTTTTTAATTTGCAAAACTGGACATTAACATTAATGCATGTATTATTTTGAAATCTTCCAAACGCGCCAAACATAACTAAGTAACTATCCACCGCACTTTGTGGTAAATAATTCGAACCCGTACCAAATAATGTTATTCTTATTAATTTTCTAAAGAAAATTAATTCATCAAATTTTCGTTGTATAGCGGTATACCTCTGGTATATTTTAGAACAACTTCATTAAAATTTTCAACAACTGAATGAAAAATGTACATTTAATTTTTTAGTTTTTGTCCTTTGAAGATTAAAAGCCAACTTCGGTTTTTTATGTTATAAATAATAAGACAATAATTTTGTCCCATATAATAGCAAAGAAGTAATAAATATCGCTCACATCGTTTACATAGCTACCAAGTTTACTAAGTGGAAGGTCTGTACACATTCTTTCAAAACTGCAATTTTAGCTGTATAATGTAGCACAATTATTTTCCTGTTATTTGTTCCTTCAACCTTATCCATCTCACTGTCTTACCATGTTGTACTGTACATTCTGTAATACTCTATATTTCTGAAGAAGCCACAAAAAATGAATCGTAATCAAAGTGAGCAAATGTCTTGTAACTCCGACCTTACACCAAAACAAAACCGAATCTATAATCAAAGTCACGTAACTTTGCCGAAAATAACACAATAAGGCGACCTAACACTAATAGCCAACATCTACGAATTTAAGTAATATTCGAATAAATATTATTGGTAGTCACAAAAGCGACTATTTGCTGTAAAGAAATACAAATTAAGACACAAGCTATTATTCGTTCCACACGCTCGATGAGGAAAAAGAATAGCGCCACAAGAGCAAGTGAATTGAATTGATGGCCAGAATTGGCGATGGATTTAAGTTTTGAAAAATTCGAATGTCCTGCCAACGTAATGCAAGGCACGAACATCATTACTCTTTATGGTGACCTCTCTCATTTTACACAAAATGGCTTATCTATACACTAAGTCATCTAACTTTGCCTCGAGAAATTCAACTTAAGAAAGAAAATCATGAACGGAAACGCATTGTTTATTAGTTTATCGTATATTACTTTATTGTCCTCAACGTGGTCAAAGGCAGTTTGAAACAGCTCTCTTGGCAATAAATTATTTATTTATTTATTGTCAGTCTAACTGAATTGATGTTGGTATAGAACCTGTACTCAATGTAGCCAACGCTTATACTTCGCCTTCGTCCATAAGAGTAATGATAGGGTAACTCGCGTTCTGTTGGCAAGACATTCGAACTTGAATCCATAGCCAACCTCGGACACCAATTCAATTCACTTGCTCTTGTGGTGCCGTTCTGTACTTTCTGCATCGAGCGTGTGGAACGAATATTACCTTGTGTCTTTGTTTGTTGTGTTATTAACTTGTATTTCTTTACAGCAAATAGTTGCTTTTGTGACTACTGTTAAAATTTATTTGGATATTGCTTAAATTCTTTTTGACCACGCTTTTCCTGAATTTTTTCTAGCAAGATTTAAACCAAGGTAGCGGGACGCTTTAACCTCACATTATCAGCTGATGAGAATGGCATTGTGGACCGCTACCTGCATGCGAGTTAGTTTCAAGGATTTGAAACCTAGAGGTTGGCAATTTGTTTAAGACAGCCATATTGAATAAATTTAGGCGAACTATCGTGACTTTGAGTATAACATACAGCATCATCAGACTGAAAATAGTAAAATCGGTCACGGTGATCAAGAAAAATTCGCGTATATATAACCGTCCTAGCCACCTACCATTGCATATACTCGGTGAAACAATGAACATTGAACAATTTCATCTTCATATATCAGTAACAAGAATATGAAATTAGAACATTATAGTAAATATTTGGATCTTAAACATGAGAAAATGAAAAGTAAGAAATGACACAATTAAAAATCATGTATAAGTCAAGAACACTTAAATGGCTATGAAAAATTGATAGAACATTTTTGTAAATACATTGGCATGATCATTATTAAGATAATAATTTAAAATCCATTAAAATATTGGTTTATATTTATTTTCACGTACGCTGCGAACACATCCACGACAACCATATATCAAATGAGAGTACTTTTAAATACAACTGAAAAACAGTTTATTATACTAAGTACTCTTTCACTAATTCTCTATTGTCAAAATGAATTGTATGTATTATTACATTTCGGAAAGTATACATTCGAAATATTTATATTTCCTAAATTCTTGGGGAACTGAACCAAAAGAAAATATGACACCGAAACTGCAAAATTTTTAGAAACCGAACAAAATTAACTTCCTGTACTTTTTAAGTATTATACTTGGTTTGATGATTTAACAATCACAATTCATATCAACGAATATAAACATATGAAACCACAGTCCATAGGTTGAAGCATAGATTCACATTTTTGCCGCGCTTGACGCTGCTAACGAGGTTTCACAGAACTTGAAATGGTGTATCCAGAGCGGTCTACAGGAATGGCATCCCCTTATAGAATTTTGTAAACTCTGGTCACGGTTCTTCAATAAAGTGCCCTGTCTGGATATAGTCTGTGATGTAACTGGGGGAATGAATTATATACAAGGTATCGACCCCTTGATATTGGTGCACGCACTAATGAGAAGTTAGAAAACTATGTTAGGGTGAATGTATGGCCTCTGATGCCCAGAACTCTAATTTCGCCGTCGAGGTAACAATCTTATATTCGTCCCTAGGCTGATACTTTATCTCCACTGTTTATAGTTGCGTTAAAAATGTTACATTGGAAGATTTAATTTCAAACCTCCAAATCTTCATCTCTTATTTTACACTGTACCACTTAAGAGTAAAACATTACGAATTATGAATAGCAATATAACATTTTAAATAAACTGCGTTGACGCAGAAGCTACCTAAAAGTGCGCCAAATTCATTACCTAGAAGACGGCGAATTGGCGTGTGGGGTTGAAGCAAAGAAGCGGAGTAAGAAGTGAAATCAATTTAGAAACAATGTTTAAATAAAAGTTTGAAATGGCGTACAAAAACCCGTATTTTCCAGAGTAATCGTTCAGCTACATTCTATCATCATTAGTTTTTATTACAAAAAGCATGAAGTGTTTGGATTTCATTCAGATTGGACACGTGAGGAATTAAATATTGGTATTGAAATACCATGATAATAAGTTAAGTTAGAACATAAGTAGAAATATAGAAGGTCGTATTAGAAATGATTCTTTGATGTTTCAGAAGATACATCAAATAAAAATAAATCATGCCTATAATTTCTATCATATACATACATAACACAATTTTAAAGTTCTTAATACGTTTTAAACCCGTAAGAAGTCATTGACTCATGGGTAATGTGAATTTGAACGACTTTCGTTCCATGACTCTCTTGACTTTCGATTAATTTTATGAGTTAACGGTGGATGAGGAAAATCTAGAAACGGTTAAAAGAGTGAATACGTTTGTTTTCAGGTGCAAAGATTTTGAAGTTTGGTGGAATTCTTAAGTAATTTCTGTGGACGCGAAAATATATCGTTTAAACTCTTGAAATAAAAAAATTAAAGCAATAATGCATTCTTATAATGGTATTAGAGTTAACAACACACACCCATGTAAACAATTTGAATTTAGTTCCATGGAAAATTCAAATCTCTCATGTATAAAGAAACGTTTCCACTTTCATCGGCATTACTGTAGAAGAAGCTTCTTTTGGAAATACTCGTACACTTAAATACTCTAAACCATATGATGAATAACACATAATTTTTGTATAAATAGTCATAATAATTTTTCTTTCATAGAAAAATATGTATAAATATACAGCATTGAGCACAATGACAATTGTGTTTTTCTGCATGTGTTAGGGTGACCGAAGAATACGTGTTCTCCAGCTTTGCAGCAGTAACAACGCAGGTAAATGTAATGCTATTCCAATTATCCATTTTATCAAAATATTGTCAATAAAAATGTAAATTACAGTTTTTAAATAGAACAAAATGCTTTGTATATTAATGTTATGAGCAAACGATCTATTGCTTTATATCACCCAGAAAAAGTTTATCCATCGGGTTCTAATCCGTGAATATTCACATTTTATCTCGGAATGGAACATTGTCCGTAAAGTAGTTGTGCTGATAGAGATTTAAATGTTTTAAACCTCTGAAATTTGTATAAATGGGTGAAATAAAAAATACTTATATCGAACGTAGCTTTTAAAACACTCTTCTGCCATTTATGCAAAATTACTATTCATTTGGATGAGTTTTATAATAAAATTATTTAGTTTTGGAAATAAATTACTTTCCAAATATTAGAAATTGTTTTTTTAACTATATTAATTTAAAAAATGTTTTTATGTAGATCACTGGTCATTCTGAAGATACTTTTAAATTTTTGCCGAGTGCTCTAATGACCTAGATTTTGGAAAACCTTAAAGCCCTAATAATAATAATAATAATAATAATAATAATAATAATAATAATAATAATAACTTTTTGCTTGTTTGTGGTTTTAGTTTCAGAGGATATCATCATGGTCAACTACGTCATGGGAATACATATATAATACAAATGGTTGGACATGTTGCTTAAGAATGGAGTCACGCGATTCACTTCTTTTACAAATATCTTTTTTTTTTACCAATTAAATTTTTATTCCTAGATACTGTTAGCTATGTAAATAACATACAAAGAAATTTCAATAAATAATAAAAATAAAAGATTTCTGAATTATTTGGCTAAATTTCGTGACAGAACTACCTTAAGACACTTCAGTTAGTATTAGTAGTAGTTGTAGTGGTGGTATTAGTATAGTAGTAGGGGGAATCACTGGTACTTTAAATAAACATGACAATTGTAATAGTTTGCGAAAGTACTAGTATGTAATCACATCCTCCCAATGAGCATTTCGCATAATTTTGCGGTCGGGGAAAATGGAACCTCGTTCGCCTCACCCTTGTCACTTCGAATGACAGTCTATTAGCGATTGCGTGCTCGTAGCCTTCGAGATGAAATTGGTGGCGGCGAGACGCGTCTTCGACGCCCACGATGTCTTGGCGACTCAGCCCGCTGCAGCATCGTCCTCACGCCCAGGGGCGCTCCATCGGCATGGCCTCCTTTCCCTCGCGTCCGCGCCCTCGCTCCGTTCGTCCTCCATTGAGTAACGCTCGTCACGCATTATGTCATAAAACATTACATTGCACTTACAGATGCTCCTTGCGCGAATGATTCGTTCTTTCTTTGTGTCGCCGGACCGCGAGTCATTCGCTCGGGGAGAAGAAAAGAAAAGGAATGAAGATCCGACACCGGCGTTGCCAAATCAAATATTTCATAGCTGTTATCTCTTATGGATATTTCATAGGAACGCGCGAAAACAAGAAGCTGGCGAGTCATCATAGAGAAAACTTACTATAACAATAATTTGAACTTTTCTCGAATTTTTGTATGAAATGATGATGCCCAACGCTTTTATATTTCCGACATTCCACTGTTCCTCTCACACAAGCTAACGTCTTGGATCATTCCTCGTGATGTTAGTCTAACATGACGCATGAAGAACATTGGTAGTCAATCAGATATTTCATCTTACGTATTTCAAACCATATTACAAGTATATCCAATGGTTTCGTAATTATTAAATTTCAGAAATAACTCTTCGTATCGTAACTTTTTAGTTACACCTTAAATTATTACGTACGTAATTGTAATAGAAAAAATTAATTTTGTGCTTTAGTAGAACCTCGAATATCTTTCAATTAATCGGACATGATTACGGATAACAGAAATTACGAATCATCCACATCATTTTGACAATTTAATAAAACATTTTATTGTAGAGAGAATACTTGTCATGAATTCTGAATTAAAATTAAGTGTCAAAAATATTCACATATAAAAGTGTAGAAAACTCATAGTTCGTGAATACGTAGCAAAAATGTGCAGCATCGATTGTCTTCGGAAACATCATGGAGAGTAGAGAGGTGTCCGAACTCTTTCGGAAATTGCAAATAAGGAGGAAGCTTGCGTACGTAAGTTGGTGGAGTGGGTAACCGTGTCAAAAAGGGGTACTATTCGAATATTACAATCTTCAACTTACGACCAACAGCGCCGCGATTGCCAAAAAGTGGAAGTGTTCGAATATTACAATTTGGGCACCAAACTCTCAATGTACGAGAATACGGAGATCGGACTCCTCTCTAGTATCCATGGGAAACACGTTCTCATGGTCATCATGACAATGAAAACACGGTAACCTAATATTTAATTTTGTCTACCAATTCTGATATTTGATGCAAAGAAGTGTACATTGAATAAATTGAACAACATCTCCAACGTTTTCTCAATAGAGGTTACACAAATAATACGACACAAGAATTTCTTAAGCAATAAATAAAAATTTAAATAAATTGTTATATTTTGGTTATAAAATTGTTCCTGATGAACAGAAGTTCCAGATAAACGAGGACTGGATATTCGGCGATCCATCGTATAATCGGAAAGTAAACAAAGGGTTTTTTTAATTTACTCATATCTAAATGATTCAAATTTGTACCAGACTCTCTAGCTTCCTCAAAAGATCTTGATAAATTTTTGGGTAAAATAAAAGTATGACTTCCGAGATAAAACATCATTCTGAGCGCTGTTGTAGAGAAAAAATTAAATAATTTTTATTCAAAGACCTTATATATTTCACATTTTAATCCATTCATTTATAATTAAACTCACAGTTCTGTTTTTATTTGCAAAATTACAGACCTGATGTAATGAATTTCTTAGCCAATTTTTTTTACTAAAATGTGACGTAGTCTAATGAATTTCTGGTATAAGAAAAACTTGAAAGTCAATCAGAAAATACTTCTGTCCTTGTGCTTAAAGAACAAAACTACAATTATCACGTATTTATTTCAATACATTTTCCATCGTGAGCTACAAGACGTACCTGATAATTGCGAGAGATAAATGAAGAGAGAGAAACATAAATGTGTGAATTGTCGGTTTTATTAAGTTGGTATCGTGACGTTTATTTATTTGATGAATAATGTATGGCAAATGAGGAATAATGTATGCACAATGTATGACAAACATTTTTAAGATCATTAGGTCACAGTATACGGAATTGGAAAGAGGTTATTTGGTGGTTGATTGCGAGTCATTTGCTTGGAAGATCACGTGTCAATTCGTTTGATTGGATAAATAAAAATGCTAATCTTTGCCCAGAATATTCATTTATGACAGCTTATACCTTACATGTCTTTTCTTTGTATTACATTGCGTTGTTGTGATGGATGACGCGTATAATTTGGTCACTCGTATGTCGTGTTTCCGTATGTCGTGACTGGAGTCAATGATACATCGAGTCCTATTGTAAGGGATGATACGGTGATAGAATGAATGTAACGAAGCATGAAAACGCACTCTCATTCACCTCTAACTTAGGATTCGAACTATCAATTTTTTATTGGGGTGTACGTCTGTCACGAATGCTAATTGCGCATAAAACTGTTGACTTATGACTGTTGTCACTTATGACAGTGACAGAAAACAAATTTCTTGGGTCTTCATATTCAAAACTATGTCAAATAAAGTTACCAAAAATGATAACATAAATTATAAACCAATTTAATTCTGCTATGCATTTTGAACTCAAGTAATAACCGGGTTATCTTCAGTTTTCCTCGGGATAGGATGGATTATTTCTCGTATTCAGGTACGAAAGTATATTTTTTTTTCTATATATGTTATACAATAAGTTAAACCTACGCCGTTTTAATTTATTTTTTGACAATACATTATTAATAACTAAAAATGTATCTGACAACAATACATTCTTTCTCAGTTTATTGAGTGTTTGAAGTAGTGAGCGTGGAAGAAGTTTCAATAAAGATTGTATCTGCCAACTATTTGTTTCTGAAGAAAGTCGGAGAGAAAACAGGTTTTCCCGCGTTTCTTCAACCTTGTATCATCCCAGGTCACATGAGAGTAAACCACCTTGACAGATGATACATACGCTTAAAGACGGGAAAGAGTTTGCGATGGGAGAGTTCGACGGAAGTCGTATGTTAAACGCCCGTTAGAACTTTCACATTGCGTAACTCCAGCAACTGTCCGAAAAGCCATCAGCAGGTATTTTTTTGTGAGCATGAGTAATTAGGCACTAAAATCCACGTCCGCAAATTGTCTGATGTTCTGGGAACGATATTTCACGCAGACTCGCACGCCAAGGTATGGAACATTATAGGGTGAGAAAATTGTGGTGTGCGAACATATAAAATATGGATGGTTATTTCAAGAAAAGTAGTCAAACGGTATACGACTGTATAATAATTCAAATGATTGTTGATGGAGGAAGAAAACTAAATAGTGGGGATTTTTCATAGCAATTTGGCATGAAAGTCAATACATTATAAAATGAAAAGTAATGTGATACTGCCAATTTAGACATGATGTAGCTAACTGCTTGTATTTGCAAAGTAACTTTTGAGGCACCTTTTTACATTATTAACTACAACATTTCATAGAGATATCATGAAGATAATATGACAATTGTGATGTACAGTAATAAAGGAGCCATCACTCCCAGCATATAATTGAGCGGGGGAGCGCGGATACGATTCCCCACTCGGCCGAACTATTATTTATTTATTTATTTATTTACTTTATTTATTTATTTATTTATTTATTTATTTATTTATTTATTTATTTATTTATTTATTTATTTATTTATTTATTTATTTATTTATTTATTTATTTATTTATTTATTTATTTATTTATTTATTTATTTATTTATTTATTTATTTATTTATTTATTTATTTATTTATTTATTTATTTATTTATTTATTTATTTATTTATTTATTTATTTATTTATTTATTTATTTATTTATTTATTTATTTATTTATTTATTTATTTATTTATTTATTTATTACTTCATGTCCCTGGCTCAAACAGAGTCAATACAGGGTTCGTATTCTCTACATTCATTTCTTACTCATTTGTACAAACATATTTATTCTTTTGTTACCTATCGTTCACAACAAATTATCTTCAACAATTTCTCAATACTTCATGCAAACACACAATTTTATCACCAAAATTTGAAAATACAAAGTATTTCTTTTCCGTTTATATTAATTTTTGTAAATTTCTGGTATCTATCGTGTCTATTTTCATGTATTCATCAGAAACTCTCTTCTCTCATTCCCATACAAGAAGCATTCCCATAATATATGTTCTACCGTTTTCTTTGGCCATTCTACGCATACAATATCCTGTTTTCAGTTTCCCTATCTTCTTTTAAATATTCATTGAAATTTTCATGTCCCATAAGAATTTGCTTCATCTTTGGTGAAGGATCGAACCACTTCTTCCTCTTTTCTGCATAACGAACATAGGGTATACATTTGAAGAGCTCTCTACCTCTTTTTTCCTTCTCTCATTTTAGCTGCCACCTTATAATAACCAAACCACAATTTTCTCTTTAAACGTTTTTGGTATCACCTCCCTCTCTATCTGCACTGCTCCTGTTTTACATACCAAAGATCTGAAATTCATCTTCTCTATTTGTATGTCGAGAAGCATTTCACCCAGGAGCACTTCCATTGCAGGTGTAGACGTTCTCATATAACAATTGCTCCAACTTTGCTGACATATTCTCTGTATATTCTCTAATATTTTTAAAATGTAAACATTGTGGACTCTATGTCCCCATATCGTTGCCCCATAACTAATTATCGGCAGTAGTGCTTCTCTATATATCTGACGCAATCCTCTCCTGCCCATATTTCTTTTGTGTATTCCAACTTTCAGCAATCCATATTGCATTTGCTTTATTTTTATTTTTCTAACATGTAATATGTGCTCCGTGAAAAGTAGTTTTTCGTCAATAACAACTTCTAAATATTTTATCTTTCTTACTATTTTTAATTTTCCTTCACTATATTCGATAATAGGGTTTCGCCTGTTCTCGCTATTTAAACCGAATAACATTTTCTCCCCTGAGATTTGTAGATCTTTGGATTTACGTGCCTGAGTGACATGCTCCACGCCGAACTAAGAGAATGACGGTCGGTACCCTAAGTTTTCTGGCTACTTTACATCTGTTCGTCCCAATTTCCTTACCGAAATAGTAGACTTTGCCATATAATAAATAAGACAAAATTAATGACATAAAATAAGACATAGTGTTGAAACTAATATTTCATCTATTCCATCTTATGCCTTACCTATATTTTCTTTATTTTTCATAGCTTGGCTGTGATGGTTCACATATAAAGTTCGACAACTTGTATTCCCGAATGTCGTGGGTGGAGTAAATGACACATTGAGTTCTATTGTAGGGGATGATACGGTGATAGGATGGATTTACAATCAAACTAACTTTACAAAGTCTATTTTTCAGTGTCAAATCTTAACACTTTTATTTTATTAGGGTAGAAAATTAGTTTTTGCAGCAATATTATTTTTTATTGAAAACGATCTCAAAATTACTTCGATCACCATATAAATACATTTAGTCACATTTCGAGACATTCCTCAACAATGTATCAATTATAGTTGGTCGAAATGTCTCTCAACAACATTTTACGTGTTTTTAAATAAAGAGTAATTTAAATAATTTACTCTCCGGAAGCAAGTAAGGGACCATCACATCAATTTCGATTAAAGTTGGGGATTTAATATTTCTGCACCACGTGGGGAAATTACGACATGCACGCCCCGCCTGCAAATAATAAATATAGTTCGCAGCTTCGTACAATATCTGTGGTAAACAACCTTACCTTTAACATAAGAGTTAAATAAATATAAAAAAACTATAAAATATTAACAAATTTTATTTTCAATAAAAGATAAAAACAAAAGTTATTTAACAAATATGTACTATTATTTATTTATTAATACCAAAGTAAAACGTAACTATTAAAATAACTCAATATTCGAGATTATGAATAACAAGAGCAATAATGATACTGCTTATTTCAAATGCTGCCGACAAAGTCCAGCGAACCTATATAAGAATCCGCCTCTATCTAAAAGACAACCGGAGAAAAACCCGGATCAGGATGTTTTAAATGGTATTTCTTTATATACTATACTAATATCTGGATATCAGAACTATAGATTGCTTAGATGTCATCGATGCATATTTAATCAACATGCCTACATTGAAGGTTGGCTAACCTGCTCCTGGCGTTAGCTACGGTTGTGAATGAGCTCTCTGTATTTTTTCAGTTTAATATTTCTAATTATTTAATGATTAAGTTGTTGCATTTAGTTCTTACATTTAGTATAGTGTAAAATTTGTTTGTTTTGTGTGTGTTAAGTGGAAAAAACATTTAAATTTTTCCTAAAGTTTATCAAGCCTAACGGACCTAACATACATCGTATTGTTTACATTCAAGTGCTTCTCAAAGATGTGATAATGTTTATGTAAGTACAAACGGAATCATTAATTTAGTTTCTTGGTGCATCAGGAGTAAACATTAGGGTGCATTTAGAATTTTCCGTGCACATTCTATCACATAATAATTAAATTTCAAAGAAACCCTGCCCTATTGTTGCCCCCAAGTTTTCGTCGTCATAATTTCATAGAATTATTACATCATTTTACAAATCGTTTTTCTTGTTTTTTCGTATTTATTTACATTTTAACATAATATAAATTAATCGAATTAAATAACCTCCAGTTGTCTGTCGTCCTAAATGATTATTTTAGTCGTCAGTATGTTTATTAATTTATTTATATAACTCATTTGTTATTTCATTTGTAACTTCCGTAATAGTAAATTTATTATTATACTAATATCCTTCATTCAATTGGTTGTCTTATTTCGTGAATTCTCATTTGCTTTTGTCGTTAAGTTGCTAACCAACTCTACAATGGACACAATCGCATTCCTCAACGCATTCAAAGCTGGCCTTCACAAGGTGAAGAATGACTTGGTACATTAAATTGACACACGGATCAGTGCCCTGGAAGAGGTCAATAAGAACACGATCGGCGGTTGGACTAGTCAGGAATTCTTGACGTCCTTCCAACTGCTATCACCCGGTTTGACCAACGACACATGCATCAGCCCAACTCTTCACTCAGAATAGGTTTAGTGTGTTAGATGACATGTCCCAGTTTCCTCCCCTACCTAATCCTCCTACCCGTTTTATCCCTTCCCATCCAGTACCTAAACCTGTTCACAAACCACGCACTGGTAAGTACAGACGCCAAAATCCACGTAAAGTAGTGCTAACCATAGATGAAGCCAACACTTCCACACAGAAATCAAACGTGCTCATCTTAGCTGATTCGTACGGTCGTCGAATGTCCACCGTTTTGCGTGGATTGCTTCCTGGCCAGTTCTCAGTCCCCGGTTTCTTTACGCCAAACGCTCGTATGGCTGAAGTTATTCGAAAACTGGACACCTACACTAAAAATCTCACAGAGCGGGACACAGAAATCATCATAGGTGTGTCGAACGATATTAACTTAGGTGGTCATTTCAACGCGTCTGAACGTCTACAAAAAATTAAAAATGACCTCTCAGCACACATGGTACTCTCCAGTCTGCCTCCACGCTTCAACATCCCACAAATAAACCACGAAATTGACATGGGAAACATCTCCCTAAAATGTCACCTGGCAGACACAAAAATCACATGTTTTAAATTTGCAACCACACCTGACTGCCAAGGACTTTATCCAGTACGGCTTACATTTGAAACCGTCTGGGAAACATCATTTCGGTTCTCTCCTTGCTTCACATCATCCACCTGCCCATTTACCAACTCCTGCTCCTACCTCATCACCTCCCTCTACTCCTACCTCATCACCACCTCCTCCTCCTCTTCTTATCTCCACACCCACCTCTTCTCTTGTCTCCGTTCTTTCACCTACTGCTTCCTCATCTCCCACGTCCATATCTATTCCTCCAACCACATCTCCTGCCGTCCCCATACACAGTTACAACTTGCGCTCACGAGTACGATGTAGTACTCGAAGGTGACAATCGCGTTCGGGTAGAGTGTGCAGATTTGATCCGGAACTAGAAGCTGTACCAAATTCAAATTCCTCTCCACAATCTAACGTCAATTCCATTTCTCGTAAAGCACAAACTCTTTGCGAAAATAAAATAATTATATTCCATCATAATCTCCAATCCCTTTCAAACGAATTGACAGACATTGAAATTCTGGTACATGAAAATCCATTCGATTTCCTATACCTCACAGAACATTGGCTTTCAACTAACAATATCAAAGATATTGCTATTTCTAATTATTATTTAGCAAGTTCCACGTTCCAAATGATATTTTACGTTCTTTACTGCCAGGCTACGAGAACTTCTGCTTAGATAGTGTGTTTATAGACCTCCTCAATCAGATATTGACATATTTTTCGTACTTCGATATTGTTTTAAAGCATATCACACATAAATCTACTAAATCTATCGTTATATGTGGTGATTTCAAATACGATTTCCTGAGTACATCCCACACTGCATATTCCTGATTAATCGATTCAAGAATCTTATCGACTCCTTCAACCTTATTACTACGATAAAAGACTCCACTCGCCACTCCGGTTCATCTCAAACAATGCTAGATCAAATTATAGTCAACAATGGAATCTCGTATCTCTCTGAAGTGTTTATCACCGGATACAGCGATCACCTTGCTCAAGTATTGACTATGAATAATAAACTAAAACCACTTAAAATCCTTTACAAGTTTTCAAGAGAGTTTAGTGCCACAAATCTATACATACCTATGCGTGAAGAAACATGGAAAGAAGTTTAAAATTGCAAGACACCGACGATAAATTCAATGAATTCATCTCACTCTTCCTAAAACATTACAACTCTAGCACTCCCATTAAACGCAAATTAATTAACACAAAGAAATACAATAGATGTATCATTATTATTATTTATTATTTATTTGGCACTACAGCCCTGTGAGAGCCTTGGCCGTCGCGGAGGGTAGAGATCCGCGATTTCTTGATNGCATCTCGCTCCGGCCGGCTTTTGGGTCCCAGGATAGATCCTGGTACTCATTTGATAGCAGGCTGAGTAGGCCTGGGAGCCAGTCTGGATGTTGAGGTGTAGTGATAATCACCACTTCACCGGGGTTTGAACCCCAGCCATCCAGTTAGCAGCTCAGTGCTCTACCTACTGAGTCACGCTGACTGCAACAATAGATGTATCACCCAAGGGATTATAATTTCTTCAAAAAACAACCGCCGTTTATATTATCTATCAAAACTCCCGAACCACCCGAATTCCATTCGTAAATAGAAAACTATTCTTCGAAAAGTAGTCGATGCAGCTAAAGTAATGGAAAACGACAGGCAAGTACTAAAATCGAACAACCGGATGAAAGCCATGTGGAATATTGTTAACAATTACGTCAACTTCTGAAAATCGCGAAGAAAATGTTTCTTTACTAAACGATGGCAAAATCGTGTCAAATCCTCAGGACATCGCAAGTTTGTTTAATTCTTACTTCTCAGAAGTTGGTAAAATAACGAACTCAATATATCCAAATCAATGTCAGCATCAAATTATATCCACCCACGTACCCAATTCTATGTTCACTTCTGAAACTAACGCCAGTGAAGTCATGAGCATCATCAGCTCANATCAGCTCCTTAAAAAACAAATTTTCACGAGGCATAGATGATATACCTGAGTTTATTGTTAAATCTTCGTCCCACGCTATATTAAATCCACTCGTAAATATTTTTAATAGTTCTTTATCGGAAGGGGTGTTTCCCAATATATTTAAGAGAGCTAAAGTGAAACCTTTACACAAGAAAGGAAACAAACTTAATATTGGGAATTACCGACCAATATCTCTACTACCCACTTTCTCAAAAATTCTAGAAAAATTGTTTTCTAAGAGTCTTCTAGATTTTTTATCAAAATATAACATTCTCTCTGACGATCAACACGGTTTTAGGAAATCCTTTTCCACTACAAGCGCCATATTTTCCTTCTTAAACGATGTTACCACATCTCTAGACAGTGGAGAAAATCCTCAGGGTGTTTTTCTTGACTTATCCAAAGCATTCGATGTCATCGATCACGGAATTCTCCTTACCAAATTGCATTCTTTAGGCATTCGTGGACTTCCACATCAATGGCTAACTTCTTATTTAAAAGATAGATATCAACAGGTAGAAATATCCTATACTAAAAATAAAATACTTGAGCGTTGTCTTTCAGAAACAAAGCCACTTACTTTCGGAGTACCCCAAGGTTCAATTCTCGGCCCTATACTGTTTGTATTGTATGTGAACAACATGTCATCATCCACATCAGATTGCAAAATGGTTCTTTTTGCTGATGACACTAATTTACTATGTAAACACGCCAATGCTCAAAAAGTTTTGTCTAACCTTTCGACTTGGTTCCATGCAAATCGTCTCATTGTAAACACTGACAAAACAGTGTCTATGTCATTTCACAATAGTATTACAAAATCTTTACCCCAGGTTTCTCTTTCTTTAAACGGAACACAATTAAAAACGGTTACGAATACAAAATTCTTAGGTCTCCATATTCAAGACAACCTCAAATGGAATTGTCACGTTGACAATCTTCATTCCCAATTAAGCAATTTGTGTTACGAATTCCGAAACTTAGTTAACGCAGTTAGTCCACGTATTTCCCGTTGCGTATATTTTGCAAACGTTTACTCCCATTTACGTTACGGCATTACCTTCTGGGGTAATTCCGGTCAGAGTATTCAAACTTTCAGAATTCAGAAGAGGATAGTTCGGATAATTTGTAAATCTCACCCCCGAAACTCTTGTAAACCTTTATTCAAGGAATAAAATATCTTAACACTTCCCTGCATTTATATTTATGAAACGGTCTTGTTTGTTAACACCGAATTACTGAAGCACCACCCTTGCTTTATACGAAACAGTATCGTTCACGAATACAATACTCGCAATAGTAATAATATTCATCGGCCTAGAGTGTCAACCACTCTTTGCCAAAAGGGACCATATCATTCGGGAATCGTTCTATATAATTCCCTGCCCAAGAATATAAAAGACATTATGAAATTGAATATCTTCAAATCCACGGTTAAAAACTACCTCCTGCACTAGTGCTTCTACAATGTAAAAGAATATATTGATTTTAATAAAAGTTAAATTCATCTTGTACTTTATCGCGCCATTGGTGTAGTACTTTTTAAATAACTTATAACAATTTCAAAAACTGTTTTCTTGCATGTTTGTTGTGTCTTATGATTCATATTAATTTAGTTCTATGTGTACTCAACTTTGGCACGGTTGTGTACATTAATTCTGTAGTTCCATCCTGGCCCGTTTTTTGCTCTGGTTTTCGTTCGGGTAGAAGAGGATTTCTTATATAGGTTCTCTAGGCTTTGTCAAGGGGCGTGTGTATTGTAACAATAAATCGTGAATTTAGTGTTATTTCAATTCATATGATTTTTAAACACTATACTCAGAATAATCTATAGTTTGATAATAATTTGTACATGTAAAATAATTTTTTTGTGTTAAATTACAAACATATTGACATTCTATTAGTATTATAACTTGCAGCTAACTTTTTATCTTATCTATGAATTTTTGCTGAAATTTTTGAATCCGGCTCTGCCTTAGGGTCCTTGATTGGAATTGATGGGATGGTCCCTTGCTTGCTTCCAGAGAGTAAATTAGTTAATTGTCCTCCGCGTGGTCATACGCAGTTTGTACTGCTTTTTTGACAATAAATGTATTTATTTATTTATTTATTTATTTATTTGTGTCTGATTAATTCTAAAGATTGTGAATTCTTTACCGATGTATTACGAAGCACAACATTATTTTCACTAAATTAGTTTGAAAAATAAAATTTCTACAGCTGAATTAAAACCATGGACCATATGATTTCTTAGTTGTGTTATATCTTTTCCGTTACATTATACTATTACCGTATTCTCTTGACTCCGTTTTCATAAGTCAAAAACATTTGGAGCTTATGTATTTCTGTTTGCGAGCCCAAGGAGAAAATTCAAAGTTTTATCCATTTATCTCCAGGTAAATATAGACAGAAAATAGAAGATACTTATTAATTATTATCTTTTTTATCCAGGGTATCTTGATTTTTTCATTCACTCATTGGCAACGTAACTAATTGCAAAATCTTTAGATATCGCATTATAAATATTTTCTAGTATTAAAAACGTACTAAAACGATTCTATACGGAAAAGATTCTATATTACATTGATTTTTATGCCGAAAGATCTATTGTGTACATTTCATCAAACCGATTCTCGATAAAATTCCATAAATGTATATAGGTATATGCCCAAATACATTGAATTATTGTTCATTTAGCTGTGGTCCTCCAATAAGCTGTGGTATGTATAATACTGTACTATATACTACATTAATATGCTGTTCAATATAATATATTCAATATTATATCTGTAACACTATACACTCTCTTTGTAGGTTCTCTCAAGTACGACGACCAGCCAATTTCAACGAGTAAATGCCTCGATGACAGTACCAAATTATAAGTGAAGAAGTAAGCGTCTCACTTCCTCAACCATCCTTCTATCTAGCTTTCATTTCTAGTAAACTAACATTGAATCTAAAAAGGTGATGGTTGAGAAGGTGAACACGCCTGCGGTGGCCTTTCTTCGTGGCAACATGCACTCCTCAATTCTAACGTAGGGATTGATTCAGCGTGAAAGTGAGATCACTGACTTGAATTGCTGACCGTCGATGCCTTCGGTCACGCAGAAAAAAACCCTATCCCCCTCCCGATCTCCGTATCTTTCGTTCCTCATTAAACCGATAGAATGCACTGAATCCCTTGCAGGCATAATTATAGACGAAAGATCCAATTTATTAACGAATCAAGTAGAAAGTGTAATATGAATCAGTGAATTCTAAGAACAACTCGAACCTATCTGATTCTCCCACGCTCTTTGGCGCAGAAAGTGAAGTTCTTACATTTCGGAACGTTGAACTATTGGACATGTTCTAAAGTCTTCAATTACTCATATTGTGTCACTCCCACTTGAATTTGAAGAGCTGTTGACTGAGAATCAAAGTAATCCTTGAGGACAATTGAATAAACAGGATCTGTTGCAGCTAATTGATTGCGCCTATTATCACGTTCAGTTTTCTTGATCAACATCGCCACCATCTACTTGGCCATGACCATTGTTACCACCAAGAAATAATCAATAAAAGTACAAACAATGACTTTATACTTTTTACAGTACAGGCAATGACTTTTTGTTTTCTAAAAGCTTGCCGCATGGTTATGAAACTGCTGTATATGCGGTGGACCTATACGTCTAGGGTGTTTTACTTTAATGCTCTCAGTTCCGAAGATCGATAGTATCAATTGTCAAGAATTTCGGGCCCGGGTTTTACTCGGATTTTCCTCCGGATATTGGCGAATTTTCCTTGGGCGGGAATGTCATTAATACCTTTGTTTTATTAATCTCGAATTTTTACTATACTAATATCCACAATTTATTTTGAATAATAACTGAATAACAGAAGGTATTTATTAAATAATTTCTTTCGTAAATATTAAATCCGCCACTGCCCATGGGTCCTTCATCGGAATTGATGGGATGGTCCCTTGCTTGTTTCCGAAGAGTAACTTAGTTTATTACCCCCCACGTGGTCATACGCAGTTTGCAACTGCTTTTTTGACAAAAAAGTTTATAAATTTTTGGGGAAATTTGAATACCATTGTTGTTTTCATTTATCGATACTTAACAATAATAAACAAGAAAAAAACTGCCAAGAATTGTGCAAGTCAGCTTTCCAACACACTCGATATACTATAACGAAAATATTAAATTATCATTAAGCGGGTAAATTAAATTGTTTTCGAATACAATTGTTCCGATTTTTATTATATTTATGGAACTGAAGTGCACAGGGATGCAAAGACAATGTAACAAAGTCATTTCCGAGTTTCACATCCTTGTATTGTTTTAATATTAGTAAATATGGAAATAGATTTTTAAGGGTTAGATAACTGATTTTTTAGGATACACGTAGTAAAAAATAAGAAATGTTACAGGTAAGAATTTGTGTGTGTGTGTGTGTATGTATGTGTTCAACAGACTCAATTCGAGAAAAACCAATAAAACCTTAGAACACTTTTTACCCCTTTTACCATCGCGTAAGAAATTTTATGCGATGGCATGAATTATCGTATTACCGAACTGCTGATAGATTGACGTACTTAATTTCCATCCGAGTCAATATTGACCTCCTATATATTGTAAGGATCCACGCAGACATCGGAAGAACTTCAATTACACGCAGATCCGTTCCAAGGGTATTCTTTGATGGTTTTTTTATGTCTGTATTTGTCGTCCTTCCACGTCAAACCCTCCTATTGCCCCAACAACCTCCTGCATAACCAGTGGAAAATATTTAAATGCTTCAATTCATATGTAGCTACGATTAGGAGTTTGTAGTAGTTGGTGTTGTTTTGGTGTGTAGTTTGTAATGGTTATGTCTTACCTATTATCCCACTCTGGACCTTATTATCGCATTCAGTAGGAGAGGGTTTAAGTGAAAATCACGCACCTTGAAGACACTACTGGTATATCAGAAAGTAATTTAGCGCGGCGATTCGAGTAAAAGTATCTCTGGTTGGGACGCGCTAGATAAATAACCGATGAACGTAACGTCTTCAAATTTTGAGAGTATTTATTTTCGACCGTAGAGAAATGATTTATTCAATAAAATTAGTTAAAATGATGGTATGTGGACCTGCTAGCAGTACTATGTAATAAAAATAACGTTTTTTGCGCGTGAAGAAAAGTTGTATTCGTGATCATTATCATATAATATAAAACATGGCACTAAAGAAAAAAAAAATGTTTTCATGGAAATTTATGAATTATTGGCACTTTGCACATACAAACCCAAGATCACAAGAGGTACGGATACTAACAACTATCAAACACACGTTATTGGTGCTCACAACGTGAAAGTAATACCGTTCTTTCCATGCAATGTTTCACAGCCGTCCTGTTCAGTCTGCTCGTGTCAAAGTGATGTATCTTGCACGTCATTATAATAAATTATTAATCCACCACATGAGGATAGGTTTTCAATGCTTTCCGCAAATTTTCGTCTCTGGTAGAATTCGACGAACCATTTTAAGTACTTTTTCTGCTGTAGAGATCACTTGGTCTGCAATGTCCACCCTACAAATTTGGAAGTTTTGCGCCCATAGATGGCGTTTCAAACAAATTTTTTAACTTGAACTATTCACTATATCAAAAATATATGAAACTTTGCGAAGGTATTCGCGAATTGTGCATGGAAAGCTGATGAATGAGTCCAGTAGTCAATACCGACCAAGCATTCTATACGATATATTGATATTATCATGAATGGTAAATTGCATAGTTGCATATTTGCTGGCTTGCGTAGTGTTTCTCATAAGGAAGGTGACAAATATCCCAACTCGGTTTATAATCTCTTTACGACACAAGTTACCGCACCAAAAACATGTGATCATCACTCCTGACGTCATCACGCTAATGCGTACCTGGAACAGCTGCACAGAAGAACGCAAAAGGAGAACTTAATCTAAGTTCTTACTCAAGTTGTATAACAAACTATTCGCGACGACTTAACTCTCCTTCTCACACCGCGAAACATAGCATTACCTCGTAATGCGCGCGATTAAAGAAGAGAAACGAAAGCGACTAGGAAGGGATGGTCGCCTTAGGGGTCGACCTCTGGACGTACGTGGGGGAAGCTATGTACGGAGTGGGAGAGAAACATGTTGAATTTGACTCTCTTCGTTTCTCTCCTTCTCAATCTCGTTACTTGAAGACACGTAAGTAATGAAGGAAGGTTAGGGAGACTGATGTGGTCACAGGACACAGTAGAAAGTGACGATTTCCGTGTCTTTGTTTTTGTAGCAGTGGCGGCGATAGGGAATCAAAAGCGGGGGGGGGGGGGCAAAAAAATATTGACAATTTTCATATACACGACATTTTCTGCATTTTTCCACTAAGAATGTTTTAAATCTTGAAAAAAATCAAAGGAATGACAGTTGATGAAAAAAATCAAGGATGGTGTAATATTTTTTAATTCCTAGTTTTAGTTGGTTAAAATGTAATTTTTATCTTTCCTTAAATAAGTGGGGGCAACCCTCCCTAATCACCGCCACTGTTTAGTAGGATGTGCATTAAGCTGGCTGTGGGGTTGGTGAAAATAAATCTGATGATGAGGGTCAGACGCATAGATTCTGTTTTTGTTTTTCATTGAAAGATCAGTTACCTAAGAGTTAAATATAACTTATTTATATGTGAGACAATGTATGCTGCGATTTACATTACGTATATACCTTAGTAATAAAAGTAGAAGATAGGAAATTATTGTCTGAATTCGACAGTTTTTATCCCCACCCTCCTCTCACCCCAAAGACTCCATTCGTTAGAGCAATTGTATTTAAATTTCTAAGTATAACATCACTTACTTCATATGCCGTCTCTTCTTGATAAATGAAATCCTAGATGGTAACTTGCGTCTTGGTGCTTGAACAGAGACTTCATAATTATCCCTTTTTGTCTTCTCCGTCTTTCGGTTCTTTAATTCTTCTTCTTCGTCTGTGAAGAGCGGAAGCGATTCGTCTGTGCCGCCAGATGTGAAAGTGGTCGTCTGAGCAAGCGCGCGGGTACGGCACATTCTAATGCGAGATGCGACCCGTAGCACAGGCTCCTCCTCCTTCACCTGCCGCCGTCTTCACTCCGTGTTTCTTCCACCGCCACCTAGAACGCCGCCACCGTCAACATTGACCGGTCACCGCCCTGCCGTCTTCCTGTTCCAGTAGCCCACAGACGCCGCCGCCGCCTCCGCCGCTGTTAACAGATGAGAGTCCGTCGGTGATGTACGCTCCAACAGAGCAAACGCGATGTGACGGAAGACGATACTTCTCATCCTTTTACGTATCCCTTCAATCTCTACGTAGTTTCTCCTAATCATTCATTTGTCAGTTACTTGCGACGCGATTGATATTTCTGTCGTAATATGTAATAAATACGAACGGTAATTGTGTACATCAATTACTTTTATGAATTATTTCTAGTAAAGAAATATTTTGCTGTGCGGATAATAATTTTCATTAAAATATTTATATTATTAGATAAATATGTATACACATCAAGTGTGTATTTAACTATAAAAACATCAAGCCAATCAGATAATGACATTTTTATGGAGCGAGTATTTGCACATACCGCTTTCTAAATTATTGCTAATTTTTGAAATCATAATATACGTGCTGCGTTTATCGTATGTAAATTACTTGAAATGCATTAATGATGAATGTTTACTTACTTTATTTACATTCTACCTACACAATACACTAAATATAAATAAGTATTCTCTTTTATATATAAATAAGTTCCTTTATGCATGCTTTATATTGCACTGTTTTGAGGGGAATAATGGGGACCAAAATACTTTTTGATAAACAAATATATGTAATTATTACAATCAATCAGACTTTCACTCATTATCAACGCAGAGCAAATATTATTAAAGACAGAAACTTTAAATTTTGATAACATGTTGCTTTTATATTTCTCACTAAAAGAGGATTTTTTTAAAATTCCGAATTAAAAAAGTGAATGTGAAATTTTGAAAATTTTTACTATATTTGATTGATAATATCGAATTAATATGATATAGGTTTAGTACATAAACCAAGGTTGGTTTTGTGTGTTTAAATATCTAAAAACGAGTTTCTGGGTTTTCCTTTACTCCACGATTAATGGGTGCATAAGCGGTAGAAATATTTTCTGGTTTTTTGTCACTAACGTCATGTTTTATTATTTGTGTTATATTTCACGAAATAATTAAAGTATAATCTATATATTTGTATTTAAGTATTGTTAAATCAAATGTCTAAATACAAATTTCCGGAATTTTCGATATTTCACTTCCAAATAAATGAGAAGGAATGAAAACGTTTGGTGCGTTTTCCTGACTAACTGACTCATTATCAACACACAGAGACAACGATTATATTAGAAACAATTATGAGAGGTTGTTATATTTGTACTGTACTATAGAGTCCCATTTCAAATCGATTGTCCGGTCAAATTGGAGTAAAATTTGAACGGTCAAATTGGAGTAAAATGTGATTTTCGGAATTTTGTTATACCTCCCGCACAAATTCAGATATCACAATTTTTGTGAGCGAACATACCTTTTTGTCTATTTATATCTATAACAATAGGAAATTCGTATCAGAACAAAAATTCCAGTGAGAAAGCGGCAAGGGACTACATCAAATTTTTGCTTTATTCCCTACCATTGAAGTAAATAATCATAATGAAATATGTAATGCAAATAAAATGATCCAGTTAAGACATTCTTCTTAATAGTTGCAATACTTTTCGTGTAGATATGAATAGGAATGTAGGTTACCAACGTATTTTAAAACGTTCTCGTTCAAAACTATGAGCATTTGTCAATTAAGAATACGTGTTCAATAGTTTACGGAAATCTGGACACAGGAGGTCATGGTGAAATATGCTCATTTATGTCTGAAGTTTTGTAACAAAGAAACATAAAACTACAATGTTTGTAGTGTCATTATTTATTCCATGTATTTCCTTTTTCAGAAAATCATATTTTGCGGGGATTTTATCTCCAACTGACAAACCTAAATGAAACGGAAAATCATTATGAAATAAATACATTTCGCTCTATGTCCAAAACGGTTCGACGTACAGAAACGCGCTTTAGCCATTGGTAAGCAAAATTAACACAGCAATAAAAATGCTTGAATTCATATTTTCAAAATTTTGAATTTTATGAAACTGGAAGTGGAGCGCGGTGTGTAAATGAAGTCTGTGTGAGCTGTCCAGATTCTATTCCCAATACATTCAAAGTCAAGTTTCGTTTGGCTTCATCAATTTGTTCGAGAGTTACCGGAGGAATTCAATTCTTAACATACGACCGCATACGACATTGGACGTCATCGCCAAAATTTGAAAATAGGCTCTCGTAAATTCGTAAAGATCCGAAGAAATCTCAAATCTTTTTTATTCGACTGATTACAATACTTCCCTTATGTATGCTGTATAATTTGAAAGTAAAAGGGAGATGAATAATAATAATTGCCAAGTGGAAGACGCATAAGAAGTAGACAGCCTTATGTATAACTTACGCTCGCTGCCGCCATCTCTTGTTGACTTCTCACATCAACTGAGAAGCGGTTACTAATTTAGGTGGCTGCGTGAAACCTGTCAAGTATTTGTTCAATTAGGAAGTAACCGACACACCCAAAGCGTGATCGTTTGAATAATACCTTTGTAATCACATGTCCAAAATCGTGCGTCGGTTAGTGAATTATAAAACTATCACGTTTTTCGCCAGAAACGTCTAATAATGTAAGACAGTAACGTAAACTAAATTATCTAAAAGAAAATTAATGTAATGTAACACTCTATTGTGTCTATGAAACACTCTGCCCTTCCCTCAACAAACCCCTCTATTCGTCTTGATCCGAGATAATTTCCAGAATTAAAAGAAATATTTATCCTTTAGATTACAACGTGAACACTTTTGCGACTTTGAAAATAAAATAAGAAAACAGTACTGCTCTTATTTTGTTACTTTAGTATTATCAAAATAGGTTCGCTAATAAGACAGGCTTCAACGGCATTTCTAGATCAGACTTCTTAACCACATCGATAAATATTTTACTATCACTTAAGTAGCGAAGTATTAAAATATTAACATGAATTAACACATAGTCGCGTTTTTAAAATAATTTTTTTTAGTAGCGTGTTGTCTTTAGCGATGTTTTGAAGCCTCGAGCGCCTTCAATTAGACTCCTGAGAAATTAAGTACTGGAGTTGTTTGCTATTACCGCCCCCAGGAACGCTAGTGCGTTGACTGGAGCATTTCAATTGGTTCCTAGATAGCGCAGTAAGTATTGATGTAAGAGTCGCCAAATCGACCTACATTTTATGGCTTAAACTGCTAAAAAATTAAATTGTGACCACAAAAACCGAAATTGAAATCATGTATAGTTGTTTGCAAATCTTACCCATGTACTTCGCCAGATTTAGTACGGAACAAAATCGCAGTCTGAGACTTAAAAAAAAAGATTTTCTGGATCATTACTATGAACGTTTTAAATCGGGTTTCGAATTATTAAATGTGTTAATTGTGATACCTTGTTTTCGCCTAAAAGTGTCTTTCTTCTTTCCTGTTCGTAAAGAGGATTGACTGATGCAGTTACGTAGAAATAAGTAGTTACTTAGTTAACATAAACATGAGTAGTTCGCAGAATACTGAAGTATCATTACTTCCAAAATTTATACTTTTTCAATCGTTTATGTACTTTGCTAGCACAGCATGTTGATACATATCAAGTCGCTTAACATCATCAGGTGCATGACACAGATAATAATTAATTTACGACTATCTCCTCATACTTTGTCACTTCATGTCTCATTACTTTGTCAGATTTCAAATTCACGCCTGTCTAGGTAAAGATAGTCTTACAAGAGCAGTTGATGAGGATGTTGATGAGCAAAACCAAAGTAATCAGCTTCATTGCTCAATAACTTCAGTTGTTTTGTGAACACACGTTGGAACTGTTGAAAACGTGAAGTGCTTGTTCATGGACCTCACTCCTTTGTGTTCGTGGACCTCACTCCTTTGTGTGCAAGTCCATTTAAGGTATGAATAGTGAACTGTTGGTAATGATTGAATGTCTCGGCTGACTAGGTAAAGACTGTTCTCATCAGGATCAGGTAATCCAATAGCCACAACTAGACTCTGGCACGGGTTTCCGGTCCAAGGGTCCCATACAAATTTGAAATGTGTAAAGGTGGAGCGTTCATTTTCGCAATTGAAAAGATTAAAAGTCTAACAAAGAGATACAGTTATTTTAGAACGCTTACAGAGACTATACTATTCCGTTGACAGTACACTTAACGTATCTAATTGAAAATGGGCGAGATATTTGTTGAGTTCATCAATCACAAAAATTTAGAAAGAAACATTTCTTTTAATTTGACTTTTGTATATGTTTACTATACAAAAATAAAGTAAATAAACGAACAATTGTGAACATGTTTATTGTTCTTTTTCTCGTGAGACGTACTCTGTTAAGAGGAGGAATGACTGCTCAATTTCGGGGTAAATGGGCCCCTTCACAAGTAAATGTCTTGGGCCCCAAACCGGCACTGGTTCTCGAGGCATTTTAACGGATCGTTTCCCTAAGGTGAATCATTCAACTCTACGGTAACAGAAGAATAGATGAGAAGGGAAGGTCGCATAAGAAAGGTTATTATAAGACACACTTCATATAATTTCTCGGCTATGTCTTGTTTATAACTAAGATGACTGCAGAGGCGGATTCGAGAGGGGGGCGATGCGGCAATGTTATTCTATACAGAAGTGCACTTCAAAAGAACAACGCAAGTGCAAGTACAAGATTGAAAACAAAATAAATACTTCCGCTGCCATAAATGTATTTTTTTCCCACTATTAATAAAACGGGTGATTCTTCGGAAGACGAAACTAATGGGGGGGGGGGTTACAAAGTTTCGTCCCACCCCCAAGATCACTTGCTGGATCTGCCCTTGAATGACCGTACCAGTAGCTATGCTACGACCGGTATAACCTCTTACTTCGAGGTAAGTAAGTCTTCACCGCAGCACTGACGATTTGTTAATATGTGTCCGATGAAAAGGGAATATATTATCAAGGTAAAGAAATCAGATAATAATAGTTAAGACGACTGATCGTAACGTTTCAGAAATATTCCTGAAATATATTTAGTTGGAATGAAAAATATTAATGAACCTTAACTGTGAGAGGTAATTCCCTACATACGAGGATAACGTTTATGAGCTAATCAAAGTGCACTCAAGTATTTGGCAAATAGAAGTTCTTAGTTTCAACATAAATATTTGTCATAATATATCATATAGACATTGTCAAATTAATATCATTATTTTTATAAGACGTATTTTCTTTCCATCATAATTCATGCTATTATATTTCAAGCATCAACCCAGTAGTAATTTACATGGCAGAATGGTTTGTAACTATAATTGGAATGGACTGGAGTCTCAAGTATTAACATCGGTGAGAAGTTGGTAAACTAGTATAAAAATATTATAACAGTAATTATTCCCACATAATTTACGATTTAAACTGTCACAAATATTAACGAGTTAAAAAACAGATTTTTTTACTACTTGTACAATGAATTATATTATGATTGTGCATTCCTTCTACATGTAAGAAGGGTTTGTTTGGCACATTTCCATCGATCATGGAAGTTCCAGAGTTATGGTTCTCCCAAGTAAAAATGTTTTCCTTCTTGAGTGGCTGTCTCGTAATAAAATAATATCGAACATATAAACTGGATTCTGAACATGTCATCGAGGATAGATATAAAAGAGGTAGTAAAACTACTTGAAACTGTATCGTGAACTACATTTTCCAAATACATGATTTATAATTCGCATTGTACTTTTTACCAACTACCTTCTAAAAAATGCAATCTTTAAAACTATAAACTTGTGCAAGAAAGTCGGTAGATAAGAGAGAGGGCGCGTACATTCTATTCTGTGAGTCTAATAATCTGGGTTAAACATAGGGTTAGAGATGCTAATCTGTTGGGTAAACATCTTTCCAAATACTGGAGATGTTTCAAAAGCGTTTCCGTGATTTCCACTGTTTGGTGTCTTATCTTTCTTAAATCACCCTAACGATACTATACTAAAAGTGGTAAAATGAAAGAAGGTCGTTCTCAAAGCAATATTTAATTCCATTTTTTACCACGATTCCATTAATAGATTTTTTAATTTTCAAATCCACTTTATTAACTTACAGTTTCACGTCCATTAGTGATGTTTTTTTCATCCATATGCTGTAGAAGATCTTTTTTAAATTATAAGTGTTTTCAAAACTCTTCTAAATAATGTATACTTGAAGGACAATATTCGCATAGTATTGTCCTTCAAGTGTCTGTGTATATACAATACAATGAGAGTATATCAATACAATCAGAATAGAATCAATGTTATATCTTCTAAATAATACTTTTCCGATCAATATTGTTCCATTTATAAAACAAAATCTATCAAACTATTTGTCAGTGTGCTTAATGAGATCAAAGACAAAGAATGTTCAGGGTCTGATTTGAAAGAATTCTACTGGTTTGAAAGAAAAATCTGCTTGTTTTAGAAGTTCATCCGTCACTAAACACACAAAATTCAACGAATTGTGTGGAGTGTGAAAAATATTTGCAAAGCCGTAGTTTGTCACTTTACATTGAAATAAGGATACCGGAAATCCTTCGTTAATATTGTAGAGTAACTTGGGGTAAAGGGTCGCACTTTTCAGTTTTCACCTCTTATATAGGACTTGAAAATTTTTGGAGAGCTGAAACAAATTAGTAAATTTATTCCTTTATACCATTCCTATACAAGGGAAAAAAGTATCTTTTCTGAGCACTTCATTATTTTTTTTAATTTTTGCAAACATGTTCTTCCGGAGCTTTGCCATATCACAACAACAACAAAATGACCAACATAAAAAATAACATTCACCTCATAAAAGTACAATATGTAATTTAGACATAACGTTATTAGTGCAAAAATGAATTTAAACTTAAAGAGAAGGGAGATTTGGACAGTTCTTTATCGAGGATTCTTGATTACGATTTTTGATAGGAAACAGCATCATTCGTGCTTTTTCTTAACCCTTGGATTTATAATAAAAGGGCCAAACACGACATGGAGTAAATTAATACTTTGGGAATGTGTTTGGTGGTAAACATACTAAAAGTCCCCCGTTCTAGCAGTGACGGGGAGTGGTGGAGGGGTGTAATTTTTTTGTTCTTCGCTAATATCTCAAAAACAGTGAGTTGTAAGTGAAAACATGCTCTCAGAAATAAAAGCTCATAAAATTTCCTATAAGATTTTCATTTTTTCTGTAAACCTCATTGTTTTTTAGATATTTTCACGCACAAATCATTAATGTATAATAAATAAACTCTCCTATCTACCCCAAACACATTCCCGAAGAAAAAAATTACATTACTTCAATGCTCTCTACACCTTATATTAGAACCTTCGTTAACTGGACTAATCAGTGAATGGAAGAGAATTTTTTTGCGCTTGTAATTTCTAAAAATTAATTGCGAAATTCTTACATGATTCACATAACAATCCAAAAAGAAATTAATTGAGTTTAGATGTGAAAAAATGAAGATTAGATAGATAAATTGCATAGATGCCTGTTTTCATGAGCATTTCGAAAAATGTATCTAATAAATAATAAAATTAAGGTAAAAAGATTTTTTAAAGCAAGATTTCATTTAAAAAGCACCGTACTAAAAAGAAAAAATATGTTTAGTAAATATGTAGTTGTGAAATGAGTTCCCCTTAAGACCATGTAGATAGACGAGCACCAGACTCCCCCGTGCATTAAAATGGAATTGGCTGTGAGTTGGTGCTTTATCTCGTCCTCGGAAGAGTTTATCTTTATTTAAATAATTGCTCCTCTGTGATATTGATTTATTTTCTGTTCTAGGTCATTATACACTTTTTACTTTTATTTACTGTCCTGCGAACTGGACTGAATCACATTATCAGAACTAGAAAGGAGACCAGAAGACAAATGAAACCAAGGTGAACCTTTAATGTGAATTTTCTGAAAGAGGCGAGATTAATTTAACAACACAGATGAAAATTCGCCCACTACCACTATTATTACTCACATGAGCAATATGCAGACGTACATTCATTATTTTAGCAAAATTTAGTTTCACTTATTCTTTTTAACACTGAAAGTGTTCACTGCACTTACTGCAAACGGCAATCTTCGTAACAATAATCAATTTCAACGTTAATATTCAACTTGTTCTTGCCAAGTACTGCATTATATATGTAAGACCAAATTCGATGAGTTTTTCAAATCTTTCATGGGTATAATCCTCCCCTTCTTTATGAAACGAGTATTTTCTGAGACGAGTTGTAATCTTGTTCTAGCCGGTGTGTATTACGTACACTATGCCGTTTCAAGTTTTACGATAATATATATTAAAAATTTATTGTTCAAACTTTCTGAGTTTTTACTTCATGTACTATATTGCTCATTAAAATTGAATTTTGATCCTTTATCATTATGTTATTTTTTCTCAAAATCTATATACATACAAGATTTTTTAAAATAGGGCTTACATTTTAAGTACTTTTCATAGGGTGTCTCTATATTTTAGGGCATATTGGAAGAAAAAATAATTTCTGATAACAATTATCGATAATCTGTAATATGTCTTTACCTGAATATCGGTTCGTAGCATCTACACAGTGATATACTGTATCTCATATTTTGTAGTTCTTATTTATTCATATTATTTTTTCATCAGAAATGTGAAATGACAATTTAATGACTGTTGTTAATGAGATGTAATGTCAATGATATTTTAAAAAATACATATTACTCAACCTCATGAGTAACTCAGGTGACATCTATATCTGCATTGTTCACTGGAAACTTTTAGAAACAAATAAAAAAGTTAAGAAAATATTTTTGGCGTATTGAGGGTTTTGCTAATTTTAATTTATATTTTCAATGAACAAAAAATTGAGCATATTGCTACACTTGAATCAGTGCGCTATTGAGAACATTTTCTTGAAGCTGTTACGAGTGCTTTGACAAGATTTTAGTAATACTTTAAATTACTTGTAATAAAGTAGGTTTTCTTTGGCAAAGATCATCTGGCAGTACCATAATTTTAACCAGAATACTGAAACAATATCTAGGTTCGAAAGATAATACCCCCCATTAGTTGCATGAAGCAGCCGTTGCTTTACAGAGAAAGTGTGCAATATTCCGTTATAGCAAGTAAGTCTATTATTCCGAAGGTAGATGTTTTACCTCATCGCGACCAATATACAATTTCGTCACATTTGTGCTTCTCATTACGGACGCCCCTTGCTTCAGCGGAGAAGAAGTATATGAGGGTGGATGTTTCAAGTGTTTCATTCAATGAAATGTCTTTACTTTTCATTCAGAAATGAAATGTGTAAATGTCATTAAATGGTTTACAGGAGATGCTTGGAGACACTAGGAGACATTGCTTAAGAACTGAGTAGTAGAAGGCAAAAAGAAAAGTATATTCAAAAACAAACTGAATATAAAAATCTTAAAACAGCCCATTTTGAGAAAAACCTACGATACGATGTAACTGCAAGGCGATTTAAAACAACTAAATAAAATGTCTGGATGTTATATACGGGCACGAATGGAATGCTCGGGTCAGTTGAATATACACAATAGAATTGGACAATTTTAAGGATATAAAACCAAAATCAGGACTCATTTTTTACACTTCCAATACATTCATTTGTGTTCATATTTCCATCAACAATAAACCGAACGCCTAAGTACCAACATCGCAAAAATTAAAATCCAAATATGAATTTTTTAACATTATAACAATAGTAGATCGTGTTCGTCACGTAACGGCATGGTCAAAACTACTCATGTTGAATTCATACCGGATCCGGTTTGCTGAATCATCCACTTGCATAACTTTCTGTTTTGTTATCTTTATATTCGCCTTTCCAGAAGATGTATTTTATATTTGGGAAGTGGCGGATTTTCCTTTTGCGGTAATATCATTAACACCTTTATTTTATTAATCTCGAATTTTTACTGCACCAATACCTACAGTTTATTTTGAATATTAAATAAATGGATAAGTACGTATGTATTAAATAATTTCTTTTATAAATATTAAATCAGCCACTGCCCACGGGTCCTTGAATTGAATGGATGGTCCCTTGCTTGTTTCCGGAGAGTAACTTAGTTTATTGCCCCCCACGTGGTCATACGCAGTTTGCAACTGCTTTTTTGAAAATAAAATTTACGTGAGGTATCAATTGAGGGGATGAAATGTTCGACCCGGAAGTGAACTGCACTCCGCATACCATTCACACCAAGAAAAAGTCTCTCCCACAAATGATAACTTGAAATTCAAGTTCCTTTTCTTCGTATCAGCACGCACTTTCTATCCGCTAGATAAATCGTTTGATCCGACAGTCACATCCCGTTGCCTTTTAAACGCTGAAAAAGCAAACAAGGAACGAAACTTTGACGTTAAGCACATCACCTTCAAGCGACTAGTCAACAGATCGATGGGGCTGCGTCTGGCAGAGTACCAAGTCTGAATGTGACTTTAAGGGATGGGGGTGTTCCTCCCTCACAGTGGTGTCATGGTGGCGGAACGCTGTTCAAGCACTGGTTTTTGGAGTGTTTTTTTTTTAATTTATATATTAACATGTGTGTTTATTTTATGCGATGTTAAAAGAAAATGAATTTGATAAACAAATTTCAAGACCTGGGTCACGCATGAGAGGAGTGAGGTTGTATCGATTTCAATGCCATTTGATTTTGGCAAGCGCTCTGCTAAATGATGTAAATTGTAGGTTACATTTTCTCATAAATACCAGTACAAACATTTGGCAATAATAAGGATTCGAATATTACTTAAACATAGACACTAATTATAATTTTATTTCGAGAGTCCAGAGAGCCATATCAAATATAACTTGTGATGAATCTTCACAATTCAAAAAACGTATTAGGTTAGAAAAGCACAAACCCAAATATAAATTTATCTTTCGTGGCACACTATACAAAATATGAACATAGCAAGTAATTTTATTTTAACATCGTTAAGCCTTTTCTTTTAAAAATGTCTAATCGTTTCGAGAATGTTTGTTTAAAAAAGAGTATAATCAGCTCTACATACCACTAGACCTTGATGTAGTTCTTATCTAACAAATCTGGTCCTCGCATGAACTAGTAATTGTCCACCTGTTACTGCAGCCAGCGCACAGAGTCGAATCCAAGAGACTTGGAATACGTTTGTGTCCAGGCTGGTCAATGGCGTAGTGAACAGCGTACTTCCAATGAGACGAGGAGCACGCATAAAAGGTCTCAAGGATTACTCTTTGAGGTTTTAGCATCCTCATAGGAATGTTTAAATCAAATTTTTAGAAATTTGAGTTGGCACCAAAATTGTCAAAATGGGAAATTCCCATTTCTAATTAAATTGATGTTATTGAAAGTTTTAGGATAAAAAATCACCCCACTGTCACTAACCAGGTGTCACAAATTAATATACAAATAAATCTTCTTCTTAGTCAACATTAACTATTTTCAAATTTCATTTAGTAGTTACCGTTCGTTATTGTTAAATATTAATATTTGAAATTGAATTTCATATTTTCTTTAAAAAAAGGGGGGGATCGTATTCATCGATATATGTTTCATTGAGAGACACTCCCCNATATATATATATATATATATATATATATATATATAGAGAGAGAGAGAGAGAGAGAGAGAGTGATTCAGTTAGAAAGAACACTTCAAATATCTCCTGAACGAGTACATCGAAGAGCTGTTATTACCCAGAAAGTCGTGAAACGGGACTCTTTAGCTGTAGAGATGTTGATTGTATTTATGGAACAATGTATTTTTTCAGTGCTGTTTTAAACCCCAAGAACATTGTAAAACATTGATTGAATCTGAACAAGCAGCAGCAGTGTAATAGCGCCGCCAATATTTACACCTTTGAGGAAACCCATAAAGAAAAGAAACACTTGAACGATATACCGGAAGACCTCACACCGAAGCGCGGAAAGGCAATCTAAACCCATTCATTATGTTTTAGAATTTTCGAAAACCTTCTTATGCTTTTGTTATTCGTTCAAATTCAATTAATATATCATTGTATTTTGCTTTTCTTGAGCTTTAAGGATCACCATTAAACATCCATTAAAAGTTCAACAAAAGTGTTAATATATCTGTGGCTAAAGTAACTACTAGTCACCATCCGTCAAATGATTAGTCCCTTGTCACGACCTATCTCATTAAAAAAATATTTTTGAAAAACTTTGACGAGTCTTCAAAATATTGTTCTGTAGCATACAAATTGTAACTATTGAGATAATGTAATTTATTAGAATTAGAAACGTTGGTCTATCTAAATGTAAGTATTGTTTCTTTAATAACTAATCTTTTAACTAAAACGTATCTATTGCACATACCCTTTTTTCAACGGTCATTCTTAACCTTTTTCACAAATGAAGTATCAATAGAAAGATTAGCTTCCGGACGGGGTCAAATTCTGACAGTTAAAAATTAGTTACTTTTGCTAAAAGACATCATCTTTTAGTACTCCGAAGACAAATATATAATCAAAATGCATACCCTCCATAATTTTTTTATTAAAATAATAGCATTTATTATTATTATTCTCATGACCAATTACTTGCAAACTGTACCATTTGTCCTCAGAGTTAATGATACATAGAGAGAGAATTATTATTCGTAGAATTTATTCTCTTGTAAGGTACGTACATTGAATACATGTAAAGTTTTTACCTTGTTTATCAATCGACCAGGTAAAAGGATTTTGACTGTCTCAAACTCACATTAATAACTATCTACTCTGTGTACAAATGCTCTTAGGAAATTCTACATTTTATTTTCATAATTGAAGAAAAATACTAATATATTAAAATCAATTCGTAACAACAATATTTTTATTCTTAGTACGACAACAAACTTCACTCTTTTCAAAGAGGTGTGTAGAAATTTTAGTAAGTTTCGTGTCATTTCATCGACGCATTTGAAAATGTTCTATCACATTCACACCAACATCACTATCGTCAGTTAAAATCACCGCGCTCATTGCGTACCGTGCGGCGAGGAGGTGCAAAAACTTGCCGATAGGGCGCAGCACCACTCGAGGCGCACGGCTTCGCTTGACAGTCGCAGATTCTCTGCAGCAAGCGAAGAGGTTGTGGGAGGGACCGGCGCCTGCTCCGAGCCGGCGTTTTATTTCTGACGGTGACGTGGTTCTTGTCGCCGTTTCCCTTCAGGACTAGCAGTGCAGCTCCCGGGAGTTATTTTTGTCACGTGGAGATCGGAGAAAGTGAGTAAGTACTTATCTTAAAATGTAATGGGTTAATGAACCTTGGTTTTTGATTTTAATTGAATGTTCTAGGGTAGTGTCTTGTCAATGTTGAAATTTAATGCTCGTTGATAAGCATGTTTGTCACTCCACATTTTCCCCAATTTATTGCATTTCTGTATTTTTTTCTTGAGATATTTATTTCGCAATAGATGAATGATTAATCTCAAATTATTGTTGATTAAAATGTGATTGACATCTCACTTGTTTGTATTGTTACGCCATGCATAACTATTTCTGAAACGACCCATAAACGAAATGAATTACTGGAACGAATGATGAAAGAATGACCTTGATAATGTCTTCCCATTCCGTCAATCGAACTTCAATACTGAGTATTCTAGAGAACTGACTGGTTTATTCAAAATCGATATCCTAGAATTATTAAATGGCATGCACCGAAGAGAAATGACGGATATGAAGAACGAGTTACAAGCAGAGAACCCTATGGGTGTGGTCGTTAACATTGAAACGAAGTAGAGGGGGGGGGGATGAACGACCATTAAATGAATTAATACTGTGCCCCGTTTGTGGCTAATCTTATAGTGACTGTCACGCAGGTTTGTAATTAATTGAAGTCAAAAGGAAACTAGAAGAATTGTTTAGTCCAAACGAGAGTTAATTAACTCCGAAAACACATCTAGTAGATAAACATGTTTCAAAACTTGTTTTGAAACATGTTCTCACTCATGACCTTCATGATAAGCACGGGAACGCATGGCCATGCCGTTGCAGTGTGCTCCTTACTATGAGAGTCACAGTGTAGGATCCTATTAGATCTGTGTTGCCTTGAAGGTCGTGTAGCATTCCCTAGCAATTTCTTCACCACGTGAGTGCCTCACTTCTTGTGAGGATCCAAACATTGACAGACGTGTGACTCGGGAGATACAAGCTTCGGCGCTCGGATGGTAAGGTTTTATTCTATAATTATTAACCACTGGTATAGACAACATGTTGGTTCTTTTGCAGATGCTTTCTTGTAATATTGTCTATTATAATATTGGAATTTTAATAAGTGTAGAAATCTTCAATGAAGAAAAAGCATCTATATATGTTGACTTTATATTCAGATAAACTTTCGAGTTTCGAAAATATTTGAGCAGTTAGAGAAATTAGCAAATTCGGAAAATATTTCCATAATGTATTTTTCTTTTTTTCTCAATGTGGGCCGTACAGAACAGAACTAGTGTTAATTTATGTATTTATTCTGACAGTAAATTACAAATTGTTATAATGTACTGCTTGTTCACCCGCTCTGTAGTAATAAACTGTAGGGATGATGAATGTTTTCGTCTGGTAGTGCACAAATTGTAACTCGAAACTTCTAATGATGAACCTCGAAGCACGTGAGTTGAGGACGATGAATAATTTGCTAGTGTTCTTTTGTGACGTAACTCCAAGGTCGTAATGAATCACCACCATAGTATTTGCTCTTCAAGTGCGAGGAATGATTGTCAGGACTATCTGGAATAAAGTGAAACAACTTTAGAATTGTTTAATAATTCATCTATGTCAGACTTATTTCTTTTTATTTACGACACACAAATTGTCGATTAATTTTTATTATTCCTTACACACTACTGAAAAATAATTTGATTTTTAATAAAATATCCCATCGAGGACAACTGTTTACTATGCATTATTCATTATTCCATAAGGAAACTACTTCAAGATAACGAGTCAAGAATTTCATGAGTTCTGTCAAGAAATTACAGCTGTTGTTTGTAGAATACGTTTATTGTAGTTATACCAATATCTAAACAAATATTTAATAGTATGTCCTAACATTGACGTGCAGTAAGGTAATCATTTCACTCTACGGTTATGTTTAGGTAAAAGAACTGATATATTTAATTTCGCTGGACAGTATTTTCCTTAATACTTTTTCCTCGCGTTTGCTATCAGTGAAAGATAACCTTTTCTCTTTCAAATTTCAGGAGAGTTAATTTCTCCTAGGGAGCGGATTCAAGGTTGAATCGAGTTATTTAATAAACAGTTAAGTATAAAGAATAATTATTCTTTGAGATTGAAATAATGCACCAAGTGAGTTACAAACTCTAAACACTTCAGTTTTCTTTGTCATCTAACTGCTTACGTTTGACTCGTTGAACATAAAAACTAGCGATATGACTTTGATATTGCACAAAATATTTTCCCATTGATGTGCTTGGTGTACGCAAACATAAAGATTCTGTTAAATAATATTTGGTTTCAGCGAATGAATTTTAAAAAGAAATTGTTTGTAATTAAATTTGGAACAAATGGGATGGTAGTGGTGAATGCAGGACTTTTATTATTATTATTATTATTATTATTATTATTTGAGTGGGTGGGCGGCTTAGATCTTTTGAGGATCCGGGGAAATGGAAAATTTGTTATGGAAGTTAGATGCTAAATGATGTAATTTTGTGACAATTTGCGATTTTGGAGGTACTACCCTACGTTAATCACACGCATACGCAGGGTTTATTTTACGAATTAAGATTGTTTCGTAATTGGGAAGGACTTTCGGACTAAAGTCCGGAAGCTTCCCTCCCCCTCCTTACTCGACCTCTGGCGGGTCTTCAGAGAAATAATGATGTAATTGTTTGTTGTTGTTTTTTGGGGGGGGAGGGATGGGTGCGAAAGTTCTTTACCATTTTCGCACTCTCTCGACACCACGTTTTTGTTATTTCTCATATGTTACATGAGTTGCATAAACATTGCGAGATCTACAATTTTCACATGCACAATGCAACAAAAGATGAGATAAAAAAGTGTGACTGGTGTTCGAACACAGACCAGGTGCCTCAGATATTTTAAGAAGCAGGGATTTCGAGTGAAAAGGCGAGAGTTTTTACGCTAAATAGAACGGGAACAGTTATACGTATTGACATTAACATTTAACTGTCCTCGGGGACATTATCTTGAGAATCTATTGGATAAAATATTCATGAATGGATCCGATGAGAATGCTCAAAAAGAAGGAAGAGTAAAGTTTGTTTTTGTTTGGTTTGTTTGGTCGACAGACTCGAAAACATAGATTGAATCCCGAATACTAACAAATGCTTCAGATTTATAGTATTATAGTGTTATTATTTTGTTGTGGACCTATTATGTTGCTTAGGCATTTGGTAGTACTTACAAAATCGTAAATTCTCAAAATTACATCGTTAAGCGTCAAACTTCCATGCCAAATTTCAAATTTTCCATTCCCTTCCCCCCCCCCCCGCTCCAACAAAAAAAAAAGATCCGCGACGAGTTTTCTATTAGCTCAAAGTTTCATGTCATAATAATATTTTTGTCAGATAACATTGCGTGACTTAGTGACCTTCACCGACATAAGCGCGAGTTCTCGCATCCGTGAACAGGACGCAGACCCCTCGCTTCTGAGAATGTTGACGGAAGCAACAGGCTTTGCAGCTGAACCTGTTGTTGGTAAGAAGCGATGCACCAGGCGACCGCTGACTCTAAACTCCCATTACGTCATGTGAAGCTATCTCGCGCTTACAGACTCCAGTGCAGATCACGAGCGCTTTTTATGACTAGTTCACATTCCCGAGCAGCAGAAAAGAATAATAGTTCTCTGAAGTTGGATGTTGAGTTCCTCGGTTGCAAAATGTTTGTGTTTCTGTTATTACGAGTAATTTACTTCACCGTTCAACCTAATAATTTGATAGATATTATAAAAAAAATTACTATGGATCATTTAATTGCAGGAAAGTTTATATTTCTTGGGATTATTCAGAAGAATTATGTTAATATTACAAATGCTTCTTTATTATTTCATCATTTCCACTTAAAGATTCGTTTTCCAGAAACTGGAACTTCTTGGTGCATTCGTGAGCTGTGAAAGTTAAAAGAAAATTTAAGGAGTTCACGTAATTGCGTATTACTTTCAATTTGTACCCTAAAATGGTAAAATTGACGCTCAATAATAATTTGAACAAATGGAGATTGGTTCTTAAATATTAACTAAACGGATTTTGATGAAAAAAAAATTACTTTCAAAGTTCTACGTGGTATATGGTTATAAACAGGTTTGATTTTGTTAGTTTTGATTCGTAATATATGGATAATATTACAGTACTCTCAATACTTTTCATCATGAGAAAGAAGTGGATTTTAGCTACTAATCTAATCCATTAAGTTGATGAAAAAAGTCATAGATTACAAATACTCTTTATTTTACGGGACTATTTTAAATCTACGGTTAAAAGCTTCGTGCTGTAACATTGCTTGTATATGTTAAGGAATTTATTGATGTTGAAAAAGGTTTATTTATATCAGTTTAAATTATCCCATGTTTTTAAGGTAACAGTTTATAATGTGTTGTCGTAACTTTCAAAATTAGTGAATAGTTTTAAAGATTCCTAGTGCGTAGTACTTAACAATAATTAATTGAAATAAAAATAATTATTTTAATAAGATAATGATTTTCTGAGATTGCAGTAATATCTCCTACCTACACTCAAATATGGCATGGTTGTGTATACTATCTCTGAGCCCCATCCCGACCCATGTTCTCCCAGTTGACAGAATTGTCATTTACTTATTTCTGTAGAGTGCAGCACGCATTTGTGAACAACTTTCTTTTGGCAAGAAATTATTTCACTATGAATGAACCAGTGATATCATAAGTTGGTAGTTCTATCCACTATAAGCGATTTGTGCCGCTAAGTGGTATCAGACTTGGTCTATTAAAAAATCATCTTGTAACATAGAAAAAATGAACATCCAACATGTTCAGTTTTAATAAGCATACCTTAATCATTTTATTGAAATGAAATTACCACAACTGAAAAACAGGAGAAGCATAAGATGTCTTGATCAGTTGCTCGTATTTATTGGGTTATAGTTGATATTAATTCTAAATTATTTTCTAATTTATTTATTCCAAATTTAATTGTTTACTCAAATGATAATTAGTCCATGTATCTTAGAAATGCAATTTCCTTATTAAATATTAAAGTTAAACGTCTCTCGAATTTCGTCACTTGCCAACACAATCATGCAGAACACGATTCTGTTCATTGTCGCGTAACAAAATAAATATGTTCCCCTGTAAAAAAAATCGCGAAGATTTAATCTCAGATGCTTTTTGGGAATTTCGATTCTTTCCTTCAAGTACTTCTACGGTTGTGAATTAATATGTATATTTTATGTATATGTATAAGTTTATTTTTGTTATTTTATATCTTTTGTTCAATTTTGTTGGTCAATGTGGGAACATTTGAAATATTTTTACACATTTTTTTTTCGTATTTGTATTTATCATGCCGCCACAGAGTGAAAAGCGTATTTACATCAATAAATGAACTACAAAAATCATTTAATCTTTCAATCAGTGTCGGTAAAATTTCTTGGATAGACCCAGAACACTTTGTATATGAAGTCTTAATGTATAGAAAATGGATTAATCTATAGCATATGCTTGAAATTTAGTATATTTCTTACACAAGTTACGTGTGTTTTAGAACGATTGTGCATTCAAGTTTCAACCTTAAAAACGGAAACATTTGCGTAATTATTGTTCACATAATTCTTCCGTTTTTGTTTCAGTATAATTTATTTTGAACGAAAATTTTGTCATGGCAATCAGTGTGTTTGTATAATTTATTTGTATTTCTTTGCAATGTAGGATAATTAAACAAAATAGTTTACTCTTTCACTGAATCTCCATATGTTAATTTTGGTTTTCAGTATGCTTGTAACTTGCAATAACTTGATTTAATCAAATTTAGAAAAAATGTATGCCTTTTTTTTTTACATTGCCCACGCGAATACATAAGCTCTCACAAAAAAAATCAATGGTGAATCTCCTTCCTTGTTCATTGCCTCCCGTCCGTCTTCCTCTTTCCAAGAAACAAAGGCTATGTGAACATAGGGCAAAGGTGACAGTCCCGATTAAGTCAGTGTTTCGTTTTGTGACGTGGAGGTCAAAGTCTGGATTGTGAGTCTCCATTAATTTTTTGAAAATCATCGTAAGAAATGAATGAATACTAGACTGCATACACTGACATGACGGGGGTTACTGTGTCCTGAATTTTTTCTTGTAAATCTTACGCATGTTGCTTTCACGCATTAATTAACTTATACATATAGTCCAATCGAAATAATCCACGTTTATCGTCCTCCATGTGGTCATACGCAGTTTGTACTGCTTGTTTTACTATACATTTATTTAAATAGAGAATCCAAGATAATTAAAACTTAGTGTGGTAATTTTGTAAAAGTTAATGTAAATTTTACTATGATTTCTATTGCTCTGTTGACTGTTAGAATAAAAATGTTGAGAATAAAAATCATAATGAGAAAGAACATTTTCTGATTCCTGCAGAAAAAAATCTGTACCGTACAGTAGAATCATTCGCTAAGAAATACGAAACATTTTATGAAATTGCGATATAAATTGCGAAGCATCCGTCGGGAATAATGGAAGGGGAGTTTTCAAGGGAAGTTTTAAGTTACATAAGTTTTGTAATTATTCTTACAATAAAATTTGACGTTCCAGGTGGAATTGTGAACTTTTTTTTTCACGACATGGAATAAATTTGCATTTGAAATTACGGATTGGAAGGTCCAACCCAATTTGCAGGTCTATTTTTCCGAATTTTTATTTTTATTTTTTAGGTCTATTTTGAGATTTTTCTATTTTTAGTCTATTATAACATACTAGTTCACGTACTATACCAGATTTCAGCCCAATGTTAACAATAAAACTCTTGTTGGTCTGTGTTGGTCGTAAAGATACTTCCTGTTTGCAGGGGGACCTCTTTAATTCAGCACTCTATAATCCAGAATGTTCTACAATCTGGCATCTTTTACAATGACTGTTATATAAAAACATCGCTATTTTAATTAATTTTTCATGTCATGCCCTTGACATTTGGCGTTTGTTACATCAATTATTTTTCGTATCGATAAGTTTTTTTTTCTGTAGAGAATAAATATAACGATAAATGTGTATATAACTCTTGTTCATTCATTGTTAAACTCAGTTTCCAGAAAAAGAACTTTCTCCAGGTCGCTTTTAGTTCAAACTGAAATCACAAGAGCAATATATACAATGCATTCTAACTGGTTAACCAGTTAATTTATTGACTAAGAACAAAGATAAGGATACCACTACCCGCTGCGGAAACGTCGATCGCATCCTTTGATTGTCGAAGCCATGTGTTCCCAGGTGAAAGTGTTGGAGAGGAGGATGTAGGCATAAGGATACATCACTAAGAGGCATTCGGTCGGAAAACTGCAGGGGAAAGTCAGAGACCTACTTTCTATTGGGTTTCCCTCTTTAAAGTTTTATCAGCCACAAAACGACAACTTAGAAGTAATAAATCAGTTTGAATCGTTTGCGATAGCAGCCAAACGTGAACCATTCCCAAAGACGTGTAGTTTATCGAAGTAATTAATTCGGTAGTTCATATGTGAAATATTAGAGAAGTTTGATCAAGAGCAAATCTTTTCTGCAAAAGAGGTGTTTTCATGTTATCGGTATTGTATTAAAATGCATTCCCTCCAAAATTGCGAGGAGTTTGTTGTAAACGTGAAATAAATTGTCAGTCAATTCTTTTCATTATCTTTGAATTCAATTATTTACAACTAATTTTGTTGTGTTGTTTCTAATCGTAAATAGTACCCCAATCAATTATAAATTCTTTTGTTTCAGCAGTTTTTAAATTGAGAAGAACCAATAGTTCCTGAACAACCTTTACTACTTGATCACAATGGGAGATTATTACACGGTAAGCACTACTTAACTGCTTGGGTCGCTAAGGGCACATAAGTTTGAAATCTAAAAAGAATATTTTTAGGAGAGAGAAAATATTAGTTTTAATCGCTGTTAAAATATTTTTGAAACGATTTAATACTTTACGGCGTATTATTTGAACTATTTTAAATGTTTCTGAAACACTAACTTCAAAAAGTCGTTAGTCAATATATAAATTTGGGGAGAAATTTATTTCTGATTCTTTCACTTAATATTCTATAAAATTTTCATGTTTTCTGTACCCACAGCAGTTTTGTTCGGTTCAAATTCGTAATTAATTTGACTAACAAGCAAATAATAGAAGTTTATGCAAATGCGCGTGCGTTTGATAAATATGCGCACGTTGCACTTTCTCGGTTGTAATTCTAAGTGCCGTTTTCCTTACCCGTTTTGAAGATATATACCAATTCAAACGCTGATAGGTTTCTTTTCTTTCACTGAGAAAGAAATTATAAGAAAATCCATGAAAGCTTATAATTCCGGTATTGTACACCAATTTTCAATTTGTCGAACATATCCCATTATTTGTGGGTCATATTTTCAATTTACTGATACAAAACCCTTTTGCGGAGATCGATTTTTCATTATTTGTGTGTGTTAATGTTTTAATATAAGCTTCAGTGACTGCTGTTGATTATAAATATGGGAAATTCTCTTTATATCTCTTCAGAAAGATACGCTCCCACATCTACGCCAATGTACGAGTTTCCTATAAATTAATAAAATTCTCTCTTGGCCAGAACTTTGGCCTTCTTCAGTGTTTATCTACGATCGATAGTAACCTATTAAGATAACATGAATGAAATTGTAGAGAAAAAAAATGAAATTGATGAATAGTAGAAACGTGAAAGTTATTGGAAATGAGTTGAATGAAAAGTTTTCGGCTGAACTTGTTTCTCTAACATACAGACATCTCTTAAATTGCAGTGAACTACATCGCCAGGGAACATTATGTTGAATGAAAATGAGAGACTGGACAGAGTTCGAACTCGGGCAATTTCAGACATTTCTGTATGTTTGTGAACTTCAGAATTGGAAAATATCGTCCCACAACAAAATACTTCCTAAGGGAGTCACCTCATATGAGGATGGTAACCACTGAGATCACCTCAGAGGTCAGTGGGTCTCGCAAGTTGCATGTCAATGGTAAACTGGGCCCTGAGGCGAACGAGGTGGCACTGTGCGTAAGCGCATTAGCGCGCTAAACTGAAAGTCTCGAGTTCGTATCTGTTCTGTCTCATTTTCATTCAACAAAATATAATTTATTCTTTCTCTAAAATGGTGGGATCCCAAGCAAAGAATATTAGTGACGTCGAGGCGAAACTCAACGGGACTTGACTCTTGCCTGAATTGTCCTAAATGGGGGGGGGAATAAACTAAGGTCATCTTCAGAAACAAGCAAGGGGCCATCCCATCAGTTCTAATCAAGGGCCCACGGGCAGTAGCGGGTTTAATATTTATAATATAAATTATTTAACGAATAGAGCTGATATCGATTAATTATTTGCTAAATAAATTGTAAATAATAAAATTCTTAATGACATTCCCGCGTAGGTGTGTAAATCCGTCTCGACCCGATCATCTCCATGGTTTCGGTTTTTGCTGTATATTCCATCTACACTGCGCCCTGATTTGTATCCGCTACGTCGGTTAATGCTTTCAGGTTAATCATTATGATGATGCCCTTATTTATTTATTTATTTGTTTGTTTTTAACTCAATCTCTGATGCCGCCTTTATTAATGTATAATAATATGAAGAGAGAAAATTCTTGTGAGGGCTGCGACTGAGAGTCCTTATGAATAAGCCACCCGAGATACGTAGAAATAGTCAAATTTCGCGCAAGTGGGAGATGCATCATAATTTGTTAAATGCGTAATTTGAAGAGCAAATTTTGAAAAAACCTACTTAGCTAGAAAAAGATTTCGAGATTGACTCGTAAGAGTTACTTGAAATACAAATTATTCTCCTCATAACATGCTTTGATTGTATCTGAGTAGCGTATCTTGTACGGGGTGGACAGAATTGTGCTTCCACCTGTGAGACCTCCAAATGGATTAGTAAAATTTTATACGTAAATTTCAACATGTAAATATGTTCAAATATGTAAATTTGGACACAAATATACTATAAAGCGTTTTGTAACAGTAAAATACAGAATAGTACAGACTATTATGAAAATAATATGGAAAGTTTGGTGTAAAAGATGCAATATTAACCTTATGCCCAACTTACTTCGTTTTCAATTGTATTATAGTGTTATATATTGCTAATGAGACATCAATAAACCCATAAAAATTAATTTAAAAAATGTATTTCTTCAGGGATTTTTTTGTATTTTTGTTTTCTCAAAATCAATTTTTCGGTTGGAGCGTCTGGCATGGCAGGGTGCACATGTTGTTTAACACACCACTCCCATGATGGGTTTATGAATGCAACTGGGAACATCAAATATAGGGTAATTTTGTATATTTCAGTGATCTGTAATGTTCTTTGTTGCATAATAGGCGAGAAAAATATAAATAAAAATTGATGTTTTGGTCTATGTATTAGTAGATGGGATATAATGGAACATTTTATACTAAAATAGAAGTAGATATACATCCCAAATAGATATGTGGAGCAAAGTTTATAACGAAATAAGATAGGATTGTTGTGAATATGTTGCTAGGTCTAATGTCTTACAAATAATGAAATAGAATTATTAATGCTCACAGAAGTGTATTTAGGGTTATATTGCAACCACTTTTTGTGTAGCAGATGTGAGATAGTGAACCTATGTAAACTTACTTTTGAATTAATTACTTTTGAGTTGGAAATATTGGACATATGAAAATGCTCAATATTTCCTCAAGTATATTCATGAAAACCACGACAGCATTTTACACACCAGGATGGTGAGTATTAACACCATTCCTATCACAACCTACTTCTGCAAAGAATACAATAGCCACAGTAAGAGCAAAAAAAAAATCATTTTATGAATTATTATATGAAAGTATGATTTATTTTTAACATTGTCCATTTGTATTCTGTACAAAACTATTAATCTTATCTTTACCAAAGAAAGTAATATAACTACAGGAGTTCTAATAACTCTACAGGAGACATTTACAAAAGCTGTCATTTCCAATTCTTTATCATGTTTGGGTATAATATAGTTTTATCCAATTTTGCAGAGGCATTAGTTGTTTTATCTTTTTTCAACTTAGCGGCTGCCAACAGTTTTTCAATTTTATCACATGGTTGTCCATTATTTGTGAAATGAATTGGGGCAAATATCATTAGTCAGTGGATGTTTGAGCCATGGGATGCAGATCAACCATACTTGGCATAGACAATGAATTATTCATCTTGTCCCAATCTTTCTCAGTAAACCCTTGTTTTGCACCACAATCATAATGATTTCATTGTACTTGAATATCCAATTCAGTGCACATTTTTGAACACAAAAAAATTTAAGATACTTTTCTGTACATTTGTATAACAGTTAACAATATCCACTTGGGAAATGTCATTTTCTCAGCACCACACCATTTATTATTGATAGTGATTAAAACTGACAATCTTTTCATGATAGTGTTTGTAAATTCCCTTCAAGATATATTACCCAAGATGGTGACATAGTTGATGAAAAACCTTGGAAAATTATACTAAAAAGACGATTGCATGTGTACTTGGAAGAAGCCACTCGATAAAGCAACAGGTTCAGAGATTCTGGATTTCAGAATCAAGAGAATTAGTAAACTCAAGCCACTTGTTTTTTGCCGAGAATTAGTACAAACAATGTTTATGAAGTTTCAAGAAATACACACAGAGAACATGACACAGTGTCGTCACAAACTATAATAAAAATAATTCTTTGAGAAACATTTTATTATTTCATAATTTCATTGTTATTTATTTATTTTTTATTTTTATAAACCAAAAATTATTAAAAATAAATTATTTTGTTCTGAGCTAAACTTGCGATTGAAATTTAGTTTGTAAGAAAAATTTACATTTAATTTCTGTAAAACTCATGCAAAAATGGTGTATCCATAAAAAAATTTGCTGTTTGTATTGTTTTTTTGTTGATCGAATATCTGTGCTGTGATTGACACACACACGTACAATGATCAGTATAAAGGTATGACGTAATGGTGATGGGAAATACACAGTAATAACACCAGTGGAAAAGATAATGGTAGTATGGAGAAGTCAAATTAACAGTGGCAACAGGTGTAATACTAGCAGTAGTAGTAGTACTACTGCTACAGCAACTTAAGTAGCTAGAAGTAGGTTGTGTTTTTTTTTTTTTGTGGGGCTTTAGGGCTCGTCAACAGCGAGGTCATTAGAGCCCTTAAAACTTGTACAGGTAGGGAAAATGCAGTTACGCACTAGGGAGAGCCAACATGACTCTCCCCGCGTGTGGGACTCGCCGAAAGACTCAGCCATACCCACTAAAAACCCTCCTGCATTACAACTCAAAACACAAATTCCAACACATCGCAAGACTTTACTAAAAACATAAAAAAAATAAAAAAAAGAAGAAGAAAAGGAAAGAGGAAAATGAAAGATACCCTAGCCCTAATAGCGTCGGGATCGAAAAGAACAAGAGGTGACCAAGGGAGGTCAGAAAAGAGAAAGGAAGGAGCATGGCACAAGTAAGTGGAAGTAATGCCAGACTCAGCTCGGGGCCCCGTGTTCGCCAAACACGTACTTACTAGATGTAAGTCTCCTGGGGGAAGAGGAAAATGAAAGATACCCTAGCCCTAATAGCGTCGGGATCGAAAAGAACAAGAGGTGACCAAGGGAGGTCAGGAAAGAGAAAGGAAGGAGCATGGCACAAGTGGAAGCAATGCCAAACACGTACTTACTAGATGTAAGCCCCCTGGGGGGAGTAGGTTGTGTTAGTATTAGAAGTATCCACCAAATACAGTTTGCTGATGATATTGAAAATGACTTAGTAGGGTTGCTTTTGAGTACAAAATTTATCAACACAATCAACTATTAACAGATCTGAGAGATGAAGCATCAGACACAATGCAAGACAGAGCAATATTATCAGATACTACAATAAAGTAAAGTCTGCCATCACTAGAAACTGAATAAAATTTTCCCCTAGCAAATCTGTTCAACACTTCTCTCAAGCACCTATACTCATTTTATTAGTACACTGACCACCTTTGATTTGTTTATTTAGTAGAGAGGGCAATACTAGAAAGCTAACATTTGTAATAAGTATAAGACAGTCTAAAAATATATTTCGACTCAAAAATCTACATTATCCGCAAAAGGTAATAATGCACATTATGTATGGTAATCATATTTATTAAACTTATTTATTATAAATAAATATTATTATTAATATATTAATGATATATATTAATATATTAATTAAAATAAAAAATTGTTATTAATCATACAATATTTCTTTATAACTACTGTAAACATGAAAAGCGAAGAATACAGCTTATGTTTTCGGAACCGCAATAATATTTGTAGTATTATGACATAAATTATGTTTTCGAACCCTTGTGGGACCATATTCTTAAGTTTGGCCAAAGCAAATGCTAGGAACTTCAAAAATGGTTACAATTACTGTAATATTTACAGATTCTGATCAGTCATTCTGTAGATTCAAAAACTGGGAGACATTTCAGCTCACGGCATGCTTCATTTACCTATAAAAGGTTGATTATCTCTTAAATCTTGCTTGCAGAAACCAACTCAGTTGACCTATCACAAAATACACAAAAATATCACAAAACATTCTTTAGGAATTATTTAAAAATTTGTTTAACAAAACACCTCAAAAATGTTGCTGTGGGCATATATGGGGCAAAGCAAATTTACTATTGTCGTAACATATTTTTACTACTCAATGCAAATATAGTCAGACTTAACAAACATTTTCTTTCAATTTTTTTATTTTTTAATTCATTTTGGGGAGGGTCTTGAACCTTGAAGCCTCCTCTCATCCGAACTCTAAATCTGCCTTGGACTAAAATCTTGGAAGCCAATCACTTTGGGTAATAGGGGACAGAGCTCATGGTCATGAGATTCAACCCTACCAGAAGCATTTTGATACTTGGATAATGAGATCTTATTGGGGTATAATACTTTACATAGGGACTTAGCTGTGTGGTTATTGTAACTTTTTCACAATGTTTAAAAGAAGGAGCACTTTTATTGTTTCATGATTAGGGTTTGTTCTTTTTTATTATGGTGGAACGTTTGTTTGAGTAATCTGAGTTGAGCAACTTTGCTCATACTTTTATATAATAAATTTGCTATAGAAGTTTTGGGTGAATGGTTAGAAGGTTAACATTGTTGTGAAGATGTTCAACATCGTGAATAAAAACTTACTTAACATTGCATTCTTTTCATTTTCAGCCTGTACCTACTGTTGTACCTTTTCCTGGTTTTAATGCTGCTGAAGATGGTGTTGCTCTTAGAACTGCAATGAAAGGTCTTGGTACAGATGAACAGACAATTATTGATATCTTGACAAAACGTTCAAATAAACAGAGGCAAGAAATTTCTAAATTCTTTACAGAAGAATATGGCAGGGTAACAATCAGTTTCATTAAGTCAATACATGTTATAACCAATTTAAATTTGTTTTACCTTTGTGATCTAAATGTATTAATATATAACCCTGTCATATATTGAAGTGCACACATATTGAAATTATTCTCTTATTCTTTTGCCTAGGATATAATCGAAGATCTTAAAAGTGAACTTGGTGGCCATTTTGAAGATGTAATTGTGGCTCTTATGAGACCTCACACTCAGTATTTATGCAAGCAACTTAATAATGCAATGGTTGGTTGTGGGACTGATGAACATACATTGATTGAAATTTTATGCAGCAAATCAAATCAAGAAATCAAACAAATTGTTGAGGCCTATGAGGAATGTAAGATTTATTAATTGTATCGCCAACTGTTAGATTTTACACAAAAATGAAAGATTACTAACTTTTACTTGTCCATTCAGTGTACAATCGTCCTTTGGCAGAGCATGTGTGCAGTGAAACATCAAGTGATTTCAGACGATTGTTGACCCTGATTATTACGGTATGTGTCTTTTGTAAAGTATTAATATGATTTGCTATCAGAATTTAAATGGCTGACTCTGTAAGTAATTGGTAAATTAATAAGTAATGTAAGACTAAACTGTAGCAATATAAACTATAATCAATTCAATATAAATATGATCATTAAATTTAATTATTTATATTTTAATAATCTTATATAGGGCTGCTTATAAAATAAAAGATGCACCCTGGTAGAGAAGGGTTTTTTGCCATAAATTTAAATATAATATGCTGTACATTTTTTGTAATTTGTCCTGTCAATGTAATTCTTTATACAAACTGAAATTTTTGTCTCTGTATTTCTTTTGCTTTATCACTTCATATTTCTTGTGTATTTATTATATTTGAGTGGGAAAAGTAATAAAGTAAAGAAATAGTTCAAATTTCTATACAATGAATTATTTGCAAGGGTGCAGCTGAATATGATGCGCAAACCTGGAAGTCACTGGTCTAAAACATTTGGTAATGGTTGATGATAACTTGTGATGAGAAATAGCCAGTTAATTCTGTTCCTCATTTCCTCTTTAAAATTTTTATTCTCATAATTTTTTCTTTGTTACTCCATTCATGATGACCAAACAAAATGAAATGTTTGCTTCTTCAAGCTAAGTATTTGTAGAAGTAGCTCTTCAAATTTTTGCAGTTTATCCATATTATACAATGCAAAAGAAAAATAATCAGCTAATTCTAAGAAGTGGATAGAATGTGTGAATGGAATAATGTTGTCATAAACTTGGGTAATATAATCAACCAGCCAGAGTTATCAGAATAATTTGGTCTCAAAACATTGCAAACAAAGTTTATGAAAAAAGAATGAAAACTAGCCTGACAATGAAATTTCAAATGTTGATTTAGAAAGGGTTTCAGGAATTTAGATGTTTATAACTTGAATTCTTCTCCAAACCACCAGACATAGATAAAATTTGGCTAACAATCACTGCAACTCATTTGAAGAGGAAATTAAAAACTATTTAAAAATAGAATGCAATGCTGAAAAGAGCTTGAATATGTCAAATATGTCTTGTTGATTTTGTAACTCGAAACTACATGTACAAACCAATCTATCCAAAGACCACATCTAATAATATCGATAAGCAATGTGCGAATTATAATTATTTACATGAAATTTCTCAATGTAATGTTTTTACACCTAGAAGTAAGACAACTGCTAACTATTTCATATCATAATTAATAGTATATTAAAATCTAACATCTGCTCCTCCAAAATGTGACTAATAAGAGTGTTATGAGGTAAAGGAAAAGAATTAAAATTAGGTATATCATTTTATTGTCTTGATCTTTTTTAAATGATGATAAAATATCAAATTTGTAGAAAAAAAATTTTCTTTTAAGTTTGTAAGATTAGAAGGGAAGAAATTTTTTTTTAAAGAAATTTTTTGAAGATCAGAACCTCTGTGTCCACAATCTCATTAGTCCATTGAATTATCATATGAAAGTATACAAATATCAGTAGTTCACATTCATTTTTTTGCTATCGCTTAGTAAAAACACTTAAGATGTATTGAGCTTTTTAACTTTTGAAGCTTTTGTAAAAAGAGGTGCATGAGGGGTGCATGCAATTAATGGACAAAGGTTGCTTACTCTCATTCATAGGGTGTGAGGAATGACTTATCTGTGGACCATGATAAAGCTAGAGAAGCTGCTGAGCAACTTTATGCTGCAGGTATGTGTGTTTAGAAAAAAAAATTCACATTGAATTTTTGACAAAACACTGCATGCATTTTTTAATGAAAGTGAGTTAATAAGTTAAATATTGATTAAATGAGCATGATTTCAACTATTTCCAAGTACATACCATGAGTCTACCTAATTCACTAATTGTAGGGCATATTTGAAGGCCTGTGATCACTCTCAATGAATCTGAGAATACGTAATTGTTATATTTTATACCTAGGTAATGAATGTTATACTAATTTGTTATATAGAAAATAAATTGGATATGAAGTAAAGAACACTCAAGGAATCAGACCTGAGTCTGAATCAAAACAATTGATATACATATTTGTGTATAACAATAGTTTTTCTTGAGAAAAATATTTTGTTTTCATGTTTGCACTGGAGTATTAATAGAAATCTAGTTGTGTTCTGATAGATCATTTAATCAATAAATCATGACTCTGTTGAACTTCTAAAATAGATATCTGAATTGGGTTATTGATACCCAATTTATTAAAGGACAAAGACCTTAAAGCAGAATTACTTTCTATTCTACCAGCAATTCCTTAATGTATGATCCTGTTCTTGCATGAAATAGTCATCTTAAAATTCTTTCAAGCAAATAAAGTGCTAATAATGTTTCTTATAGTTTGTTTCTTAGTAGTATCTTCTGAAGTATATTTTTAAACCTCTGTTTTTGTTTTTGTTATATGCATTGTTGCCTTAATTTTGTAGTTAAATGTGGAATATACTTTAATATATTCCACATTTATATATACTTTAATTCAAATAATGCTCATAGCATGTATCATTGGCATTTCTTTTGCATTTTGTTTAATTTGTACTCCAAACCTTCTTGACTGGGTAGCCTATACCACTTATTCTCTTCCACTCAATGAAAAATCTTACCTTTTTTTCATTTGAGAACTGCTTTCTTGGAGTATCATTTTGCTTCAAAGATATAGTATGCACATACTGAAGTGAACTCTTTGTTACTTTCATATTCATACTTAAAACAGATTTTATGGTAGCAGACCGAGAAACTTTTGATATCCTTAATTTATATGTAAGTTTCATTGCAAAAATAGTATATGCAGGAAGAAAATTACTCACAAATTCTTACAGGAAATTAGGGAAGAGGGCTCCCCTCCTAGCCCTTTGTATGCTACTACACTGGCAAAACAACTAGTTGATGCAGGCAGGTGAAATTTTAATATTTGAATTATTTTGAAATACAATATCTTTGTTTCACTTGTTTTATCTGTAAAAATACATTTTGAAGAAATGCTTACAGTAAGAGAATGCCCATGTCAGGAAGGTTTTAAATTTTGAATTTATAGTTTTGTTTTTTTGATGATGCAGTAACTTAAGAAGCAGCTTCAAATTAGAGGTGTGATATTGTGTTAATTACCTCTTGATTTATAGGGGAGTTGAAATTTGGCACAGATGAAGAAATCTTCAATAAGATATTGGCACATGAAAGTTTTCCTCAGCTCAAACTAGTATTTGAAGCATACAAAGAAGTATCTGGACGTACTATTGAGCAAGCTCTTCAGGATGAAATCTCGGGAGAACTTCTGGAGGCTATGATGGCTATTGGTATAATTTTTCATTACATGCCCTAGTTAATGTTAGATTTGTCCTGGGAATTTTTTATATTCAATTTTAATCTCATTTTGCAGTTGAATGTGTTCAACATCCTCCAACATTTTTTGCAAAACGAATTCACAATGCAGTCGCGGGAATGGGAACTGATGATACTACTCTGATCAGAATAATAGTTTCTCGCAGTGAAATTGATTTGGGAAGTATTAAAAAAGAATATGAAAGGCTTTATGACAAAACATTGGAGAGTGTTGTTAAGGTAAGTCAGTTTTTAGGAGTAGATATTTTTTTATTTTTTTTTTGGTGGGGCTTTAGGGCTCGCCAGAGTAGATATTAAAGATCAGTGGAGCAGATATTCTTTCAAAGCTATTTGAGAGAATATTTGTTAAGCTTGAAAATAAAATTTAAAAAAATTCTAATTGCAAATACTTAAAAAGGAATATAAATCATATTTTTAGTATTTATGTACAAAAAAGGTTCGTTAAATAATGTTTTATTATCTTACAAATGCGAGAGAGATTTTACTCCTTGAACATTTTCCCCTCTTATAGAATGTATAACAAAGTATTCACAATGTATATATAGGAATTGGCTAGCCTGCTCCTGGCATTAGCTGCGGTTGTGAATGAGCTCTCTCTGTTTTTCAGTTTAATCTTTCTAATTATTTCATTTTTTCGAGTTTTTTGTGATTCAGTAGTTGTATTTAGATTCTAACTTTCATTGTAGTGTAAAATCCTTTGTTGTGTGAGTGTTAAGTTAAAAAACACTAACATTTCCTAAGGTTTTCAAACCCAACGGACCAAATATAACTTCATATTGTTTCATTCAAAGGTGTGATAAAGTTTACGTAAGTACAAACGGAATCATAAATTTAACTTCTTGGTGCATTAAAATTAATTATTTTGCTGTATTTAGATTGTCTGGTGCATATACTATTACATCATTATTAACTTACAAATAACGTACTCTATTGTTGCACTTGTTGCGTAGTGTGGAGAAGTGGTCAAGTTCTCAACCAAGTCTCCGCTTTCACAAGATAAATAAAATGGACAGGTTTTTTTAACTTCTTGCCTTGTAGCAATTTTATTGAATACAACTAGAAAGCGGTTTAAAGTAATGACACCGTGTGACAGCACGGGAACCTGGACGTCGTCAGTGCTTGCAGAGCGTCCGTGGCGGCGATCCGTGTCGTTGGTCCCTCAGAGGTTTGTGGCGTTGTAGGACGATTCGCAGGACTCGCGTTCGCATCCAGTGGGGCCCTTCTCGTGAGGAATTCGGTCGAGGTGTCTTGTGGTCTTTCCAGTTCAAGCGGCGCCGAAGTTCTTCGCTTTGGAGAATCCTGGACGGGTTTGGCGTGTCGCCGTATTTAAATATTCGTGTTCCAGGTTGTGGACGTACGTAGTAATTAAAGCTAGTTGCTTTTAGGATCTCGGAATTGAAATTGAGTGAAATTCATCGAGATTGAAACTTTCGCATATGAGATCGTACGGAGCGCGTTTTTAACTAGCGTGAGCTGAACGGCTGAGAAGGCTGGAATGAATGTTATCCGTTGGCAAGGATGGGTCCTTAAAAATGAAGATAAATGACAGTCTAATTCATACTAGACGTAATTTGCTCCGATAGAAAAATGGTGTCGTCACAAGGTGGTTAGGTACTCATGTACTCATTAGGAAATACGCATAGAAATTATTTACGTCGAGTTCCATTCCTTGTCCGGGCCTTGGAATGTGTTGGCCTTGGAATGTTCGTTTTCTATTCCGTGTCCGGGCCTCGGGATGTGTTGGCCTTGGAACGTTGTGCCTTGGACTTCTTATATACCGATGGGCCATGCCGAANACGTTGTGCCTTGGACTTCTTGTATACCGATGGGCCATGCCGAAGTGTAAACAGTAAATATCCATGACGAAAGCTTTTGATTTGCGTTGAAGAACGGCATGCATTTTGCGATGTTGTAGTGAGCTATTTGTAGGAAACTGTGTTCCTGGATCATCAACAACTATTGTGCGTGCGAGCAGGTTAATGGGGCAAGAGCGTTTAACAGGGAAAGGAGTAGAATGTAGAAGATGTGCGTTGTAGGAAGGACACATTTCTTTCTACACACTGTTCAAGTTTCGTTGTCGTAAATAGAATTATTCCAATATTTTACCATTTGTTTCGTGATCTTTTTGTAGTTATTCATTACAATCTAATATGATATAGCCTTAGTTATTGTCGAATTAATTTATCTGCAGTTGTCATCCTAAAGTATTTCTGTCATTTTAGTTGTCGGTTTGTTTATTTACTTATTTAAACCCTGCCTCATTGTTGCACCCAAGTTTTCGTCGTCATAATTTAATAGAATTGTTACATCATTTTACAATTCTATTTTCTTGATTCTTTCGTATTCATTTACATTTTAACACAATATACGGTAGTTATTGTCGAATTAATTAATCTCCAGTGGTCGCCCTAAATAATTATTTCAATCATTTTTGTCGTCGGTTTGTTTGTATACTTAATTTATTTATTATCTCATTTGTAACTTCCGTAGTAATAAATATATTATACTAGCATCCTTCATTCAGTGTTTGTTGTCAGTTTTCGTGTATTCTAATTTGCTTTTGTCGTTAAGTTGCTAACTTTCTTACAACAATGGACACTATCGCATTCCTCAACTCATTCAAAGCTGATTTTCAGAAGGCGTACAATAACTTGGTACATTATATTGACACACGAATCAGTGTGCTGGAAGAGGTCAATAAGAAAACGATCGGCGGTTGGACTACAGTTAGGAATTCTCGCCGTCCTTCCAACTGCTATCACCCGGTTAAACCAACGACGCATGCACCACCCCAACTCTTCACTCAGAATAGGTTTAGTGTGTTAGATGACATGTCCCTGTTTCCTCCCTTACCTACTCGTTTCATCCCCTCCCGTCCAGTACCCAGACCTGTTCGCACACCACGCACTGGTAAGCACAGCCGCCCAAAACCACGTAAAGTAGTGCTATCCAGAGATGATACCAACACTTCCACGCAGAAATCAAACGTGCTCATACTAGCTGATTCGCACGGTCGTCAGATGTCCTCCGTATTGCGTGGATTTCTTCCTAGCCAGTTCTCAGTCTCCGGTTTCTTTAAGCCAAACGCTCGTTTGGCTGAAGTTATTCGAGAACTGGACACTTACACTAAAAAACTCACTGAGCGGGACACAGTAATCATCATAGGTGGGCAGAACGATATCAACTTGGGTGGACATTTTAACGCGTCTGAACATCTACAGAAACTAAAAATGGCCTCCCTGCACACAAACATAGTGCTCTCTAGCCTGCCTCCACGCTTCAACGTTCCACAAATAAACCACGAAATTAACCTGGCAAACATCTCCCTAAAACATCACCTGGCAGACACAAAAATCACATTTTTTGATTTGCAACCACACCTGACTGCCAATGACTTTACCCAGTACGGTTTACACCTGAGACTGTCTGAGAAAGAGCACTTCGTTTCTCTCCTAGCTTCACATCTGACCTCACATCATCCACCTGCTCCATTACCCATTCCTACACCTCCTCCTGCACGTACTCCACCTCCCTCTACTTCTACCTCATCTCCTCCACCTCCCTCTGCTCCTACCTCATCACCATTTCCTCTTCCTATCTCCACACCCATTTCTTCTCCTGTCCCCGTTCTTTCACCTACTGCTTCCTCATCTCCCACGTCAACATCTATTCCTCCTGTCGCCCCCATACACCGTTACAACTTGCGCTCAGGAGTACGATGTGGTACTCGAAGGTGACAATCGCGTTCAGGTGCTGTGTGCGAGCTTCATCCGGAACTAGAAGCTGTACCAATTTCAAATTCCTCTCCACAATCTAACGTCGATTCCATTTCTCGTGAGTCACAAACTCTTTGCGAAAATAAAATAATTATATTTCATCATAATGTCCAATCCCTTTCAAACAAATTGACAGACATTGAAATTCTGGTACACGAAAATCGATTCGATTTGCTATGCCTCACAGAGCATTGGCTTTCAACTAACAACATCAACGATACTGCTATTTCTAATTATTATTTAGCAAGTTCTTACTGTCGGCAAAATTTAAAAGGCAAAAATCCTTATTGAGGTACGTGTATCTACGTTCGTAATGATATTTTATCTTCTCCACTGACAGACTACGAGAACTTCTGCGTAGACAGTGTGTTCGAAATTTGTGCAGTTATCTGACCGACACCGGTATTGTTGTTTTGTGTATTTACAGACCTTCTCAATCAGATCGTGACATATTTTATCGGAACTTCGAAAATGTTTTAAAACACATCACACACAAATCTACTAAATTATCGTTATATGTGGTGATTTCAATATCGATTTCTTGAGTACATCCGACTCTGCACATTCACCAGTTAATCGATTCAAGAATCTTATCGACTCCTTCAACCTTATTACTACGATAAACGACCCCACTCGCCTCTCCGGCTCATCTCAAACATTGCTAGATCAAATTATAGTCAACAATGGAATCTCGTATCTCTCTGAAGTGTTTATCGCCGCATACAGTGATCACCTTGCTCAAGTATTGACAATTAATAAGAAACTAAAACCGCTTAAAATCCTTTACAAATTTACAAGAGAATTTAATGACATAAATAAATACATATTGATAAATTATTTGTGTGAAGAAACATGGAAAGATGTTTACAATTGCCAAAACACCGACGACAAATTCAATGTATTTATCTCAACATTCCTAAAACATTACAACTCTAGTTTTCCCATAAAACGCAAGTTAATTAACACAAAAAAATACAATAGATGGATCACCCTAGGGATAAGAATTTCTTCAAAAAACAAACGCCGTTTATATTATCTTTCAAAACGCTATAA
>NNCF01126702.1:136468-218917 GCA_002313205.1 Laupala kohalensis | reverse complement strand
GTTTTGCGAAAAAATCAAAACATTTTAAATTTAAAGAATCGGATTTCGAAAAACCACTGGTAAGATTCTTGTATCTCTGTGATGAGGTTCATGCCCTTATCGAGTTGTTAAGGATGAATATTCTCGCGTAACATCAACGCAATACAATTATTTATAACTAGTTCCCGCTGCTTGCTATCGTGAAATGATTGGTTTTTGAACAAGTATTCTTTCCATGTCTCCATTGATATATGTAAAAAAGTGGTGCTCTTGGACTCTCCTTAGACAACGTATCTGCCAAATTTTGAATCTCTTTAGCAATTTAAATTTAATCTCTTCGCTAAGCTTTTCAGTCTTTCGCCTCGCGGGTGACACCATACCAAATAAATGCTGAAAATTATACGAAATATACACCATTTAATAAATATTTAATTTCGAAAAAAATCGTTCGGAGTAGACCAACCCTAGGGGACACGAGTGTCGAATTCCGAGGCTCTATGTTTGTAGCGCATGGTTTTTGCTTTCCGCACCTGTCATTAAGAATCGCTTAAGAATTAAATTTAAAAAATCTAAGTCAAATTTAGAAAAAAATCGCTGGTTGCCCTTTCACATCACTTCAACCTCGTACTTAGGTATGACAAGAAATCTTTCTCCAGGGAAAAGAGACTAAATTTGAAGATCAACAAACTGTTTTATGCTGCTTCTGTAAGATGGGCATCCAAAAGAGTTTTGAGACGGAGTTAACAAGGTTTAAGGAGTTAAATTTCTAAAAAGTTGGTCAAGCTCATAGTTATTTCTCCAGTATTCTTCACAACTTCGCTAGCTTAATTAATGAATTAAGTTCACTTCTGTAAGGTGACGATAAATGATGTTGGCCAAAAGTGCCGATCATAAGTGGTATGCGACTCGAGGACGCGTCCCCTTCTACTGACATTTATTTTGTCGACCTCTTACTCCTGTTTGACAAAAATTCTGTTTGAAAAAACAGTTCTCAGAAATCGAACGAATGAAAGACATATCTTAAGCATCCTATTTCACAAGAGTCACTTCCTTCTTGAATTAAAGTAATAATTTAGAGTGAACAGTTAAATGGAAAGGGGAAGTTATTACAAGGAAACTGGGAAATATGATGTTGGTATACAAGTGTCGATATGTGTCGGTTCGAGTGAGTCGTCACGCCACGTCTGCGAAAGAGGGGGGTTTCATTCCACGAACATGATTGAATGTTACCCTATATAAGACTTAAAGGCCTACGGTGGGACAAATCGTGATACAACCCAAGTCATGGTGAATAGCCATGTATTCTTCTCCCACTAACATACATGCATGCTCCAGACCGACAGCTATTGGCAGAGGTGTACGCAATTAAGGGGACCCCTGTGACTAAGGTGCTCGGGGAGCTCAAACTCCCTCCTCAAAAATGAAGTAGAATATTGAAGTTAGTGAAAATAGTAAGTCATAAATTTCAACTATTCTCTATTATTGCAACTATTTTACGCACTATATGATTTAAAATTGTAGGCTAATATATGGACTGCTGAGTATGAGACTTCCCTCCCCCTACTTAGATTATTCGGAGGTTGAAGCCCCCTCAAAGATTTTTTTGCATACGCCTCTGGCTATTGGCCTGGTTGCGAGCTTCTCATGGTAGTTTCAGCATTTTCCATGGGGGAACGACTGATTGTGACAGTTTCCGACGAAAAAGAGAGAATGGGATAATGAGCAGGGAAGGGAGTCGCAACAGGACTAATTAAGATGTATCTGAACCAAGATGAGTCAAAGGATGAACTTCAGCAAGACCAATAAAGGTCTACTGAACCAATATGAGTGAAGGTGACATTTGACAGCACCAAATAAGATCCATCCGAACCAAGATCAGTCAAAAGATGAACCATGCCGGGACCAATAAAGATAAAATGAACCGAGAAGATGGCTGAAAGAGATGTTCTCCGTTGTACGTGTACCAGCTTAGTGAGCGCTTAATGTTGTTTGCGACACAAACATAGAACGTAATTGCGGGCAATTTTTAATATTTTTTATCTTTTTTTTCGTAACTGCTTTTAGACAATTAAGATAGTATGAAGTGTACTCCCGAACCGAATTCGAGACCATGTGACCCCCTGATTTTTACGTCCAAATGATCCTTAGTTATATCCACATCTCGCGTACAAAATCTAAAACATCCAAGGAAAAATACATGATCAATAATTCATTACGTAAACTATTTCTAATTTTTGGTCGCTTTGGGGATTGTAATTGTTTCCAAATTAAAACTCTTCTGAATCACTTGACTTCCCCTCCTCTTCAAATGCGAATTCTGCTAATGCTATCTCCGTCAGCCCCACCGCACGGAAGTCCCGGCAGCCAGAGACTGACCGACGACGGCGGCAGCTCAGCGACCGGTCATCTCGCATTCCGGTGAGGGCGTCGACGCGTCTGTGGCGCGCAGCGGCCAGTGCGACGCGCCGTCGTCGCTCTTCTCTACATCCGCATGAACGCAATGCGAACTCACAATGTTCTGAAATCGCTCGCGTCCTTATGAGCATTCTTACGAGCAGCGGTTCCTAATTTTTTTCGGTTATGGAACTCTAAAAATGGGTGAACTCTAGAAACGATATTTTGGGTGGAACTCCATCGACTAATAATGAAACTATAATTAGCAGTTGTGGACTTACAAAACATTTTTTTTTAATTTATACTAAATTGTTGGTTTAGAACTGGATATCATGAATGAGTTGAAAGGAAAGACAAATTATTTTGAAAGTATTTAATGTGAAGAATGACTTTCTTTCATCGTAATATTAATAATAGTTGTTAAATTAAGTTTGACATCCTAATTCTCGGAACCCCTGAGACTAAGGTTCTAGGAATAGCGATAAAAATAATTAACGGATGTAAACAAAACCATGAAACGAATTATATATTTATAAAAAAATGTTTTCTCAGCAATAAAGGATCATACTCGTACATACGCTTTTAAAACGTCAACATGTATATTATCACTCTATTGTTATTTCCCATTAAGTATGAATAGAAGTATTTACTGAAATGTATCAAAAAGACTAAAATATTCTATATGGGGTTAAAAGCAAAAGAGTATTTTGAATGAATGAAAAGACCCATTTTTTACTTATAACAAAACTACTGATACGATTGAAAGTACTGTGAAAATGTTTATAAGTTAAAGTTACTTATGTACCAAAATAAGCGATAGTCAAGAATCTAACATTAAATGAAATGAATACTTATAATTTCTGTGGCTTGAAACCGCTCATAAGAAAGAACCTTGGGCCCTGGTCCATGCGTATAAAGAGTGAACTGAGATTGCACTCGTTCTCTTTCTTGGAGCCTTGCTAATTCTGCAAGAACTGAATTTGAACATACATAAATCGTCAAATTGCAGTAATGGTATTTTAGCTGGGAAAAGAATTTTGGGGCTCTTTTTGGACAGGAAATTACGTGGTACTTTTTCTCAAGATTTAAAACTTCTTAAATTTGCTTTATCTCAAAGCAGATACGTTTTTCTCAAAATGAAAGACTCTCGCAAAATTCATTTGCGATTATGTTTATGCTCATTGTATTTTTCGTCCACTGTTTTCAGGGGACCTGTAGGAACCTATTCCATATCTATTCTCATTGATTTCACCCGTTTAAAATTGCGGATAACATTTGACATTTAAATGCGTCTTGTTTAATGAGCGAAGTTATTGTTTATTTTACTGTGTTATGTATTTTTCAGAATAAAATTTTAGTTCAAATTTAAGTGATAATAGTATTTTCAGACATCTGTTCGGACGACCTTTATAGAATGAGACCTGGAGAAACACCCCGCCCCCAAGGTATGCCACTACTAGCAACGATTATTTGAGTAATTTTTTTTTAATTCTCACGTGTAATGTTATTGAAACGTACATGGTAGAGAAGAACGTTGTTTTAATCTTTACCATCCTTTTCGTATCACCATGTGGATACAAAGATGGTGACAATGTGAGGATTTGCGCTTTTTTACTGACACATTCCCTCTTTGACGCCAAACTGATTTACTGATCCACTTGTGAAGATGAATGATTGAGTGAAATTAAAAATTAAATTATATCACCTTCACATAGTCTCACAACCCTTCGACAAAGTGAACTTACGCCGCCAGATAAAGAAAAAATAAAATCAATTTTATCTATACAAACTTTTAGTAGACCTACAACACACAGCGTCCCGACGCTATTAGGGCTAGGGTATCTTTCATTTTCCTCACTTTTTGTCCCCCCTCATTTTTTGTCCTCAATGTTTTGAGATATGTTTTGATATATTGTAATTCAGGAGGGTTTTAGTGGGTATGGTTGAGTCGTTCGGCGAGTCCCACACGCGGGGAGAGTCATGTTGGCTCTCCCTAGTGCGTAACTACATTTTCCCTACCTGTACAGAATTTTAGGGCTCTAATGACCTCAATGTCGACGAACCGTAAAGCCCCACAAGAAAAACACACACATAGCGAACACGGTCCAACCCTCTTCCGACTTCGTATTAAAATAATAAAGTAAGTCTGCAGAGGTCATCGTAGTTTGTCTTAGCATATTTTGTCCATGCTATTTGAACTAATAGACAGTTTCACTAAAATTTACACAATCCACACATACTTACAAATACTGTTTTTTTTATATTCTGCATAACTTTAATTCACTTGAAAAATTTTGATGTGTTATGAAGCATCAACTTTTTATTTCAAGATTCAGACATCAAAACATTACTCCTCATTTTCATCCCCTTTGAGGTAACGTTTCAAGACCATTTCATTTTTGAGAATCCTCCAATATTACATTTTGGGGAAGTAACATAATCGTCCACTCAACATATTTTAAACTCCCTTTAACGTAGTAGTAACTTCGAAGTTTCTGCGAAGAAAGTATCCAATTTTTTACCGCACAAAATACATATAAATGCATTTATGTATACATTATAAATGCAATATATGAAGTACACAATCGGGAGAACAGTGTGTGGCCTCCTAGTCTAGAACCAGAAATCCGCATTGAAGAATATTAAGGAAGATACAAGGGTGCGTAACTATATCCTTCGCGGAGATCAACTGCGTAGAATATATATTTTTTTAAATTTCATCATCATCAATACTTTGTTCTAGTAATATTTGAGACATATATTAACAGTTCGAACAGAACACCGTTGTTGAATCTCCGCTTTTTTCTAGTTTGAACTGAATATGGCGATTTTACAAAGAACTTGCGTTTATACAAAGAGCTTCGTTACCTTCATAGCTACGGTGCAGATAGTTTATAATTTTTGCAAGGATACAGGAATGGAACCAAAAATGAATAAACTAAATGCAGTAATTGATGAAATCCATAATTATTTGAAGAGCTCTCTTGAGATCATGACAAATGTTTAAAGTACAATTCGAAGAAAATAATTTTCGAAGAAAAAATTCTAAGTTTTGGTCAGCGATAAAGTTTAAGCGCCCAGGTGACCTGGCGCTCGAAATTTGTCTATTCTTGCATAGGCTCCAAGTAACTCATAAACTATCATTTTTTAATATACACCCCCTCCATAAAGTACATGTTTCTGTTCCCATCACCACCCTCTATATGATTATAAAACAGTATTACTACTTCCGCCCTTCCTCCCATCACAGTAGAAAAGTTTTGGTGTCTACCTGGAAATGTCCTCTCATTGAGATGTTGAGTTCAAACATTGATGTGACTTTAAAGTTAAAAATACCGTAATAAATACTTCCCGTTTACCATGGCTACACCACTACCCCGTCGTCATTTTACTGTTATAGTAAAGTTAGGGTACATTTAAGAGCAAATTTACGTATTTATATTATTTTTGGTGACCCATTTGGAGAACCTTTATAGGATGAGGCATGGGACAGATCGCTCCCCTTCTAGGAATGCATGTGCTATCTCCCGAGGATTGCGAATCCCTTCTCTCTACTTTGCTCATTTAGTTGTGATTTGATTATTTTTAAGCTTTCAAATCAGTTCGAATTCGTAGAAAAAAGAACAACAAAGCGTCTGTGGTTACGAGCTGTCAGGAGCATTCGATGGAGTCAATATCACATTCTCTTTCAGCAAAGACAAATCAGTCTGACAATTTCGTGTACAGAATGTCTGCATGATACAGTGCTTGATTGGTCCATCCATCTTCCCGGAGATTACTAATTGAACCATTTTGTTGGCGGAATAAATGAAAAATATATTGAATGTAAAGTTCATCATCCTGTTTAAAATAAATTTAAACGTTGCAGTTTCCCTGAATAATTAATGAACGAAAGTTTAAAATCTTAATTAATAATATATCTAAGGGTGGTATTACACTGTAATATTTCTGTCATACATATTTGTGATCAAAGGTTCTCTCAACGAGATCCTATGCCATATATATATATAGTTCGTAGTCCAACTACGATCATTGTTCATAACACGGTCACATCTTTGATCATAGATATATGACATAGAAATATGATCGTGTAATACCACCCTAAGTAAAACTATTTAAAATATCAGGTGGGCTGACTAGTAACCGGTTCTGAGGTCATCCCTGCATTCCTAACCGGAATACTTGTAGATTTGAGAACTATGTACACGGGTGCTTTGGCATATTTATGTTATGGATGATTCTCAACTTTGGTTGTCTACTGTTAATATAAATAATCCGAGTCTAATTGTAAATCCAACTGATTTTTAAGGTAATAGCGATTCTCAAACAGCTACCGCGGAGTGTTTCTTTTTTGTGTCGACGCATTAATGTTTTTCCAACAAGTGTGGGAAAGAGTTGGGACATGTTGCAGACTGCTTGGATTGAAACAGAAGAATGAATTACATTATATCAAAATCCAATCCCCATCTTCATGACACTCCCTTGATAATCAACGCTCTAGAAGGCACAACAGAAACATTTTGAAGAAGAGATAAAGCAATGAGTTCCATTGTTTGTGATATCAGTTATATATTGTAAGTGCTTTAAATAATTACAAGTATGAGAAGTTTTGACTCACACTTAATCAACGGATTGGTTGAAATCGAATAAATATGTTTCAGGCCATTTAGGTACCATTAATACATTTAATAATGCATTTTTCTAATAATTCAATAGTCAACATTCAAATGCAGTATTCACGCTCAATTGTTACAAAATTTTTGGTGAGGACATTATTATGAGAATGTAGTGAGCCAAATTAAGCATATTTTTGTTAAATTTTTCAACTCCGGAAAATGAAATTTTTGCTTGAACGATATTGCAGTAAATAAATACCGCGTTTCTAAATCTACCAAAAAATATCAAAAGGAGCTATTTTCGTTTTCACGTTCAATTATGTATGGAGAGTTTTAAGGAATATTTTTAAACAAATTAAGGACATACTATCACGCGCTTTGAATATTTTTTAGAAAGGACCATCATGTTTCTGACACTTCTCCATTTCTTTTCTGTCTATCCGTCCACTCCTACCAGCAAATGAGATACTTAAAAATAAACACAAGACTTCTTTGGATCTGAGCATGTTATCTGCACGAAAGATCGTTTTCAACCAGTCAAGATTCATAAACAACTTTACGATCACTAGAGCACACAAAAAGTACAAATAAAACTATTCCCAGCGGCCGTCGAAACCAGTTTTGCTTGTTCTTGCTCATGGAACCATCAAAATCTGATTGTAACATTGATAATGTGGAACCCAAACGAACTTACGTAAAAAAGTTAATAACCAAAACATTCTTTTTCGCTTAGTTATACGAAAACAGCAAATTAAGAGTTTTCATTATCAGAAAGATATTGTTCAACTTTCTTTTAAATAGTATATTAAAATACTGTTTCAGATGTACTAAGCAATAAAATTCTAGTTATAAAAATTTGTGTAAACTTCAAAAATGAAAAAAAAAAATGTCACTGTCATGAACACTAGTACAATAAGAGGAAAACATGTTTTCTCTTGGACATGAAGTGCGTAATAGCTGGAAATTGAAAATTTTGTTTATCACTGTTAATATACAGGAGCAAAATATATTTGTGAAGGTAAACAAAAATGAATTTCATTTAAAATACTGCTCCAAGGGTATCTATAAAAATCGTTCCAAATCACGCCTATCTAGGCGGGAATTTCTGAAAAATCAAGCAAATTTCAAAAAGTCTACTAATTAAAATTTTCAAATATTTCCAGCAAAGAAAATGTGGTGTTACAAAAACTGTGTATCTCTTTCACAAAAATTTTCTCGGTTTTATGATAATAATATGCTTTTAGGTTGAAATATATGTTTAACGAACACATAAAAAGTAACACTAATTGTTAACAAAGTATTTTTTTTTGTGCCTGGAATGGATAACCCAGTAAAATGTAATACATTAATTCGAATGGTGTAATTTGCAAATTTATAACACTTCTAATACCCCGCGGCAATCACAACGAAGATGCAAATTAAAATTTAAAACGGCATTTTTTCTGAAGTTAAAGCATTAATTAATTCATGCTAGGCCTCACTTTCATTTGAGCTCCGGGACTCACAAACATTTGATATAGGAACTTATGAAAAAAAATTTGAATCCGCCTCTGCCTTAGGGCCCTTGATCGGAATTGATGGGATGGTCCCTTGCTTGCTTCCGGAGAGTAAATTAGTTTATTGTCCTCCACGTGGTCATACGCAGTTTGTACTGTTTTTGACAATAAATTTATTATTATTATTATAAAATTTGAAGCAAATCACCTCAGTATCGTTGCATTACTGTGCTATCAAATGAAAATATTAAGAAGAGTGGAAGATAGGAAAAAGAGACACTCCGAAAGAATGATGGAAAAAAAAATTCACAAGTGGCATAAATTTTAATTAAAACATTTTCCATTAATAATTTTCACGTTTAATCATAAAATAGATATGGAAGTAAAATAGAGGACCATATGAAAAACTGCTTCTAATCAGCCATCTCCTCGCATTTTCTCCCACAAGTTCTCAAAATACCTACTGGTGTTACCTGTGTTTGAATAGGTTTTTCCGGATTTTCGGACGTAGCATCTTCCGGTTCGGAAGTATCGCGGTATCTTCGGGCATCCCATGCCGACGGCGAAGACGAGCATCGGGCAATCAACCCAAAAACGAGACACAAGCAAAGCAGCGCTGTCTGCTTCATCCTCAAGTTCACTGGCAACTGGCCATCCGAGGTGAGGGACCCGCTGCTTATAAACGTGAATCGCAAAAACTTGAACAACTTGAAATGACGTCACATTGCACATCGATGCTTTGGAGAGCTGGTACCGTCGTGGAGAGAAAGAATCAGATATAAATTTCTTTTACTACAGTGGTCTATTTCAAGTAAATGAAAAACAAGAATATTGTAAATGTCAGCAATTTTCTATTTGTACATTGACGACTATGTTGACAGTAACCGTGAATACAAATATACGAATCGTACTCACGTTGTAGAATTGAAAACACTCCGGACAGCTTGCTTCCCTCCTAAAACAAGATTCAGAAAAAAATGTTTTTATAATTTGCGGATACGGCTTAACTTCAATTCTCGGAAGTAATTTACGAAGCGAATATTAAAAATTGAAACTGTATACAAAATTTACAATTTTTAGAATAATGCATTACAATGAATGCTATTTCTCATCACAAGACATAAGAAAATTCATAAAGCATAATAAATATTTGAGATTATAATTCATAAAGCATAATAAATATTTGAGATTATAATTCATAAAGCATAATAAATATTTGATCTGCTGGAGCTGCCAGTGACTGGCGCGTCCTTGTGTCACTGGTAGCTGCCAGTGACTGGCGTGAAGCGTTTACACGTCTTGACTTGCAGCGTATAAATCAGCCTTATAAGGCTACATCTCTCTGTTTAGTGTCGGGGTAAACATTGTTGGATTCTATACTAGTAATCTCTTGTAAAAATGGCCATTGGGTGGCCATCTGTTATCGTCAAAAGGCCATTGGTGGCCAATCGAAATGAATGGCCATTGGCGATAACAGATAACCCTTCAATGACCATTTGTACAAGAGATCTGTTCTGTGGTTAGGTTTTTGCTATTATTGCCGTTAGATTTGTTGACTGGGTTTCCCCAATTATCAAGCGGTGGCCATAGAAATATAATATCTACTGGAACGCTGTGTTGGGTTTACCAGCTGCCTGCCTGGCACAGTTCCCCCACCACAGTCGGGGACTCGACCGGCTGGATCTCCATATAACCCAATGCTGGCGGCGCCGTTTTCATCGACGTTTTTTCACTTATACATAATAGTTTTATGTTTTTCTACAGTAGTTATTTTAGTGGGACAATGGACTATTAAAGTTACAACAGTTTATCAAAATCCATGTATTTGGGTGTTAAAGCCATATGCACAATATTATGAAAGATGTTAATCTTTTATGAGTACATGGTTTAATTTAGATTAATTCTATAATATCTTAAAAAAGTAATATAGATAGAATTCATTAATATATTTACATGTATTTACAATAAGTATTTGACAATAGGACTGAAAAAAACTGCGATAAACCAACCCTGAGTACAGCAAACTTAACCTACATATTTTGAAATAAAACAAGCTTCTGGTGCATATCTAGTTCAGTTTTATTTAACAGAAAGATAAATTTTAAAAAATGAAAAAAAAATTGAAACAAAATTAAAAATATAATTAATTGCTCCTAACTATCTGACGTTTGCCAAATATTAAACCAGTTTCTACGCACCCTTGCAAAGTGTTCATTAATTGTAACATGTTACGTTAAATATAATAAACCCATTGTTAAAAATGATAAAATCATTTAAATTGTAACTATCAATTAGATATTTAGATAATTATTTATACGACCTTATTGGACTGTTCACTATATTTATTCCGATAGCTCTTCGGTACACTACGTAAACACACGGAAGATTTAGAAATGAACGTAAATATTAGGCTACAATCATCAATTTGATGCGACAATTTTACCGTACGAAGTATATATTTTAGAGGAAATTTTTTACGGAATCGCTCTAATCTTTCAGGAACTCTTTCAATTTTTCTCTGTCATTTAGAATGTGATGTCTGAAAAGTTAGAAAATCAAATATTGTAGGGACGGCATCCTTCTTTTTATTTCTTAAATGTCTCCTTCCTAAAAAGTACCTTTTCAAAGTAAACACTGCAGATTGTTGAACATTTGGAAGGTGTAAAACCTTTCATTTTCGTAGCTATTATCCATTTCTTTATAGGGTCAGAATCTTGAGGAAACCTTAAAATGAACCTGAATATTACTTACTATATTTACTGCTTTCAGAATAAAGAAATCTAATTTTTATGTAAGGGACAAACTTTTCGAATAAATCGCCGTGCCGTAACATTCGTTTAGTAGATCAACAATCTACTCAACTACAATAATGTAATCATGGTTTAGGTACTTAGATAGTTGCTTGACATTACTAAAATTTGTATAACTCTTCTCTTCACGGAAGAGTTATTGCACTGCGTCGACCATTTTAATAAACGGCTATAAAAATTGTCTTGACAAAGTGAAAGAAAGGACATAAAATCATTGTGCACCATTTTTATTTCTGTGAATGACACGTATCTGTTGGTGCGGCGAACGGCGCAATGTGTTAGCAACTTAGACTAGAGTGGGGAGTGGCTTGGTTGCCGGCTCGCGTTCGTCCGCTCTTCCCCGTATTACTCAGCGTTCCAGTAGGCAGTATATTTCTATGACGGTGGCATGTCTTTCCATTTTGAGAATCCTCAACCCGTTCAGTACTTGACAAGTTAAATCTCCTTCACTTTTAGATTCCTTTTCTCCCAACAATATTTGTGTACTTGTTGACTTTCACATCGTGGTAGATTAAACAACTGTCTTAACCGTGATAATCCAGATAGGCATAAAAGCGCTCTAGCCGTTATTTCTTGCGGGGGCGGATACAGACTAATATTTTAGGGGGATCATAACGAAAGAATATAATCTTGGGCATAGTACGTTCCACAAAACATCCCAACTCCAGAAAACAATTCAAAATTCTAAAGCAAATTGTAAGTCTAGGTCATCTAAATGTTAATTAATGTGTGGTTCGGTACAGTCGCGCCCTATTTTCGAGATTAATTTAAAATTTTTGCGCGACAGGGGAAAGTGATAGATGCAAAACTTTTACTATGATTAAACATCTAAAAAAAAATTCAACGATTTAAGGTACAGAAACATTTAATTTTTCAAGGAAAAGAATAAAATCAGGGGTGTAATCACTGNTCTGAAATTGATACTTGAGGGGGAGGCTTCAATAATGCTCAATAGCAAATTGTCAAATGGCGAGTGAATAAACTTTTGGTCTCCGCTTAATTACGAATTGGCAGAAAGAAGCCTAAGGGAAATTCATGTCTAGCGTTGCCATAGAACAACAATCAATGCGTAATATTCATTCGAGGAAATAAGTTTTTAAAAATGAGTTTGGCTCCTTTTGCGATTGATAGTCACAATACATCACACAATCTACAACACGATAAGAAAAATGTGATTTACTGAAAAATCGATCATATAAAATGTCATAAGTTGTTATTTTTCTACAAAGAGCGTTTTCTACCAAAGAAGTACTTTGCACTCGTCCGTATATTTAAATTCCTTTTTCTGTTCTACATCGAGTGGCCTTTTAAATCTCGTTTTACGACAAGACTTCGCACCTTGAGGGTTTTAACCATTGTTTTCATTTATATCCTATCGAAACCATCATTGAAGCCATTTTTACATTCCTCAAGCGTTCCCCCATATAAATCCTGGGTGCGCCCCTAAACAATATTACGGTGAAAGATGGTGCAGCAGCTGCTGTTTTTGAAATATTAAGTACGTGTTGTAAACGAATGGGACTGCAAACACGGCTAAATTTTTCTCTCTATACACAATGTTCGTGTAATAGATTTTATACTTCCGTCCTCATTGTCACGTTCGCGTCCTATCCAGTGGTTGTTCATTCTTCCGCCACGGGCTGGTGACATTCAACAATGTTAATAGATAATACTGATCAGATAGTGAGGGAGTGCTCTCAAATTAATTAATTTATGTGGAAGATTTTCATTTATTTCTACTCATCATGGCAGCAGTCTGCTTATGAGAACCCTCGTTTGATAACAAATGCAGCAACGCAAAGCGTTACCGAGCAGCGATTCGCTAAAACACAACAGCTATTCATAACTCATGGGCCTCAAGACGACTTTCTTCGCCCGAGCGTATCATCTGCCATACACATCGACACCCACTCTCACAACCGTAATGACACCACCATCGTCGTAAGGGCTCTAATGACCTTGACAAGCCCTAAAGCCCCACAGAAGAAAAAGAACATCGTCGCCACTACAACTTTGTCAAACTGGCTATGGCACGTTGTGCGTTGCTAAATCATTTCTACCAATATACAGCAATATTAATTACTGATTAAAAATCGTTCAAATGTAATAAATTTATTGTCAAAAAACAGTACAAACTGCGTATGACCACGTGGAGGGAAAGAAAAAAAACTAATTTACTCTCCGGAAGCAAGCAAGGGACCATCCCATCAATTCCGATCAAGGGCCCTAAGGCAGAGGCGGATTCAAAAAATTCAGCAAAAATTCCTAGATAAGATAAAAAGTTAGCTGCGAGTTATAATACTAATAGAATGTCAATATGTTTGTAATTTTAAGCAAAAAATTACATGTAAGTTATTATCGAACTATAGATTATTCTGAGTATAGTGCTTAAAAATTGAAATAACACTAAATTCACGATTTATTGTTACAATAGACCCGCCCCTAGACAAAGCCTAGAGAACCTGTATGATAAATCCGCCTCTACCCGAAGGAAAACCGGAGAAAAACCCGGGCCAATGCATCAACATCTTTGAAAATCATAAACTTTTTCCGCGGAAACTCATTCTCTGCGGGATTTTAGTGGGGGGGGGGTCATGACCCCATTGACACCCCCCTTTGTATCCGCGCCTGATTTCTTGTTCATTCTATTTCAATGAATGTTGTTTACGTGTGACATTGATTAGATATAATCTTGCCGGCTCATTTCGCCTTGTCATGGAGGCAACATTCCTCAACATCATCGACAAATGCATTCTAGATTTGCACAGCCTCTCTAGAATCTCCCAACCATCCACCAAGATGCGACGTCAGTGATTAAATCGTCACTTAAGATTCTACAAGAGCCAATTTAATAATAATAAAAAATTTATTGTCAAAAACAGTACAAACTGCGTATGACCACGTGGAGGACAATAAACTAATTTACTCTCCGGAAACAAGCAAGGGACCATCCCATCAATTCCGATCAAGGGCCCTAAGGCAAGGAAGGACATAAGGTTGGCTTACTTTTATGGTGAAAATATATACTCCCAACATGGTTCCTTTCGTGCTACCAAATTACGGCCTGCCCCAACGACCCCTAAGCAATCACCCAAAAACATTTCTGCTTCGATACGTGCCATCCAGGCATTATAATTGGGGAGTATCTGTTGAAATAGAGTGGTCCACCAGTAGCGATTTTTTACAAAACAGAAGAAGTGAAATTGAATCATTTAAAAGTACAAGAAAATATATCCTTTTGAAATGAAGTATTGTGTTACGTACCATACATCAGTCAAGGGACCTACCCTTTTCCCCAACACAAATAAGGTAAAATCAAAATTAAGGAAATTTAATGCACATAACTCACCTGTTCATTATTACAATCACAAAATATATAGCGTATTTTAGCAGCTAACTATTATTGAACAAGATCAAGTTGTTATCGGGTATTGCCCAAGTACTGCAATCGGATGAGTGGAATATAATTTTTTTAAAAGTGGAAACAGCTCCGTTTGTATAGTAAGGAATGAATAATTCCTCACTTTATTTGATATATTTTAATTATTTGAAAATTATACATGTTTTGGGAGCTAGCGGAGCATGACCGCAACCGGTGGCGAAGAACGGTAGTGGAAGGAGAAGGCTTCAGTGGGTCGGGGCTTTTTCCTTGTTCGAAGGGCGCATCATAAATTGTCGAGTCAAGCGCTAGCATGCTATGCGTTATTTTTGCAAGAACAGAAGAGACGAAAGGAAAATTAAACAAGTGTCGAGAGGCATCGTTAAAATCCAAACTAAGAGGGACGGAAATTTTCTTGAGATTTCGGAAGAAAGGAAGGTCAGTATCGGTGACAGAAAATCTGAATGAGAAAACCAAAAATTTGAAAAAGTATATCCCTGTAAGTACAAATGCACAATTGTTAACTCAGACAATAGCATTAAAGAAGTAATAAGAGAGGATAGCTATGGGCAGTAAAGCATACTATGCACATAAACTGTTCTTCTATAGAATACTTTCTAGAAAGATGAAATTGCAATTGTATAACACAATAGTGAAGCCAGTGGTACATGCCTGTAAGACCTTGACAATGAGAAAACAATTAGAGTACAAATTACTTGTATTTGAGAGATACTGAGAAAAATCTTTGGCCCGACAAAAATTGGAGAAGTATCTGGAGACAGAAATCAAATGAAGAAGTAAATGAATCAATAAACCAACATAATATTGTCAGAGAAATCAAGGATAGAAGATTAGCATGACTTGGTCATGTGGAACGCACTAACCACACTAGAGTGGTAAAGGACACTAAGGAGTGGGCACCTATTGCACCAAAACCAAAGAAAAGATGGCTTTATGATGTGCACCAAGATCTAAAGAACATGAAGGTAGACAATTGGAAGAGTGTCACAGAATAGGAAGGAATGGTCAAAAGTAATTAAGTTGACTAATACCCAGCTAGGGTTGTAGACCCTTCTCAGAAGAAGATAGTCCAATACAATCAAAGCAGGAAATTTGGACACTGGAACAGGGTAAGATGCAAATAGTTACTAATAAAAGAAATTACAAAATTTTAAATTAATTTCAGTTCTTTGAATCGGTAATTTTTTTGGAAATATAGAATATAAAAATATATTATTTATACAAAAAAATTGAACACTAATTTGGTATTTTCCTGACTTTATACAAATTTCCTCTGGCTACACTCCTCTGGAACTAATTGAGGTATCATATTGGTTTTTACATGTGAAGATAGTTATCATATTTTCCCGAACACCCTTATTTTAAGAGGCAAAATTTATAGAAAAAATGTTGAGTACAATCAACTTTCTAAAAGGAAATTCTCATTCAAAATTCTTTGCGAAATGGTTGGCTCTGGTAAACAAAATCATAAGAACTTCAAAATGGAAAGCTAACAGGTGCAATTCAACGTCTCCTCTTGAAATCGCCAGATCCACCCGGACTTCTACTCCGAATTCTCGTGCCGCTGCTTTATTTCCATGTATCTGAACATTATTTAGAACTCCAGGTTTGAAATAAGCGTCGAAGCATCTTCGATCGCCCAACTTTCGTGGTGTCGAAGAAGATGACACCACGTGGTGTCTCTCGCCAAAATAGTGCGTCACGATCGACACGGAAACGGCAATCGGTCAAACCTAGACATGGACCAACAGTTCAGTTTCCACTTCGAATGAGCGTCAAACCCCGCCATCATCGATCGATGTTCGTGTTGTTACGTATACGGCTAGTGTTCGCTTCACTCGTTTTCACCCACGAAAACTTCGTCTTAAACTCCACCGATTTTTGGGCGACTTTTTCGGAAAGAAAGTGGGTACTAGATTCAGGTAATATCAAATTTCTGGAATGTTCGATATTTCAATTTTAAATGGGAGAAACAGAATGATCTTTTTTTTTTGCATTGTTTGTATGACTTATGTATCAAATAAGATAAAAAAATATTAAGATTGAAATTTCGATAGGATGTTGCAATTACTGTAGAGGCTTACAGAGAAGTTTTGGAGATCCCGATTTCATCGCGATGAATTATAGTGATAATAATAATAAATTTATTGTCAAAAAAGCATTACAACTGCGTAAGACCACGTGGAGGACAATAAACTAATTTACTCTCCGGAAGCAAGCAAGGGACCATCCCATCAATTCCGATCAAGGGCCCTAAGGCAGAGGCGGATTCAAAAATTTCAGCAAAAATTCCTAGATAAGATAAAAAGTTAGCTGTGAGTTATAATACTAACAGAATGTCAATATGTTTGTAATTTAATGCAAAAAATTTACAAGTTATTATTGAATTATAGATTAATCTGAGTATAGTGTTTAAAAATCATAAGAATTGAAATAACACTAAATTCACGATTTATTATTACAATAAACATTCCCCTAGATAAAGCCTAGAGAACCTGTATAAGAAATCCGCCTCTACCCAAAGGAAAACTGGAGCAAAACCTGGGTCAGGATGATTGGCTCACACACTAATTTAAGATATCATTGTTTTTGTGGGTAAACAAGCCATTTCTTTCAAAAACCAGAAAAATTAAACTTGAACAAAAATGTTTGCCTTGAACAAACAACATTCAAGCAACAGAAGAAAAGAACAGGGCATGTAGAAGGACGTTACAATCAAGGTGCACAAGAGGAATGATAGAAATCTATAAAGAAAAACGGAGGATTGAAAAGAAGACCCATCAAAGGAGAGAGAGAGAGTGGATGAAGACCAATATTGAGGAAATGGAGTCTATGAGGAGTAAGAATGAGACAAGGAAATTCTATAGAGGTAAATGCAGCACGTAAACTCTTTTATGGCAAAACTAGTCGGATAAGAGATGAAGGAGGGGAAATTGTAAGAGAAGGGAAAGAGATATGAGAAAGATGGCGTGTACATTTTGATAGACTTCTCAATTTCAGAACAGTATTAAGTGACTCAGTAGAGGTGCAAGGAGGAGATTAATCTGGTGAAAATAGATACACCAACCATAGAAGAAGTGAAAAGTGCCATGAAGAAATTGAAGAATAGGAACAGAGCCACAGAAACAGATTATATACCAGCAGAATTGCTAAAGCACGGTGGTGGTGAATTGGAACGGACTTTCCTAAAAATAGTTGTTTCAATATGGGAGGAAGAAGAAATGCCACAACAATGGAAAGAGGAATTATATGTCCTATATACAAGAAAGGAGACCAACTAGAGTGCGAGAACTGTAGAGGAATTACACTGCTAAACTTGGGATACAAAGCATTATCCAATATACTGTTTGACCATCTCCTCCCAATCGTTCAGAGAGAAATACAGTCATACCAATGTGGATTCCTACCTGGAAAGTCAACTACAGACCAGATCTTCACCATGAGGCAAATTTGGAGAAGACAATCGAATTCGGAATTGGCACGCACCACCTCTTCATTGATTATAGGGCAGCATATGATAATATAGACAGAACAGTTGTATCATGCTCTGATAGAACAGGGTATTCCTGGGAAGTTGGTAAGACTGGTGAGAATGACAATGAGTGAGACATGAAGCAGCATAAGAACTGGAGGAATGATGTCTGAAACATTAGATGTTCAAAATGGAGTACGACAAGGAGACGCGCTGGTGTGTATCCTCTTTAATGTCGTCCTGGAGAAGGTGATGAGAGATGCAAACCTTCAGAGCAGAGGGACTATTTTCTATAAATCAGTGCACATACTCGCCTATGCTGATGATATAGATACAGTAGCAAGAAGTCAAAAAGCAATGGAGACATTTGTTGCTCTAGAACAGACTAGCAGGAATATGGGGCTGAGTATCAACCAACAGAAGACGAAATACATGGTTGCTGGGAAAGAGCATGGAATTAACATACTACCCTCAATAATTGTGAACAGTTACACCTTTGAGAAAGTTGAGCAATTTAAATATCTGGGATCGACAGTTAACTACTCCAATGATATTTCTCAAGAAATTAAACAGCGATTGATAATAGGCAAGAGAGCTTATTTTGCCTTAAAAAGACTCTTCTCCTCAAGGCTCTACTCGCATTAGCAAGTTAACCATGTATAAGACACATTGGTCGTATGACCAAGGCTCACATACGCCTCTCAAACTTGGCCATTAACAACAAGTGTCATCGAATTGCTTGAAGCATTTGAGAGAAAAGTACTCCGAAGAATTATCGGACCAGTCTGTGAAAGAGAAATATGGAAGAGAAGGTACAACCATGAATTGTACACTATTTATGAAGATCCACCTATTAGAAGAATAGTGAAATCAGCTAGGTTGAGGTAAGTGGGGCATGAGGCACAGATGAGTGATGCGGAGATACCCAAAAGGGTATTAGATGGAGATCCGAGGGGACAGAGAGGACGTGGACGACCCAGAACCAGATGGATGTCATCGAGGATCTTCGGAAGATGGGATATAGAAATTGGAAAGTTTTAGCATCCGATCGAGATGGTTGGCGAAGGATTGTGGAAGAGGCCAAAGTTCACAATGAACTGTAGAGCCAAAGAAGAAGAATTATGTGGAGTTTATATTGAATAAAGTTTGACAAATCATAAAAAATATCTAATAACCTGTACACCTGAAACATCCCTCCTTTCAAATATAGTATTTTTTATTACTAAAAAACTTAATAAGTATGTACAAAGAACACAATCTTGTTTTTACAGTTATGAAATTAACATTGTTATGATAACCATCATTAACTTCATATTCAATAGTAAATTGATAAGTTATTAATAAGAGTAACCAAAGAAAATATACGTCACATCACTTATTGAATGAATATATAATACACAAAGTAAAATTAATCACATTATAAAACTATTCTCTTAGCAGTCCTTTGTCTTTTCTTCCTTCGACGATCTCGACTTCTCTTATCCACAAAAGCTTCTTTAAATAACATAACACCTTCTTTTTCTTCCAATTCTCTTTGAATAAACTGCATGCCATGTAAATTGATTCCTACAGTGTCCTAGAAAAAACAATATACACACAGATACAATAGCAATTCGCGGTTTTCTACCAGAGAATCTTTTCAACAGGAAATTACCTACAATATTTCTAAGAAAGATTATTATTTCTAATAAGAAACAATCCTATTCCTAAGAAAAGCTTACCCTTAGTTCTTGTAGTCTCATAAAACTCAATTGTTTAAGTTTAATTATGACTGGAATTAAAGAAGTACTACTGACAATCGGTCCATGATGAATTCTTAGAAGAAATATAACAATTTTTATTAATAATTCCACGTGACTTCCCTGCTCTATCAAGGGATGAAGAAGAGTTAACATTTCGCATACAGCTGCGAAAGGTAGAAGTAGTAAAGATTCTTCTAAATCACTGAAAAACAAAATTGAAAGAATAATAATCTTCTAAAATGTTAACATTAGAATTAGTAACACATGCAAACATTTGCTACCTTGCTCTAACAGTTTTCAAAATCTCTAACAAAAATTCCTCAGCATTTTTTGCTTGATATGCTTGCATTATTGCAGGAAGGGATGGGGCAACCATTGGCATTCCAGTAGATTGGCTAATTTCTTCTTGTTCTTTTAATTCTGAATTATAATCTTTACCAACACTTAAACACTCCAGCAATTTATCAGCCTGGAAAACATAATTAAAACCCTAAATTGCCAAAACAATAACTCACAAAGAAGAAGAAAATCTGTTGGATTTTGTGAGACAAAATAGGGAGAGAAATAGTAACAGGTGTAACTCAATATTAATGATGCATTTCCACAAGCTATTCATTATATAGTTTTTTTAAATAAGTTCTACAAACTAAGACTTACTATACAAAAGGAGAATTGATTCACAGTAAATATGTATACAAATATTAAAATTTAAAAAATTATTTGTATATCAATTGTAATATCTCTTATGACAAAAAATATAGAGCTTTTATGAGAAAATTAGTAAATTCCCATTCCATAAGTGCCGGGTAAAAATAAAAAATAGCTAATTGTCTCTTTGAGGTGATATCACACAATATACATGTACGAAAAGCAACAGGTCCTAGAAACAGACCAAGACTTAATGACTGTAATACCTGACATCTCTGACTCAGTAGTTTTCTTAAACAGCTGATAAAAAATTTGTGATACTTTAATGTAGACTATATATTATCCAGAATTTTTCTCCTTCTTATGGTTTATAATACCCTAATAATTGATATTAAAGTTTTAACTATTACTACATACTTTCTACTTTCTTTAAAAATTGTGTATGATATGAATTGAAGAAAGCCAAGCTCTAGGGAAGTTTTCAGTAGTAGTTATGCATCTTGAAGTAAAGCAGTAAAACATAATATTAAACTCACAATGTTTTCACTTCCTACAGTTTTCTTTGAAGGTAGATTTTGGGCCACCAATCCAGGAACAACAGTAACATCCCCTGTTGCTAATGCTCTATTATCCTCAGCTTCCCGTTCTTCCTCCTCTTCATCCTCTAAAATTAACGGCTCCATTGTTCGTTCATACAATCTTAAAACCCTGTCGTTACCTGCACTCGCCACATACTGCCCACTAGGACTTACAGCTACAGCAAGTGCTTCTCCATGATGGCCCTATAAGGCAAATTAAAAAGGGGAAAATATATTGTACAGTATAACAAAAATATGAATTAATGTACAGTACTATTAAATTACAATTAGGCTACACCACCAAAGTTTGAAAACACTTAGTTTGAAAAGCAAATCAAAGGAGAAAACTTAAGTCAGGTCTTCTAAGAAGTTAAAACTGAAATTCCTTTCTAGGCCAGAAGAATGTCTTTTTGGGATGACTTTCATAAGGAAGTTAACATAGCATAATAGATTACGTTAGTCATCTTTTTAATCACACAATGTCACTCAATTTACCTTACCATCAGAAACATCTTTAGGAGATGAAAGAGTTTTCCGGGCTAAGTAGCCGTGGTCTGTTTTGGTTTTCACCAGACGGAACATGGCAGAACACCCCTGCCACGCTGCCAGTTGCATCTAAGACTTCGGTCCGTGTGCTGTGTCCTTGCAAGCCATGTTCCCATTGATAATGGTTACCGCAGTTGTAACCGAAACGTCTGGTGAAAACCAAAACAGACTACGGCTACTTAGCCCGCAAAACTCTTTCATTTTACATAATTCCGGCCATGAAAACCTTCATTTATTTATCTTTAGGAGATTTCACTCAATATGACTTAACTACCAAATATGACTGAAGTTAAACTAACAAACTGATGGTTTGAAGTATCTCCCTATTTAATTATTCTTCAATTAGGATTTACATTTCATGATGTAAATCCTTTCCCGAATATATCAGTTCTAACTATGAAGATCTCCAAACAATCAATTTCAGATACATAAGTAAATTAGTGAAGTTGTGTGGTTAGAAATATGATTAACAAAATTATCACATTACAACCTGTAGGTTCACAAATGTGGGCTGGAAATATTTCCAGTGGGTGGGTAGATAAAAAATGGGAATATTCCCAGATATTTTCCTATAGCACTTCTTTTTGGGAAAGTGGAATTAAGTTCTCTGAAAGATAAAAATTAATCCAGAGTGTAAAGCAACACCATTGTGGGGCAACTAAACACAATGAAATTTTTCATTTAAAAAACAGAGCATTGGGGTGGGGCATGGTTACACTCAGGATTCTGGGATGCATAAATGCCTAAAGGTAATACAAATAACTCTAAATCATGATTTATACAAAAGTTAACATCATATACATAACTCAGTGAATGTGAAAGTGTCTGAATATAATACTATTTGTACATGATGTTATACAATGAAACTGTCTTATTAATATAATAATGTTTTAGTACAGAAATAAAAAGAAAATTGTTGAACATAGTTTTCCCTCAATAGGTAGAAGTACTCCTATGATACTTTTTGCAGGATGTTGCAAGGTAATCAAAAAACTCTCTTCCTCGCAATTTCTTGATATTTCTGAAATGACAATGGCCTGAAATTGTTTTAAAGAAAGTAGTGGGATAAGGTAGGTGTGGTGGTAGGTTATTTTTGCAGAAAACAAAACTATCTCAACTTTAAGCAACAAATGCTATTTGTAAACAACATAGGAATAATTTCCATATTTTTTCAGATTTTTTCAAAGCTATGCATTTTTAGATTATTCATGAAACCAATCTCCTTATATTTTTAATTTATGTTATTTATTAAATATATCACAAATATGTATAAATTTATAATGCCTAATTATTTTCTCATATATTTCTAATGTATTTAAGGAAAACAACAGTTTAAATCTACACCTGTTGCATGTTTGATGCAATATTTAATTTCAATGATATTGGAATATACTGGTATGCCATATACATTTTTAAAGTATGAAAAATCTATAATAAGCAATGTATCAACAACAAATGACAAGCATATATCAACATATTCACTGATTTTAATGGAGAAAATACATACAAAAATTATTATTATTATGAGTTTGGAATTTTTGAACTCCANTATAAGAGACAGCATTTTTCTGGAAAAATAGTCCTTTTACAGTTTTTTTAATATTTTAAGGCAATTTTAACTGCCGTTGTAACGTTGAAAAAATCTGTGTGTGTGTGGTGGGATGGAAATTATTTCTATGTTGTTTACAAATAGCGTTTGTTACTTAAAGGAGATACTGTTTGTTTTTCTAAGAAAAAATCTTTATTAAGGGTCAAAAAAATATCATTTTAGAGATTGCGTCCCAGTTTGGCAAATTGGCGACCCAAAAACCAAGCCAAACATATTTTTTTACACATAGATTTTTTCTGTGGGGCTTTAGGGCTTGTCAACGGCTCTACACATACAGAGTATGGCCATAAAATTGGTTTAGTTGGCTGGCACTCATGGGGGCCACCACACCTACCTTCTCCCGCTACTTTCTTTAAAACAATTTCAGGCCATTGTCAAGCATAACCAGAAATATCAAGAAATTGTGAGGAAGTGTGTTTTTTTATTACCTTGCAACATCCTGCAAAAAGTAGCATAGGAGCACTTCTGCCTATTGAGGGTAAACTGCCTACATACAATTTACAAGTAGCCAATACCTATGCATGACATTCCATAGACATGAGAAACTAGATGTGAGTCTTTGAAGTACCTGTAATGTCAAGATTTTCCTGTAAGTATCAGCATCCCATTGTTTCACTCGACCATCCTTTCCACACGTGAAAAGTTGATGTGTTTTTGGTACAAACTGCAAACCCATGACAGAGTCATCATGAGCAAATACAGACCGATGACAGTCACCAAAGTCCAAGCCCCAAAACTTAATATTCCTATCAGCACTCCCAGTAACAATAATTGTAGAATCATATGAAATATCCATACAGAGAATTGGAAGTTTGTGGCCATACAGAGAGAGAAAAAACTGGAACACAAATACTTATTACACAATGACAGACAAAACATGTTTACACAAATATACTTGTTCATGTGAATGATACCTACTTTAAGAGTATCTAAGAAAAATATTTTAACAGTACAATCCAATAGAGAAACAGCAATTAAATTATTGTTAGGTGCAATTTTAACAGCCAAAACGTTTTCTTCTAATTTGAGAGTTCTTTTGTGCAGAAGAGATAGTATTTTAGCTTTAGAATCTTCATTAGGATCTGGGATTAACTCAAAACTCCAAAATTTTACAGTTTTGTCTCCACCTCCTGACACACATCCACGCTGAAACCATAAGAGGGTATTAAATTTTTCATCAATATCTCACATTCATTTACTTTATCATACTTCATACCTGATCTGGAGTTAAACAAATAGACCACAATTCTTTATGGTGGGCTGTAATCCTTTCCAAAATATCTCCTGCAGCAACATCAACGATTAAGATATGACCCTCTTTCATCCCTACTAAAACATGTCGGTCACCAGGTACAAAACACACAGAGTAAGCATAACCAACTACCACTGTCTGCAAACACTTCTGTGAGGTTCTGAAACGCATGCAAGACCCATTTAATTTTTGGTTCAGAGATATGAAACGGCAAAATGTATGAATGCATGAAACATATTTCATATTTAATCAAAAATCTGAAGTAATGTACCATTGATCCTCAATTGTTTGAGACAGTCATAAATACCAATTTATCTTACATAAAATATTTGCATGAAGCAAGAGAGATATGAGCAATCTCACAGGATATAATAATCATGAGCCAGTAGCACAACCAACAACTACTATCTCTAGGGTTACATACCTAAATACACAGGTATAGTAGCAAGTTGCAATACACCACACTTACACTGCTAGTGCTACACTACATAGGTTGGGGCAATAAATTGATGAGTTACTTGCCTATTCCATAATTTGACAGAATTTCCACAAGCAGATACAACAGCTAAATTATCAGAACTAAAAGCAACAGCTCGAACAATGGATCTATGACCTTGAGCACTTATTTTTCGTAAAGAAGTAGACTCTGCATCTTTCTTTGGGCCTGATACTCGAGACAATTCAATGCTGTTGTCCATAAGAGATGCAACAACCTAAGAACAAAAATATATTTAATATTGAGGATAAAATAAAGATAAATTTAAATTAGAGAGAAAGTAGTACTAGCACGTACTCTTATTTCACCTCTTCCCATCACAATGCTGGTAGATTTTACAGATGAACATGCTGTCACCACTGGCAAACGAACAACTTCATCAACTAGAGAAGGTTTAGTTTCATCTTCTTCTTTCACCTCACTTTCATTTCCTCTGAAACACAAAGAAAAAATATAATGGAGAAGCAACAATAAACCATAACTTAATAGACAAACTACCAAATTAAAATTTGATAATTCCTCACATAAAAATAGCAGTCGTCAACCTTACAACTGATGTGGTAATTCCCACCAACTTAAATATGTATTAGTGCTAACAAATATTAGTATCTGTAACACCAGAACTAATCTAAGCTAACTTAAACTTCCCAACTTAGAAAATGAGAATCGCAGAGAATATTTTCTTTAAAGGAAGAGTGAAGGGAACAATGTAGATTTTTAATACAACTTAAGCAGAGCTTTACTGTGACTCAGGCTTCACAGACACCTGCATTAATAAACTTCCCCTGCCGGCTTGAGATTTTTCTCTGATGGAATGGCTCCTGGGTGATGGAAGATTTTCCATAGGCGGGTATGTCATTAATACTTTTGTTATTTACCTCAAATTTTTAATGTACGTAATATCTAAAAACAATCCATTTCGGAATAATAAATGGATAATGAAACATATTAATTAAATAATTTCTTTAATAAATATCAAATCTGGAACTGCTCTTCCACCCTTGATTGGAATTGATGAGATGGTCCCTTGATTGTTTCCGGGAGTATATATATATACCCGGCTTTGCATGGGTTAGGGAGAAACAATAATATAAATATACTACATAAATAAAAACAACAAATTATAAAGCACAATAATACACTACTTCATACAAATTTAAGAATCTTCTTTATTTAACACCTGTTTATAAACTACATTTTTTGTTTCATATCCAGGAGAAAGAATATATAAATTTTTAGGCGAACCTACTCTGGAGCAAGCAACATAAAGTTGCCCGTGTCTAAAACATGGCGATCTTAGATCAACACCACAAAACTTTAAAGACTGTCCCTGTGATTTATTAATGGTAATTGAAAAAGCTAGCCGGACTGGAAACTGTAATCTTTTAAAGTTGAAGGGAAGATCAGTTGGGATTAGAGGTATCCGTGGAATAAAAATTATTTCACCTTTTCCTTTTCCAGTTAAAATGACTGCCTGGATTATATTTTTCATTAATTTTGTCACACACAATCGTGTCCCATTGCAGAGTTTTGGTGGATCTAAATTTCGCAATAAAATGATTGGAGATCCTACTTTAAGTATAAGGCGATGTTGTGGCAATCCAGCTGGATCAAGTGAATTTAGGAATTCCGTTGGATAATTGACGGCTTCGTCAGCATCCACTACGGTATCAACCGATTTATATTCAATCACGTCTCCTGGCAGCATGGCTAGTATCTCCTTGTTAATTACATTAACATCATCGTTCTTAGGAGCAAGAATGGCTCTTTCTCGCAACCATTCTAAATTTTTATAATTTTGATTAACGTTAGGATAGACTGCTTGTATCATATCGCGGACAGTTTTCACCGATACACATAAATCTGATGACAATTTTATCATACCAGATGCTTCAATAACTAATCTATCTTCTCCAATCTCCAAAAGTTTATTTGCAAAATTTTGAGCATTCCCATCTCTTAAGAGGATTCGCATGTTTTGTTTAAGGCTAATTTCTTGGACATGATTCCATAGAACAGAATGTTTTAAACAGGCATAAATTTCATCGGCTGGAGTCGATTTTGGAATGACAGGCAGAGTTTGACGGAAGTCTCCACACAGGAGTACCAGAGCTCCTCCCATTAAACTGCAGTTTCCTCTAAGATCTTTAAGTGTTGCGTTGAGGGCCTCAAGAGATTTTTTATGAGCCATCGTACACTCATCCCATACTATCAATTTACATTCTATAAGAACTTGTGCCTGGCCGCTTGTTTTATTTATATGACATGTGGGATTTTCTTGTCGGGAAATATTAAGTGGCAACTTAAGGGCAGAGTGGGCTGTTCTTCCTCCTTCCATTAATGTCGCTGCAATACCTGAAGATGCAACGGCTAGAGCAATTTCTCCATGAACCCTGATTTCAGCGAGAACTAAATTAATTAAAAATGTTTTTCCCGTGCCACCAGCAGCATCAAGAAAAATGATTCCTCCTTCTTGTTTATCTACTTGATCCATTATTGTTTCGTACGCGAATTTCTGATCTTCATTAAGAAGTGGCTTTTTATCCGCGATGTATGCTTCTAAGTCTAAGACATTGTAGCTAGTTTCACGTATATAATCTGGATAAAATACACCCTCTTGATGTTGTACAGGTGCAAAAAGACCGAGTTCCACTAAAGTCTTGTTAACCATGGTGATACACTTTTCCTCCAAAATAATCAAAGTTTTATTAAAAATGTCGGAGTTAAACGTAATATCCAATGTAGGATTTTCACTTCGAACTTTAGCCAGTATATCCTCACTCATTGATTCTTTATATTTTTCCCATAATGTTTTTGGGTTAGATGGATTACAGGAGGTTATTATGATGGCAAACAAAATTCGGATTTGTCCTGGAAGAGAAATCAAACTGGCCTCTCGCAATGAGTCATCCCAGTGTTGATCTCCTTCTAGCAACCCTAAATTCTGGCAAGCTTCTCTGAATGTCTCACATATTTCTCCGTTTACCGTTCTTAATTCTGCAAATGAGCGAGGTCCTCTAATGGTATGTAGAAGCATTCTTAAAAAATAACATTCGGCGTTGTTAGGATGGACTGTGTAGACTCGGCCCAATGCGTCACATGAATAAATATTATGCTCAGGATCAAAGTTGCCCATTTTTCTTCTACAAAAGACTTTCCTTGATGTATTCCACGTATAATATCTCGGCAATTCTGAATACAATAGTGTTCTTGCAAAAGTATCCTGCTGGCATAGTTGGAAAAATGCTGTTAAAGTTGTGTTTGGCGGCTGATCAATCACTCTTGCGGCACTATCAGTTGAGAAGTATACTCGTTGACCGTTTTCTAAATGAATGCTAAGGTGAACCACAGTAGGATACCGTTCATGAATTGAAAATCCGAAGATTCGCCAAACAGCTTCGTTGCTACTGACGTATCTTCCCAACTGATAACGCTTTACTTCATTGTTGGTGTCTTCATTGCCTACACCAAAAACTGCCATATCAGAACCTTTATTAACATATTTGCAGATATACTTAATAGATTTGACACTATTGCAGTATTCTACGTTAATATGTGCGTTAAACATTTTTGATAATAATGGAGAATATGGTACAATCCAACTGTTATCCACGTCTATTTCCACGTTGCTTCGCGTCTTCAGTATTGCCGTAAAACCTCCATTTTCTGGAGCTCGCCGTCTATATAAAGGATAGCCGTCGTTTCCTGTTTGTGTATCTTTAATTAATTTTCGAGGATAGTTTTTGGTGCATTTCCCATCTTTCATACATGGCGAGTTCCGATTTATATTTCCACATGGTCCATGGATCATATTTTTAGTTACCACAGCGTATAAATCAGGATCTTCTTCTTGGTTAGGAAGTTCAGCAGATATAATAGCGTCGATTTCTGTTGGTTGAATCTTCCTTTTCAACCAAAATAAATTATGTGAATGTGGTAAACCTCGTTTCTGCCATTCAATGGTGTACATCCAGCATCTCACCTCTCCAAAGATGTGACCTTTTGTTATAATATTAATGAATTTTTGTTGCTTTTGTTTAAAAACTCTCGCAATTAAATCGTGGCGATCACTGGATGACTGACCGTTGATTAGCATTTCTTTAATCTCTGACCAAATCGGGTTGCAGGTAAACGTAATAAACAAATCTGGTCTCCCGTATGTCCTTACATAGGTCATTGCATCTTGTGTGTACTCATGCATGTGTCTAGGACTGCCCGTAAACGTCGCTGGCAAAATAACCAAAGTGCCCAGATTCTCAATATTTCCGTCATTTGCTACCGCATCTCTTAGGTGAATATATTGGTCCACTCTTAATTTTTTTTGATTCGAACGAATAAACTGAAGACGTTCACTTTCAATCTTTACATACATATCCACGATAAATTGATGGAATAATTGTCTGCAATTTATCACGTGGTTGTGTTTAGTACCTCGTATCATTAGACGGTAAGCATAATAATCCATAGCAGATACCTTTGCACTTGTTGGAATACCTGTTGTTGGATTAACTTGCCTCAGATTGAAATGATACCCATCTTCACCATAAGGAAATAAAATAGGATATTGTAGAGCATCATACGACCTGTGCGTTTCGCAAATTCGCTGCAATGATCCACTACGTAATTGAAGCACGATATCTCGCTTTTCAAATTCATTACCCGATATCACAACTGCAACTTCATCCACTACAGGAGCGTTGAAGCGCCGTTCATGCTCTCCTGCTGGTTTTCGATCTGCTTTTATAATAATTTTATATGCATCTGTGGGCATATGATCAATTGAAGTTTCAAACGTTTTTATGTAAATATTGTGTGCATGGAACATTTGTTGTAAATCAGATACAATCTCACGTCTTGTTCCTGAATTGTTGGCGCATCTTTGGTCGGTCTCAACTTGGTCGTTTCCAATAAAATATAATTGTAAAAATTTTGGTTGCTGATTAGGCAACGGCAACAACGATCCTGCTTTATGGTATATCTGCCCTTGTACTGTGAAAGTGGATTGAAATCCAGGCTGATTAATAACAGATGTGGCTCCAAATGAGGTCATTTGAAAACATGAGTTGTATTTTCGGATATTACTCAGAAAATGTCTTGACTGTGGTGTATCACCAGTTGTATATTTTAAGAGTTCTTGTGGTAATGGGTCCAGTTGGTTAAGTTTTAATTTACCATTATTGCAGCAAAGACCGGGAGGTTCTGATTTAAACTTTTTGGCTTGGCAATTGCGGCAAATTAAATCCATTTTTCCTATGTTGATACTGGCGTGATGTGCGTAATCTATGTGAGGGTCATAGAATAATGCTTCACACTGTAAATCGGAGTATTCATCAGTTCGTGAACGTCTCGTTCTATCTCTGATTTGTTGCAGCCTGACCTCTCGTTGTTGTTGTGGTTCAGAGGCTCTGGATGTTGCAGCTCGGTTTCGTAGATCATTAAGCCTGGCCTCACGTTGTTGTTGTGTTTCAGAGGCTCTGGTTTTTGCAGCCCTGTTTCTCATTTCTTGGAGTCTGGCTTCACGGTGTCCTGCTGTTTCTGAATTTCTAGATCTTGCAACTCTTTCACGTATCGTTGCTAATCTTTTATATCTTTCTTCATTACTTTCAATAGCTTTACGTTTTTTTGGAGGCATTGTTAAGCAATGATGTTCAATTGTTTTTGTTTATAATTCTAAATTACCAAGTGTCGGTTAAGTAAGAAAATTCTTTTGTTGTGTTTCTATGACAGCAAAAAAGTAAACAAATTACATACATACATACATACAAACACTCTCCTTTATATATAAGAAATATATAAATATATAATTCCTTTCAAGTGATGTTTCAAAAAACAAACTTGGATTTTAACTTAAAAAGATATATCATTTCACAAATAAACTTCTTTTTGTTGATGGATTGGTCTTAATTACCTGGTTTATATTATGCTGCTCATGCTCTAAACAATTTTCAGTTAAGTATTTTATGATTAAAATTATTTATTTCAACATTGAATTTCTTCAGAATATCATTATAATTCTAGGAACAACAACATTACCCAAAATAAGAAGATTTATCATAGCTCCATTTCTTCAATTCTTTAGCAGAACTTTGTAGTGGATCTATTGAAATTAGGTGGGACATGTGAAATTTGTGACCAGATCAGGAATTAAATTCTAGTGACTTGCTAAAGCTGCCTCTTTTGTGAACCTAGTCTTGTATGTAAGTATTATTTATTATAAAAGTAGTATGATTTAGCCAAATCTTCGCCAACATATAATTTTGTTGCGAGTGCATATTTTCATAAACTTTTCAGTAAATTGTTAACATCTAACAAGATAAGATTTCATAACAACATTTACATCATTTCGCAATTCATCTTCCTATTCAAATAAGGAGCATATCATGTAAAATGCTGTGGAATGCTTTGAACAGGTCTAGGAGAAGAACAGCTGTCTTTTCATTATTTTCTAGGAGTGTTAATAATTCAAGCCACTTTAAAAATTATTGGCTTCATAGCAATTAAAATCATGGACCCAGCAAGAAATACCTTAATACCCAACCGATCGCCATTGATACCGGAATTTCACGGATAAATATTGCACTAGGCTTAACCCTGGGAGGGCGAAGATAATTTAGCCCTTCCAATGGTCAAGAGGGGTACAAAATGGACCCTGGCTTAAATTTATTCGGGGAGTGATTTATTCTGTAATATTTGCAAGAAATTAATTTTAAAGGTTTATGTTAAGTTTTGTTATGCTCTAGCTCTTTTTTAAATTTCAAAATAATATATGACTGTGCAAGGAACACATCCTCATCACTCTCACTAGCATTACCACCAGCAAAGCATTCATTATCACTTGCACATGAAATCATATTCTTTATCAATTTCTTTGACAAAATCCTCCTTTTCTGAGGAAAAACACTATTTTCTTGTCGGTCATAATTGCTTGCTCTATGGTCACGATCTAACTGAGCTTTTGTAGAACATAGCTGAGTGCAGGTTCTTTTAGTTCCCATAGGTGTCTAAATGACACAGAGGGGTGCAAATGGACACCTTCAGTTCTCAGAACAACATGAAGCTTTGCTTCCCATGAAATGTTTTCCAACTCAACAAAGATGCATCAAGATAACATTGGGTTCCAGGGAATATTACAAAAGATTTTTGGAAAATAAGTACATAGAGGGTTATGTGGGGTACATATTCTACTGCAGAATCATTTATTTTAAACATATCATAAAATAGAGTTGGGGAACAAAAGTACTGAATTCTATATATAGGACAAAATAAACCTCACATAGCACATAAATGATTACATTACTATTCTTTACATTTTCATTGACATTAACAGCTAGTTCTTTTACTTGTTCTTCTCAATCTCCCATATGGTAACTGAAGGTCATACGGTCTACTGACACATTACCAATTACTCCCATAAGTTGAATATAACGGAATACAACAGAAAAGTGATTATAATCTATCTCCTCACAGAAAATTCTGTTCAAGGGAGTATTCATTAAAATAGCATCAATCAATATATTACCTCAAAAATTTCATGCTATAACATGCAATGTGAACAAAAATATTTTTTATTATCTTAACATAGGGAGGAAAAAGACTTTTTTTCAATGCAAAGACAAGAATCATGTGAAACACATAAGTACAGTATTTTTTCATGGCATACTAAGATTGGAAGTTGACTTAGGTGCCACCACATGTGTTTTAATCTATTTCCTGAGTTAAATTAAAATAATAATAATTTCAAACTCTAAGATTATTATTATTATCAGGATTTTAGAGCTTGCCATCATCAAGGTCATTAGAACCGTCATTTAGCCCTTACATAACTAAACAAAAAGACAATAGGAATTGACAGACAGTTGATTATTACATCCAATAAAATAAAACTTAAATCCTGAACACAATAATTTGTTTAACAATGGAAAAGGAAGAAAGAAAAGAAAAAAAGAAGAAAGGAAATATTAAAAGTAAAATGAAAGAAGAATGTAAATTTAGACCCACTCAAGAATTTGTGGGAGGAGCCCCGATCCATTAATGAATTTCAGTAATTTACTAACATGATCCGTTTCATTTCTGAGAATTGTTGGTAAATCTGCAGTCAGATCAATATTTTTCTATAAAAAACTCTAAGTACTCTTTCATAGGCTCAAAATAACTAGTAGAGATCAGTTAACATCAACAAATGATTTATCAGACATTAAATGGACAATCTAATAAAGCAAAAATTAATGTTTTACCACGAGTTACAAGGGAAAAATTAATATTAATGGCATTAAAAATCACCAATCATACATTTCAATACTTAAACACTGCAACACTGATTAGAGTACAATAAGGAAACATGAGAAATACAAATTAGAAGAATTATCACAACACATTTGATTATAGAAAAATTGACATTTAAGTTTTAAATCTTAACCTTATAGAAATGAAAAACTGTATTTAAAAACAAATCATTTCAACAAGTCTTCTTCAGATGTTTACAGGTTGTAAAGATTAAAATCTTCATAAGGTAATAATGATAGACATAAGTGATTTTGCTAATACTTATATTACTTTACTGAATTTTATTCTTAATTTAAGTTCACTTCACTTCTAGTGGAAAAAGGTAACAAATTTACATCAATCTGAAGAAACAGTTTTACCTCAGTTTAGTCAAATATGAATTTAAATACGTACTTGAGAGCTTTTTTCCTCAATTTTCCCAGTCTCTCCTTCCATTTTTTATGGGCTTCCTGTTCCGAGCGAAATGCAAACAACTCTACTTTATTCCCACGACTGTGACAAGCAAGAATTTGGCCACTTTCATCACTAACTATTCCAGACACTCTTCCTTTACCAGCACGAAGCAAAGAGCCTAATTTTTTGCAATTAATAGGGCTCTAAAAAAAATAAAAGAATGGAAGTATGAACATGAAAAAATTCTCTGCAGTATAAACTTTAATAATTAATGATCTTCAAAATTCCTTACTTTAAAACTTTCATCATTCTCTTCAACAATATCAATTTCATTACTTTCCGATGGAATATCAGCTGAATTGGAATCGCTAGGTTTGAGCTCCCAAACACGAAGCTCACTATCATTAGATCCAGTGACAATGTACGTTTCATCTTTCACCAAGCAGAATCCCCAAATCTAATAATAAGTAGCCACATATATAGATATCATAAGGTTAAGAACAATAAGCAATGTAATAGCAACACAGAAATCTATACCACCCACCTCAGCTCTATGTCCGACAATTGTTTTAAAACAATGAGCAGTATCAAGATCCCAAAATTTCAATAGTGTATCCTTCGAACTTGAAATTAGTACATTATGGTTATTGAGAAATTTCACTTCAGTAATAACACCTTTATGACCACTTAATCTATGAATTCCAGCTTCTCCAACTATATCCCACAGAATTATATCTGTGTCCTGTAAAATGGAAGTCACTTGAATCACATATAACAACAACAATAGTACAGAAAATCAGGATACAATTAATGTTTACTAAAAATACAATTCACGATGAAATTACAGTATGGAATTAATTCACAGTAGAATTTGTATGATAGAATATAATATAAATAGGGTATGCGGTTGTTAAATATTATAGACAATCACAACTAGTTCACATAGTGATGTGGAGTAAATAAAGTGATGTGTAATATGTGAACTAGTTGTGATTGTCTATAATATTTAACCACTGCATACCCTGTTTATATTATATAATATCAAGACAATCATTAAATAGAAAAATATTATCGAATGATAGAATGTCAAGATATAAACAAAGCCAAAACAATATGCTTACTCACTTTTGAACCAGAAGCTAAGCGATGACCTTCTGCATCAAAAGTGAGACACAAAACTACTGAACGGTGTCCAGAAAAAGTAGTTTTTTCCTGACCAGTTGTGAGATCAAATATTCTAATTGTACCCTCTTCATAGCCAGCAGCAAGAGTTCTTTTGTCAGGACTCATTGCAAGACAAGTAACTTCATCTTTCTCATTTTCAAGGACCAGTACCTGAATAGATTAAAATTGTAAACACTAAGTAACACATTATCAATTAGGATGATTTCCATTATTTGAAGACACCTTACCTTCTCGCCGAGGCGTAGATCCCACACAATTACATCTTCACATGCACCAGCAGCCACATATCGACCCTCCTGTCCTTCATAGGTCACAAATTTTACACCACAGTTGGTGCTAGCAATTATATTAAATTTGGAGGCAGGGCAGTACCTCAGATACTGTTTAGTTAACCCCATATTTCTCAAATCATACAATCCACAAACACGTTAATTACTTTTGTAATACGCAATCAATTTGGTCTAGATTTCTATGTACGTCCGGTTCAAGTCCATTACAGACAGATTATTTCACAGAAATCAAACACGGATAACATCAGTAAAATAGGATTCAAATGTGTTACAACGTTTCCACCGGTAGCGTTATCGCAATCTAAAGCACAAATAAATGAACAACAAATTTATTTTGCATATGATGAATGGCAATTGTACAGAAGTTCCTCACATAACGTAGGTCATGATACACAAATATGCAACACGTGTAACCCAGCTTTCATGTTGTGGCTGTGACACATGTACGGCGCCATTGCTTCTTCGTTTTGGTCACACTTCGGTACCAAGAGGTGCAAAATTGCTAACGATATGTTAAATATTCTGAGAGGTTAGTTTCTAGTATCACAGAGAGGTGTCGCTGAACGAATATTGCCAGAGAATAAAGGAAATGACCGCGTGTTACGAAATATAATAATTAGAATATAGAATATTGCAACGCAAGTTTCTTGGGGGATCTTGACCAAATATATACCATAATAACTCAACATTTCGGTTACATTCTAACAAAATCAGAGTTTGCCATAAAACTGTAAACTACAAGTAGTGCGTGGAAAATGTTTTGTATGAAGTAGATGAGGAATGGTATGTTAGTAGTTTTCGAAAATAAATAAATAAATAAAGAATAAATAAATAAAAGTAGTATTAGAGGACGGCATAAATATGTAATATATAATATATAATAAATATCCGTTTAGTAAGGGGTTATTCATCACCCCTCATTCCCCAAATTCGTCTCTGTACTTCGACGAATGAAGTGAATCTCTTCTAATGAAATCTTAAATTCACAGACGATGGGGAGAAGGCGAATTCAGGTTACTTTGATTTCAGGTTTGAGTCGATATAATAGCCTTCCGAACCTAATCATTGTCATAACCCGATTATTTCTGCGGGGTGTTGAATTCCTGGAGCTAATAAACAAAATAAACTTCATTGTCAAAAAAGCAGTTACAAACTGCGTATGACCACGTGGAGGACAAGAGCCTAGCGAGTCATTATAAAAAATCCGCCTCTACCCGAAGGAAAAGCGGAGAAAAACCCGGACCAGGATGGGACTACAGAATTAATGTACACAACCGTGCCAGGTTTGAGTACGTGTACAACTAAATGTATATGAATAATAAGACATAATACAAGCATACAGGAAAATAGTTGTGAAATTGTTGTCAGATATTTTGAAAGTACTACAACAATGGTGTGATAAAGTACAAGGCGGGTTAATTTTTATTAAAATCAATAAATTCTTTTACGGTGTAGAAGCACTGGTGTACTTGGTAGCTTTTAACCGCGTATTGAAGAGATTCAATTTAATAATAGCTTTTATAATTTAAACCTGTAGATCTCTCTTCAACAGAGTGAAGCATTACAAGGACGGTCTCGACCTTTGAAGAGCATTGTACCCCTATCTGAAATATCTCTAGTCTTGTTGTTATGTTTGTTATTTTGTTGCTATGTATAATATTTATAAACCTGAGGAAGACCCATAAAAGGGTTGAAAAGTCATGTTCTCTAGAAAGTTCACAATAAATATTGTAAGTATAACTTCTACAAAGGTAGATGAAATATAATAGGGGATTAACATTCGTTTTTTAATGCGGAGATAAGGTAATTAAGAGGGATGATGTAAAATAATTTTTTCAGGGATATGATTTGGAAGAGAGTCAAAGCGGGGGAAGGGAATATAACCATTTCTTTTGGGGGTGTCACAAATTTCGGTGGGGGATGTCAGGGTCATAGGTTTTGGGGGCAGGGGATCGTTTGTCATGGGTACCCCTTCTTATAATAATACCACACATAAACAGTCGACTATCATACGAATTATTTCCACTCTTCCGATTACAAAATCGCTTTATATGTGTCCTCAAGGTTTAGTTATTGGTAGCGCTGTCCAACTGGCGGCCCTCGGGCCCTATACGGTCCGAGAAACTTGTTATACGGCCCGCAAATAATAGTATAGTAACATCAACTTTACATCAAACGTTGGGTTAAGCAACTTACAATTTGAAAACATTTTATTACAATACTAAATATTTAAAATACTTTTAAAAATAAGGAAATATACTATTTAATTTTTTGAGCTTGAAATAACATAAAATTGTCGATGAGAATAAAAATATCGCATTACAAATATGTAAAAGTGATCCATTAGTTTTATTCGTCGGGCAACATTTTGCCAAACCCCATCCCGTGCCGACCTGATGGATCGAAAATGTGGACTGCGAGCTAAGATAAGTCTGCTTTATGTAATGGTCTGTATTTCATGTATACCCTGGTAGGTCCTCAGGTATAGCCAAAGCCTCATCTCCCACTACACCCAATATATCCAGTGCCAATGTTGTGATTGTGTGCAGTTTTACTACGGACCTCCTCTTAGTCTTTTGTTCTCTTTATCACTAAATAAAATTTGAACGAAATATGTATTTTTTTTTGGAGAAAACTTTCTTATATTAAAAATTTCCAAAATAACACTTATTTTGAACAACTGAAAACAAAATATTCTGTAATGGAATTTACTTCTTTCATCTTATTTTACTAAGTTACAAGGAAAAATACAATTATTGGAAAATAAGCACACGTAATACAGCGTGAATCACATTTCTATATCGTACTAGGGAAGAATTTATTTCCTTTGGTTTCTCAAAACAACACTCCTGAAATCCAAAAATATCACTTAAATTCGACTTTCACATCCCCATCGTCAATAATTAGTTATGTTTCCTTCATATCGATGATATGTTAATTAAAATTTATCATAATTAGTTGATAGATATTGTACGTGGCATATTACTTTATTTTTTTTCTAATATTTTCCTCCCGAACTATACATTTTGTACTTAAACTTAATGTCCTTGAAATGAAATGACAAGATTGTCATTAAAACATCACGTTATGGAATATTTCATATTGTCTACTTGATTAGTTGGAAGAATATCGTGCGATTTATACGTAAGTACACTGTCATTAGAAGTGGGTTATTATGGACCATTATTGTGTTGTATCCTAAGTTACTAATTTTATTACGACTCTGCTGATGAATGCATACAGACGAGAAAGAAATTCGATGTCTCATGACAGGTATGTTTCTAATTAACAGTCGAGATATTTCTAGGGAATAATAATTTGAACGTAAGATTTTTCCCATTAAAGTGACATTAGATTCATTGATAAACCGAGTATTTTTCTTTGCTTCTTTGGAGAGGGAATTTTAGAAAAAAAATGTCGTACTGAGGTTGAGTGTTAATAGTAGCGATGTCCGACTTATCTTAGCTCGCGGGCCATTGTCTATACATTTCTGATCAATCGGATCGTCACGGGAAGGGTTTGGCAAAATGTTGCTCAACGAATAAAACTAATGGTTCATCTTTTATATTTGCAAAGTGGTATTTTGATTCTCATCATAAAATGTATATTATTTCAAAATGAAAAAAAAATTGTAAATTTCTTTATTTTTAAAAAGTTTATTTCAAATATCAGAAATAAATTTCTTTATTTCAAATATTTAGTATTATAATGAAATATTTTCACATTGTAGTATATTTTCGAACTCAGTTTTCTATTTCTTCTCACCGGACATGCCACATCAAATATTAATTCTGACAGCAAAAAATTATAATACAAAGTTGTGTTTGATGAGAAATTTGGCGTAAAAGGCACTTTTTATTCGCGGGTCGTAAAAAAGTTTCGCGGACTGTCAGTTGACAGCGCTAGTTTATAGCTTGAAATATTGAGAATCTTCGAAATGAACAAAATTCTTAGTAATTGAGCCAAATAGAATCTCATATGAACCGTCTTACTAACTGTTTTTTGTTTAAAGTTTAACTGTTTTTTGTTTATGTAAATAACATTACTATTTTATCTATAATGGATGAATGAGTCCAATGGTTCAGTTTCTTACCTAGAATGAAGAATCGGAGATAACAAATTCAATCATTTTTATCAAGTAAAGATGATATTGTGATTCTTGAACCTATACTTTTAATATTTTACACAATTTTTGTTTTTATAGAAATAGACAACATTTATATTGTATGGAGTAACGAAACAGTTTTCAGTATAATTATATCAAATACCTTCTAGCATTTGGACATATGAATTATCAACAACCATCAGCGTCTTGATTGCCATGGTCTTTTCGTAACTTTAGATTTATGCAATATGTATATTGATGACACAAATTAAAGAAAAAAGGACTGCTCCCTCTGTCAACATATCCATCATTGGTACAAGCAAACAATGTGGTATGATTGAGTTATTTGCTTGATCAGTTCATGTGTGGGTAGCATGTTTGTGCTATTTGTAAATGAATCAAATATTTTGCTAAATCCAGCGATTACTCTACATAAATATGCAACGCCAAGTGAAGTATCTGTATGAAGAGTAGGGATTGCCAGAGAGCAACGGTCATTTTTGATGAGCCGAACCATCTTCCATTCTTGGTGGAAAATATCATTTGCTCTTAATACTAAAAATTTGTTTCATCACTTCGTTTGGAAATAACGATTTAGCCGAATCTTCCATTATCGTCTGCTGTTATCTATATTTTACGCCCTTACTTTGAATAATCAGTCTTTGTTCACATATAAGTCACTTATACTCTCATTAAGTTTCGATCGTAAGTTCGTGTCATCATTAACGTAAAAAATAGATGAAATAATCTCGATCGATAAGTTGAAAAGACTTTGATGAGAAAAGTATTCAAATGAACTTTTCAATTTTTGACCGACAGAAGGGAAATTTTTAAGTATTTAAATAAGCACATAAATATAACCCAATGTAGAGTGACTATGTATGTGAAACATGTGTGAATAAAGATTGTTCATTCGAATATTTCTCTGCTTACAATTATAGGTAACCCAATGATGAAAATGGGGAAAGACAAAGATAAACAATATAAGAATTATTCAGCTGAGAGTGATACGTTAGTAATATTTAGTACTTTAGTGGAATCCGAAAGACATGAAGGAGGCTTTGGTGATTAAAATTAGATACAAATTTGTGTAAGATCATACAAAAAGTAGTAACTTTATCGTCCCCAACGATTGAGGAGAGATTCCAAAGCCCCCAATGTCAAATTCACCATGCAACCGATTGCAGGGAAAGTATAGAGCTCTAATGACCTTGACGTTGAGGAGCCCTAAATCCCCAAGGAAAAAAACGTACAGCTCTTGTTACCGAAGAATCCAGGATGGTCCGATTAAGGAAAATAATAATAGTTACAATATTATTAATGTTGATCATATGTTATATGTTGATCAACTTGTCTCGTACATACTAATCTTTTTTGCATGGACATCCACGTAGAGTATAAGTTGTAATAACTTTGGTCGGCATAAAATATCACCGGAACATCTTAGAAAATATTACCCGCCGGGCAAGAAATTATTGTGAATTTTGGCTGAGGATCTACGCACACCAGATTCTGAGTTGAAATCTTGTATATGACTCGGTTAGAAGAGTTGATTAATTTTCTCTTCATTCTCTCTGTAGTTCTTACTCCCATTCCTCATTGCTCATCAGAACCTATGCTTAAACCTGCACTTGAGTGTCGCTTTTCAATTAGTGCAGGCAGACAAAACGGAATGGATTCCAATTCAATCCGATAACTAATTTCATAAAATTAAATGTGACAGTATCATTTCGTTATAATCAGCTATGTTTTGACGTAGTTAAATCAGTAGAATTAAAATTTATTTATTAATGAGTGGTTTTAACATCGCCGAATTGTTCATCAATTCAAGAATTACCTAGTAAAAGTATTCTGTCTTGGTTTCTATAGGAATCCGAGAGTAATTCCGGATGGGTACAGCATGTCTGCGGAAACAAAGCAAACATGTCGAGTTCAACGACAACATCAGCGTGCACGACATTCCTCCACGCACCATGGAGCGGGATCCTCTCTTTTATTGGCCCGAACCATACTTCGACCCCGAACTCGCAGAAGATGACTGGGATCACTTTGAACCATACATATTTGATCCCGGCTACCTGGGAGGAACCAATGCTACGGGAGACAAACCCATTGGCGAAGACCCAGGTCGCGGTAAGCCAGGTCGCGGTAAGCCAGGTCGCGGTAAGCCAGGTCGCGGTAAGCCAGGGCGAGGTACGCCAGGTCGCGGTACGCCACGTCGCGGTGTGCCACGTCGCGGTGTGCCACGTCGCGGTAGAGGCGGAAGGGGTAAGGAGCAGCAACAAATTGGATCCTGGAATATCCCTCTTGTTAGAAAAGTTTTATTCCTGTTTGGCGCAATGAAACGGATAGTCAGAAAGACTTCGTTCACTTTCACTAAAACTGAAGTTGTTGAATAGAGATAGGAAATAAAACAATAGGAAGATTGATACAGAGCTTACGGTAGGGAAAGGGATATAATTAGAAGTATTCATTGACACACTTTATAGATAGACTCAACCGCTTCAGCTCCCGGAAAGTCTTGAAATTTTGTTTCCTTGGGTGAAGTGTTAAGAACCTTGTCATGCAACTTAAGAATTCAATTTTGTTTTATTTATTCCATTGTGGATATTAAAACGATGTTATGTTCGTCTACAAAGTGGACCATGGACATTAACGAAACACACTCATCATGACTGAAGTTAAATTATCTGTTTCGCGATAAAGTATTATCCTCGTAGATTTTTACATTGTTCGAGTGGAGAGTGGTTGCAGCTAGCGGTAGAACATAAATTATCAGTTAGGAAAATTGAAAAGAAATTGACAGTTGTTTAAATCTATTTTACATAAATAGAAAAATAGGATTATTATATTTTTATTATAGAAGTTGTTTTCAACTTCTGGTAATAGGGTAAAATTGGTCGATTAGGGGTCCTCCTTGAATTAGGTAACGCAAATATTATAATTTCCTAACACCCTCTCTCCTACATAACGCACCTAAAAACACATCTAACCCCTTCATAATTGCGCAACGCTAACTCTACATCCCTTCCTCCTCTTAAGACAAATTTTTTTGTTACTTTATGAGACAAGTGTTGATTCACTGACTTAATTGTTCGGTTGTCTTTGTTCTGTACTCTCACTACTGTTGAGAACATTTATTAGAGAGATAGAATTCCTCTAAAAAAATTTGCGTGGGGCCCATAGAATTTGCATTACGTAAAACCAAGGTTTACACTCCTTATCCCGACGCAACGCGTAACGATATTAGAAACTTAAGGTGCGTTACATAATTCATGACCGTTAAGGAGAAATGGTTACTCCACTTTATTAATCAAAACAACACAATAACATTTTATATAGTTACATAAAATATACCATTTCAGTAAAAATCACAAACTATATGAATTTATTAGGATAGACATCGTAACTTATATTTTTAAAGTTTGGTATATAGTATTATAACCTGACACTACATAGCGTCGGCTCAGTACTTGATAAACCCGTAATGACATGATAACTACGACTTCGAAAATAGTGTTTGTTTTGTTCACACGATCTATAGGGTTGAAATCAAACCCCTTAATACACTGCTGCAATTTTACTATAGTCAATAAGGGATCGTTCAGATTGAACTGGTTCCTCTAAAAATAGTTAAAAGATCGAGCTAAAATGTCTGAGAAAACTCAGACTTGTTGGACAAACTTGTTTATCTCAAAACTATCAATTTGGAGTCGTCAAGATGTAGTTTTGAACTGACTATGTGCAGTATACACTGATTCATAACCATCATAGTGGATTTAATAAGTTCATTAGACTCATTAACATCTCATATACACAGAATTCAACTTCTAGAGATCTGCATTTTGAAATGGAAACCTATTCAGACTTATTTTGGAAAGTAGATGCTTATTAGAGCAAATTAATTTGTTTTATTACAGCAGCACAATGCGAAGTGAAGGAAATCCTTCATATATATTCTATGAATTATTTTTGTGCATTGTAATATTAAAACAAATTTACTACTAATATTTACTACAATACAAATTTACTACAATATTACTACTAATATTTAATGCACAATAATATTCAAAATAATTTTTCTCTCCTCCCATTTCAAATAATGCCTTCGAATTGAGTACATCTATTTACGTATTTCCATAAAATTTTTGGTTTCTCTGAATAGGAAATATTTTTATTGCTTCAATGTAAAACACAATTCAGTCGTCTGTCGTTCGGTTAGTTGCGATGCATGGTTATCGACTGATCATCGACTTTTTGGTTTTAACAAGTTATCTATTTTTACAAAAATACTTTTGCATTGTGGATGAATTATATTTAATTCTCCATTTTCAATAATTATGTAATTTACTCTATTCTCAATATGAAGTGCCAAGTTAGTGAGTAATATCAACAAATGAGCAGAATTTACGACGTAACAGTTTTTGTTTTCTCGAGTGAGTTTTATTAATCGATTTTCCAGGGCATGCGAAATAAATTTGTACGACACCAAGTGCTTTCTTTTCTAAGGAAATGGTAACTGGTAAGCGCTCAACACATATATACTTACATATATTACTGAATTCATCAGCTACATATTCTTGGGCATCATATTTAACAAGGAAACTGGTTGAAGTAAAATGAGTTAAAACTGGAAATACATAGAATACCGTAATACGTAACTCAACCCATGGATCACTACCATAATGATATGACATAATTCACACAGGAAATTTCCTAAATTTTAAAGTGACAATATATTACATTTTAAGCTACGGTGACTATATAAATATAAGACTATTCTTCGAAAAGTTGTCTATACAGCTAAAGTTATGGAAAACGACCGGCAGGTACTAAAATCGAACAACCGGATGAAAGCCATGTGGAATATTGTTAAAATTTACACGTCAACTTCTGAAAATCGCGAAGAAAATGTTTCTTTACTAAACGATGGGAAAATCGTATCAAATCCTCAGGACATCGCAAATTTGTTTAATTCTTACTTCTCAGAAGTAGGTAAAATAACGAACTCAATGTTTCCNTGGTAAAATAACGAACTCAATATATCCAAATCAATGTCCTCCAATTATATCCACCCACGTACCCAATTCTATGTTCACTTCCGAAACTAACGCCAGTGAAGTCATGAGAATCATCAGCTCATTAAAAAACGGGCATGTTTATTGTTATAATAAATCGTGAATTTAGTGTTATTTCAATTCTTATGATTTTTAAACACTATACTCAGAATAATCTATAGTTCGATAATAATTTGTACGTAAATTTTTTGCGTTAAATTACAAACGTATTGACATTCTATTAGCATTATAACTCTCAGCTAAATTTTTATCTTATCTAGGAATTTTTGCTGAAATTTTTGAATCCGCCTCTGCCTTAGGGCCCTTGATCGGAATTGATGGGATGGTCCCTTGCTTGCTTCCGGAGAGTAAATTAGTTTATTGTCCTCCATGTGGTCATACGCAGTTTGTACTGCTTTTTTGACAATAAATTTATTATTATCAATTAGAGTAAATCTATCGATCCTTCTTGTCGCCATAATTCGAAGTTCGAGTGATGATGGAACACTAATGGACACACTTTTAATCAATAAATGCCTAGTATCATTGCGATTTTTTTCATTCCGAAATTTACCGGTATGCGTTCCAGCACAAAAAAGCACCGAAGGCACTTCTTACCTTGTAGACATCATCTGCTTTCCAATGCTCGCTCAACTCTCTCCAATTGAACGTGTATTCCGCCCGCTGACAATTAATATTAATATATGCGTCCATTGAACAAAACTTTAATGTTACTTTCGACGATAACGGCGGTATGGGTTTCTAATATCGTCCCATGAAGGAGTAATTTACATTTATGCAGAAATAAAGCCGAATCGGATGAATGTGCTCACAAAATGATTCTAAGATACCACCAGACGTGTTCTAAATGGATGTTCTAAGATGTAACTATTATTTACTTTTAGAGAACCCATTCTCTTTTTCAATGTTATTCGCTGGAAATATAATTTACATTCCTAAAGGTAATAAAAAATGCTCAAAAACTATTAGGAATTGTCTCATGAGGTGAAAAAAGAAATCATTTGTGTGAACTAGGTTTTGAATTCATGTCCTTGAGGGAGAAGTAATTCGTTAAAATGCGTAAAATCTTAATATAAAAATTTCTTTAAGAAAATTTGGAATCAGGATGCATTTCATCAACTTAAACAGATTTAATTATTTCTTACAAATATCACTTAAAGAGCGAGCCAATATTTACAGTACTTTTCGAAAATCTAATTCATAAAAAAATATGTATAGAAAATGTAGAATGTTTTAACGTTTTCGGCTGAGAACATGCGGTGCCGTCATACGAGCCTTCTAAAGACGAAAATAGGCGGCTGTGTGAAAATACAGTTGCCATGCTGTCGCAAAAATTGAACCACCTGCTTACTACATTGCTTGGTTGCGAATGGATTCAAGCATTGGTTTGGTTTCCTTCGCATATGAGAAATGATAATATTGTTAGTTACAGAAAGTGATATTATTTCACTCACAATGTAACGATGAAATTGAAGTGAAAGAAGAAATTACTTTTTCGTCATTCAACAGGTTATTTGTTAAATTAGATTGAAAATTAAAATCTTGGAGAACGAAAAATCATTACTAAACAAGCACTGTTTTAATAAAGAAATCGCTATTATATTTTAATAAAGAAAACATCAATTTTTATAAATAAGTAATAAATAGTGAAATAATAGTTTATTGTATATTGGCATCACCCGAGATGTATTAGAGTATCGTAAACATCTCAAAGTCATGTACCTTTACTCAGAGAAAATGTAGCATACGAAAAACAAAAACTACAGCAACAACAAAACAAAAGCAAAAAAAAGAAAAACGATGAACGGGAACACACTGCGTTTATTTTCATTTTTTTGTGGGGTTTTAGGGCTCGTCAACGGCAAGGTCATTAGAGACCTACTGCGTTTATTAGTATATTGTAAAGTAGAAGCAGTAAACTAGTTCATTGTCTTCAACGTGGTATAAGCAGTTTGTAATTGCTCATTTGACAATAAATTAAATTAGCATTATTAATTTCTTGCGAGTCTAACTCGTTTTATGTTGATACAGGGTTTGTTCACAGTGTACCCAACGCTTTCTTCGCCATCGTCCGTGACGTAATGATAAGTATATCTCACGTTATGTTGGCAGTGCTTTCAGATTTGTTTGGACTCAAGTCTATCGCCTACATCGACCACCAATTCAATTCACTAGCTCTTTTGGCGCTATTCTGTTCTTTCAGTATCGGGCGTGTGTAACAAATCTTAACTTGTGTCTTTGTTACAGTAAATAACCATTTTTGTGACTACCATTAATATTTATTCGGTATTATCTAAATTCATAGAAGTTGGCAATTCGTGCGAGGCCATATTGCATTATTTTCAGTAGAGCAACATGACTTTGAGTATAGTTGAAGGTCAAGGTTGCGTAGAGTTGGAGCTTTGACAAGGCAATGCTTCAGGTTCAAGGTTATGAAATAGTTCCCGAGCGTAATCGAATTTTGACAATATCTCGCTTGCATAAGTGGCATCGTTACAATTTCTCTGAGCCGCCTATTTTGGTGTCGTCGAGAATAGTGGATGAAGCCCCCTTTTTCTCGGGAAAGCCGCGGGAGGCAGAGGAACTTCACAAGCGCACGAGGAGACTACAAGACGTCAGCGAGCAGTCGAAGCACGAGTTATACGTACAACAGAGCGTTCGACAAGACGCGTCCCGCCCTCTGGAAGATGTTCACCCACTATCTCTGGAAGAAGTACGGTCCAGCCTAGGCGTGGTCCCGGTTACAGTAAGCGAGTACCGTACGTTGTGGCTAAAAGAAAATAACTCAACCAAACAAATCCCACGAGTTCTGCCCCAGACAGATAAAAGGAGAGCACGTATCTTTCTTTCACCAGGTAATAAAAACACGGTAAATAAAAACAATCCTAATAGGTAATTTGAGTAAATGCAGATCTCTATGAAATACCTAACACTCATAGACACCACATACCTTACTTGGTAGTATTAAAACACATTACTCAGACTAAAATTGAATTTGGTAGAAAGAATCATTCCAGCAAAAGTTTGTTACCAGTCCTATAACTCATTGTTGTTAGTTTGTGCTGTGTATCATTAGTATCAGTAGTAGTATTTGTGTATCATTAGTATCTTTAATGAACCGAATAAATGTTTAAAAAAACTTGTCAAAAGAGCAGTTGAAAATTTGGTATGACCACGTAGAGGATAATAAACTAATTTATTCTTGTAATCAGGTTACTTAGTTAATCTGTAATTGAAGTTGATGATTCATAATACATGAGAGATGGCAATAAACAGGTTTGTCGTGTTTAAAGTGAGTGCCTCTCATTAACTCCCAATGTCTCAAATGGGATTTCAAAACATTTTTGTCGCGAGGGTTCAATAAAAGAAATAATATTATCTTATGAATAAACCTACGTGGCCAATTTTGTTTTATGGAGATGCATCGTTAAGAAACACGTTCTTTTATAACTTTTTGTAAAACCCTTTTTCTGGGTTATGTAAAAGATCCAACATCAAAGAAAATTCTTTACATCATTGGCAACGAAGTATAACAATTTATTAACAAGTTCATATGGAAATAGTAAAACAATAAATTAAAAGTAAACTGTTTTTAATAGTAAGCTAACACATTCGAAGTCACTGAAAATAATCGAGAAATTTGCCAGTTTTTGGCATCTTCTTTCGCTGACAGGACAATCACGAGGAAAGTCGACCCTTCCCAGTATGGGAAGTACAAGGTCGCCGACTGCTGGCAAAGGTTTCGCATTGCGTGACATATTATTGCATCAATATCCTTATTCGTTACTAAATCTCGTTAATGTAACAAAGTACGAATATCTGTCCATTTATAGTTCAGATCTTTAACACATTTGTTAGACCTTAATTATATATTTCTGTTTCTCTGTTCTTGGTAAGGAAATATCGAATCAAATTTTGCTTTCATTTTGTCATTTAAAGTAGCAGTGGTAATACAAAAAAGTGAGGCAAACAAAACAAAACACATTTTGTAATAGTTCGGCTTTTTATCAAAATGTTTCAGATGTACAATGAATTCGCATTTTCTACGAGAAAATTCAAATATTCCTGGAAATCTATATAAACATGCATGAAATAATATTAAAAACGGGTGAATTTGTAGTGGTACTGGTAATTTATTTCTTTTGTGTCTGCCAAAATCAAAAAAGTTGAAATCCGCATTTTTGTATAAATTGTGATGCATCCTTTAACTTTCTTCTATACGTTAATTTTTTTATGATCACTTTGAAAATGTAAGACTTGACATCATCAATATTTAATACAAAAAAAATAAAATTTTAGATCTAACTCTTTTCTTGAATTCCTCTACAAAAATAGAGAGAGGAAAAGCTCAGGAAACTGTTAGCGGAATTTTACTTAGTTTGACAATTTCACTTGAATAAAGCAGCTCTTCTTTTTATTAATGCGCGGAAAAATACATTGTTTGTTGGCATTTGCATGTCTTCCCTAAATGATGAAGATACCTGGAAATAGGACGAATCATACTTCAGATACGTGATTCGGTTGTCGCTGATCGTCCGGCTGCTAGACCCACAAAAATAGTTCATCGCCATGCGAGAAGGATCGGTTGTCTTTCGTAATTTTCTTCAGTGCCTACCAGAGAGCCATCGTTGCTAATATTTTGACAGGATCATAGTTGCTAATACATACAGAAACATATAGGCAATATGTTTAAGAAAAAAAAAAGGATTTCGACCTGCGCTTGTTGAAAGTTTCTTTGTAAGGAATGACAACGTGAAGGACAATATTCTAAGTCACTCTTTGGAAGCAAGAGACCAAGCAATCCAGGCGTAAAGGCAGAGACGAATTTGACAATAGGCACCTGCGTTCTAATGCAAAATTATGGCATCCTCCCACTAATATAAGAAAAAAATATACAGCTGATCATTATAATATCTTCAGAAAATTAACAATTTTTCTATCAATATATTCTAAAAAAGAATTATTTATTAAATACTTACTGTAATAAAATCTTTAAGTTATTTTGAAAATATTGCCAATAAATCGTAAATTTATAATCACTCAAAATATGAGATTAATAATAAAAATAGTATTCATTTTACTGCTGCTCCGAAATGCTGCCGGCCCAAGACCCAAGCCTTTATATAATTCCGCCTCTACCCGAAGAAAAACCGGGGTCAGATGGGATTACTGAGAAAATATTCACAACCGTGCCAAGGTTGAGTACAGATAGAGTAATAATAAGAATCTAAAAAAGCATGTATGAATTTTTTACACTCATCGTAAAAAGAAACGCTGCACCCAGAACGACAAGGCAGATCGCGATGTAGCTGAGTGAACATTGCGGAGTATTAACTCTTACAAAGAACTCTAGAGGCGCCAATGGTACGAGGACATGCGTTGTTCTGCTGAAATAGGGTTCTGACGTGGGTGCTCACCAGCGACAGCGCTACATGTTGCTGGACTTCCTGTGCGTACCGTGAGGCAATAGGGAGATTTTGCATAGCTAACCCGCAAGCTACCGTATACGCTATCCACATGCAAGTTGTTTCTGCTCATGCTCAGAAGTTAGTGGTACATTAAAGCTACGCGTGCACTGGGACGGTCGGTAGCACAGTCCCGGATTTCCCAAAAGACGGTCGGTAGCACAGTCCCTTTCCATTGCTTTGCATTGGTATGAACCGACAGAGGCGGCACGCACTTGCCGCCGTTTGCTAAAAATCCCCGGAGGATGATCTTTTGGAGGGCTGCAAAACTTTCCTGGAGGCTCATTAACAGTTTATGACTGCGGGCACTCGCAAGGACCAGGCATTCGCCACTTCGGTTGTGTTATATTGTGTTGAGTGACCAGAATAGAATGGGGAGCAGGTAACACATGGATCCTAATCCTCTACGCCTTGGAGAATGAACGGTCCCTTCACCCAACAGGGTTCCGGAATTTCCGAACCAGTGTGTGCAGTCTTCCGCAGTTGCAAAATTTTGGAAGGTCCATCCGTCCGTTGACGTCCCAGTGCGCGCGTAGTATAACGCTCCTAGCGTAGTACGTAACAACGCCTCTGTTCGCGTATGTTAGTAGTACGCTAGTGAGAGAGGTCATGGCGGATTCTGGTCTGGATTTGAGGTTATGTTGATATCTAAGAGGGTATACGAGAGACTTTTTAGTTGTGTGTGCCGTATGAGCACAAGACGTACTCACAGAACAATGTGCACGCTTGAATAGAAGTGGTTTGTTTGGGTTTACAATTTTTAGTATAATTTGAGTGGAAGGTACACTATGCAAAAAGCATCGACTACACTATATCTTGCCATGTACGTTACGCGGTTAACATCATCAACGTAACTTATAAGCTAGGAAGCGTATATGTTGTGCAAAAACTGTCTATTTAGTCCCCATAATAAACACTAATGGTGATGAGACATACGATATCGCGTCCCATATTATAATATCTGGCGGTCAGGATGTGCGATAGGACAACTGCTCGTTAAGGATCATCTAGCCTCCCGGACTCGTAGAAAGTGGCCCCTCTGGAACATGTCTAATTACTGTCACTGGTATTAAACACGTCGCTGACGCATGAAGGTGATGTTCGTGGCATGGTATCTGACGTCGTAATAACCGGTACACCCATTTTGTATCGCTTAACAGCGTTCGGTGGTACCCACGTCTCGATACCCAACCAGAGCAGAGCGTGACAAGGGAATAGGGGTGTTGTTTTTTGAATTTAGGTCAAATAAAACAAAAAAGAAGCCGACGTTTTGATCTTTAATTTTGATCATCATAATGGCTGATCTACTTAAAAATAAATAAAAAGTCCACTCTATGTCGCAGTGTAAACATGTGATATTCGTAGTAGGTAATTGTCCAAGTTGATTTGTAATATGTCTATTATTTTGGAGTTTGGAAAGGGTGGATGTTTTTTGATGTATTTTAAGAAGTTAATTCAACCCTTATGATGACCAAATCAAAGGTCAAAATGTTGGTATGATTTAAAAATTCTTTTTTGTTTTTTCAGCCTAAATTAAAAAAAACATCGCTATTGATAAATATGACTAATAATTCTCACACGTGAAAAGGGAAGTATAGGCAAATATTATTCCGTGAAATATACCCATCACGTTTGAATTAGTTAAGTCGAGTCTTTATTGGTGCAGCGGTTTTTTTTGACGATGAGTGTAATTTATAGTAAGAGCACTGTAATGGTGTGATAAAGTTAATATTATTTAGTCTTAACTAGAATTATTTAATATTAACTAGAATTATTAAATAAACAATATTTAACAGGATATAGCGACTCATATTAATTTCTTATATAGAAAAAGTTCTGAAACATCACGGAAGCAATGGTGTAGAAGGAATCCTTTAACCACAGATTTGATGAATTTTAATTTAATGATATCTTCTCCATCTTTGGGAAGGCAATACAAAACAATTCCTCAGTGAAACGGCCCGCTAGAACGATGTAGCCATATTGACCTGCTGTGAACAAAACAGTGTCATATGATAAGGGTGGCACTTTAGAAATTCGGTATTAACAAATAAAACTATTTTTAAATAGTCATATAAGAAAGAGTTAGTGTATTTAATTCACTAACTAAATAAAATTTTAAAGAATTTCGGGGATGAGATTTACTTGTTAAGCGTACTATACTTTTATATTTTGAAAATTTTGATGCTCTGAGTAGAATTACTCCAAAACATAATTTCGTATTCTCAATGGAAATAAAAAATGGCAAAATATTTGCAACGGGAAAAGTAAGGACTTACAATATTTTCGAGAATTCACCATCCATAGAATGATTCATAGAATAAAGAATGACCGGCCATAAAAAAAATCATAAACTTTATAGAATATGTGAGACGAATTTGTCGCTTCACTGAAAATTTGGTCAATATGGGGATTATCTCTTGAAAGAATGATGAGGACCCCTGTGAAAATAATTATTTTCAATTCAATACAATGACATCTGAAGCTCAAGCGGCTTCGGTTTCATATTGTACAGGAATAGTTCACAAAACTGTCTTTTCAGACTTTTTATTCTTTCAAATGACGTGACGTTTGTAAAGATGATTATAAAAGGTGCGAATTCCTTCTCTATTTAAATAAGAATGATAACATTAGTTAAATTGAGATTAAAAAGCTGATTTTTTTAAAAACGTCTTCTAACTTGAAATATAAACATCTGGAAACAGGGTTTCTCTATAGAATGTATGAAAAAAAATTATCTACATCCAAAAACTGTAGATCTCTATACCAAACCAGCACATTAAGAATATAATATATGGATTATAATAGGAAAAATTGATCTTGTTTATATTACTATCATAATACTTTGATTTTTTGTTAGATGTACACGTACGTCGGAGTGGAACAGATCCTGCTAAAGAAACAAATACTGAAAAAACATTAGACATTGTAAGTACTAATATTCAAAGTCTGACTAAATTTTGAAAAGATAATGCTCTGAAAATATTTTTTTCCTTGCAGAAAGGGAAGAGTAATGTTCCGACCGAAAAAGCAAAGACATCTGGCGATGAGACTATAAAGAAAAATCAAACATTGGAGTCGTCTCCTATAAAACCAACAAAACAGCCGAAAAGCAAAGGCGATTCTGTAAGTACAGTGACCGAAAGATAAGAATAACAGTAACATATAATAATATTTTATTGTTCAAAGCAGTTATGTAATATGATCAGGGGGAGGGTAATAAACTAATTTACTTTGTTTGCATTCACACATGAATCAGTGGTTACGGAAACTCCGTATAGTCGTATTGGTTAACGATTGCGGATGAGCACCCTGTTGGACAAGGGATGATTCATCGTAGAGAGTTTTATTTTTTTGCAAATGGTGTCCCAATATTTGCTGTAGAGGTAACAGGAGAGCACATAATTGAAGGTAAATTATATATTTGTTTATGCTAAATTTTCTCGTTATTTTGTGCGGAGTCCAAATACATCAAAATATTTTCGGTAAAATGATGAATAAAGATATACAAATTTGTTCAATTCAGCCCGTTACATTATTAAGGGCGGCACCGAACAGGTAACTCGATGATCCCGATGCTCTTGTGCTGGTGTGTGTCATTCAGGACAACGCTGCACCGCCTATACATTGAAATAATGTTAAATTTATGACATTGTTAAGAATATACTTCTTTTATTCCAACGTCCCCTAATTCTAAATCTCAGACAAGGTCTTTTAAGTTATTTAAAATAGCGATAGTCTAGTCGCATACCATATCTTGTTCATGATATTTTAGAATTTTCCATTATTTTGTTAACTATTTGGAAAGAAATTCTCACTTTTTGTTTCACATTTTAGACGAAGAGCATTTCTATTTTTGTAATTTTCAAAATTTTTTGTTATCAAATTAATAAGGTTGATTTAGATATGAATTACTATAATATTTTAGATATACAACTTCGAAAGACACCACAGACCTCAGTAAACGTAGGTTTCCGCGGCTGGAGTCAATGTATAGTTGTCTGGAACACCCGGGTCTTAGCAGATAAAACTGATGTTTCCGCCATCCTGCTAGTCTTCTTCACAGCAATGTCAGAATCGAACAAACCTAAGTTGCTGTCGCACTCTGCTACAAGGAAAGTTTTGTCTATTGAGACACGATTTGTCCTGGACAAACAAGTATATATGTTACGCACAAAACCCGAATTCGGCCATTGGACGAAAACAACGACCAAAACTAGTTTTGGCAGATGCGTTTTCGCCAGAACTAGTCTTGAGTGTTTTCAAAACGCTCATTACTAGTTTTGGTCCTTGACGTATTGCCAGAACAAGTTTTGAGCGTTTTGAAGAACAGAACTAGTATTGAGCATTTTCACAATAATGAAGTTTCGTGTACTTTAAGCGGATATACTTTCTAGAGTATTTACTGTGGTTAATATGCTATTTCCATGTATAAAAACATTTATAAAAACGTATCATTCCCACTGTGTGATGTTTCTAATACTCGGTCTGATGTAAAATTTACATTTCTATGATATATGTCCACGATTTTAAAATTAATCTTTTCATGAACTGAGCTGGAATATTAATAAAACATAATAATTTAAGTCTAAAATTAATTTCTTCCACAAATTTTTCCACAATTTTGATCTATTATATAACACTGAATATATGTATGGCGCACTATAACAGTCTGAAGTAATTTGAGCGAAACTTGGTACAGCGATGACTGACTATCTGGTAACGAACATTGTTTCGATAACACATTACTTGCACTCCTAGGGAGGGGAGGTAAGGGGTTTATATTGAAAAATATACTCGAGATTAATACTTTTGTACATCCTGTTATTTTCATACACACATACAATCATACGAACATCGAATGGAGCAAGTTAAATAAAATCTTGTAATATACTCGGGATGAATACATTTATGCCAATCCGAACATAAAAACACCCAAAAGTACGTGTTTACCATTTTTCCTCATGCGTCTTATATGAAAATAACATTTGATCAGTACTAAANTATATATATATATATATATATATATATATATATATATATATATATATATATATATATATATATATATATATATATATATATAATGCCTAGGTTTTCATGTTCTTTTTGAATATCTGAAACATGAATTTTCTAGAATGTGAAGTATTCTATTCCATTTTTTTCGAGGGAGTATGATAACATCCGTCCTGAAATACCAGTCATGGTTATCCATTAGTATTATAATAATGTTTATACATGTTAGAACAGTTTATATTATGTTCAAGTTCTTTTGTTTGGTTTAGCTTAAAGTTTATATAACTACATAAATGGAAAGTCAAATTGCTTCAATTTGCGTTAACTAACTTAGTTTTAGAGAAAGTAAACAGTTCTTGGCCAAGAAACTTAGTAAAATGTCTAACTATGTTTTACGACAAGATTCTGTCCGTTTACGAAATAAAAAAGTTTATAAATTATTAATAAATTTAAAATAGATTGAAAATATTTCCTTCTATAACTCAGATTAGGATAAGATATTTGACAACTTCTATTCATTTAAATCTAGCTAAGGTATTGCTCTTTTTGACGCAAAAACTTTGTATTAAAATGTTCCTTTTGTGCTAATTTTTTACTTACATGTTAAAGTTGACACCAATTTTTTAGTTTTGACCCATGAAAACTCAAAAATTATTTTACCTCGGAAACAATGAGTTTGGAAACATAATTTTCTAGAGAAGACACGACGTAAGGTTTGTCCATTGCACTTAGTTTAAAGGTATGCTATGTTCACCATAGTTGGAACTTAATTGGTTAGTTGTGTGGCGAGAAGTCAAATTATCCACATATTGAATTGTGGCCCCCACTCCCATCTATGCGGATGCGTCTCAAAGAAAATATGTCTTACCTAATTTACGAGAAACTTCATAAAAGTTACTCTTATTGCACATGTGCAACGTACATTTTCTTTTAAATTTTTAATAATTTTAGTCGCTAACTGTAAAAGGTCTAGCACATGACTAAATTATAAAATTTTATCACTATAAAATTATTTTACTCAGGAAACAATGATTTTATAAAATTGAAAACTAATTCTAAAGTCATTTGTTTTGTATATTCTCAAAAAATATAACGTCTATACTTACGTAGTTCCTCAAACAATGATTCATTCGGAACAGATATGGTATTTAATAAAGTCCTAATTTTCAGGGAACAAAATCATCGATGACGGACGAAGAACTAAAAATGTCTGAAGACAATACAAATAAAACAGGAAAAGGACCAGTGAAGGAATCAAATATGTCGCAAAAAATTTCGAAGAATATACCTATTAATTCAAATGTGAATGATAGTAAAAGTTCGGCGACACCAAAGAATCAAAACATCGCAAAGACTTCAAGGGAACCATCTCCTACAAAAAGAGACGAGAAGACATTTATTCCTCGGGTAAGTGAAAATGAGATAAGAACATCAGATAACGTATATTCAACAGAAAGGAAAGATGAACTATCATCAAAGGCTTCGCCACATCGTGAAACACCGGCCAAATTTGAAAATAAATGTGTGAAAAAAAGTGATTCAAATATTACTAAAGTAATTAAAGATGATACAGACAAAGGTTATTGCAGTGAGCTTGATCGTGATGCTAATTCCAATAAAGAATTTAGTGAAAAAAAATCAGTGAGTGATACTCATATAACATCGGTGGAGATGATTACAAAATCCAAAACAGTTTCGGAAAAGACTCCCTCTAAAACTACTTTAAAACAAGCAGCAGGAAACAAACCTAACGATGCAAGTCAAGACAAAAAGAAACAGAATGTTACGGTAACTCTCAGAGAATCACATCGCAAAACAGACATCTCGGTCGGCGAAAAGACTCAACATGAGAGTATCCCTCAACATTATTCAGTTAGAGGGAGGGCTCTAACCCCTACGCCATCAGTCATCGCCGTTCATACCAGCACGGGAATAGCAGTTCGAAAATTTTTTGACAAAACTGCAGATGTCGAGCCAGGAATGGTGGACCGTAAACCAGTCCTCAGGAAGAAACCGAGTTATTGGATTATTCCTCGTAAGCACGGCCGAAGACGAAAACATTCTGCTTCCCGAAGATCTCGTTCCTCTCAAAGGAAATCATTGGAGCAGAGAAGACAACACGACAAGTCCAGTACAGAAGCGTCAAACATCTACCCGCATATGCTGTACCACGACTCTTGTGCATTGGAGAGAGAAGTGAAGGTAATTCCATCTCTTCAAGTACTCGAAGCGCATCCCGTCAACGAACCATCTCGAGGAGGACACTCAAGAACGAGTCTCGTCAGCAAGGGTACAGTGCTTATCGATTCTTATAGTAATATCCAAAATTCAAAATCAGGACCGTCCAATATCTCCACAAGAGTTGGAGTAGTGAAGTCAGACCAACACGTTCAAGAGGGTGGTCCTCATAAACGAAGTCCGAATCCAAGAGATTCTGCACAGAACGTTTCGCGACCCTGCGGACTCAAGGATGTGACATCACAAGAAAGAATTTGGAGTGCAAATGACAGTCGTCAACCCAGCGAAACTCAGTTACAGCGCGGAGGTAGCAAAGCAAGTATAGGTAGGCAGGATGTTGATAGAACAGGATCAAGTGCCACGAAAGTAAAGGGACGTTACGATCGCGGCCCCAGAGCCAGTCAGAGAAGTAGTGTGAACTTAAGTAAACGCATACGCAAGTAGTCAATTAATTCTTCATGACATCAGTGCTATTTAGTTAGGTCTGTTGGTGGATGTTGTTCATTTCCATTTCACTGTATTATCATTCTGTACTGTTAATTTTCATGCACGTGTTTCACGTACAAGACTACAATACCTCAATTTTCCTATAGTTTATGCCATTTATATTGTGTACACTTTTTTAAAATAAAGTTGCAATATTCTTGGAGTTGTAATCAATACGTTATAATTTTAAAATTATATTTTAAATTTTGCTGTATACGAACCAAGTGAAAGTTATGCGTACTATTCGTGTTATTTGGGATATGTTCTTCGCAACTAACAATTTGAGCTTTTAAGTAATATTTCAATCGAACGGAATGCACATTATTGTCTTTACAAACTGTGAAATGTCCGAAATAAACATAAATTATTTGTCCTCAGTTTATTAGTATACCATAGGAAAGGGTACATTACATTAGATTTTATAGATAGTGTTTCATACACATGTTTTGAGGTTTATCGTTTTTAGAGAAGTTAATCACAACTTATGAGTAACTTGATTGCTTGGTCCTTTCCAAAGTCAATCGAACAGAATAAATAAAATAGTCATTGTTAAGAATATTATAATGAATCTGAAAATGATTGGGATTTTTACATCAAAATTAATAAGCCCTAGCAGTGGTGTTCAAATGCACATGGAATCATTAAACATGTTTTCACTCTCTTAAAGCATCCCAACAACTCAAAATAAGCAAAACGTAAAAGAACGTTATTAATTGTAACGTCGGCGCCAGAACATGCCATCAATTTGTGAAATATTAATATTTCTTTGCATTTTCCAAGCCAGATGCTTTTAATAATCTTACAATAAGTGGCCGGTCAGCGCTAAGACGGACGTGCGACGAGTTTGGGATTCACCCTAAACCTTTTCCGTGTTGAGGTATTGTTTGAACGAACACTTTTAAGGAAAGTACGTACAAGTGTATTCGAAGAATGCAGCCGGCGACGTTGAGCCTCTGGAATTTAGGTGTACCTGAAGAAAAGAAGAATTCTACGAAGTAATGAATGAAGTACGTGCCGAATATAGAACAACGACAAAGGTGCCTGCAAGCGCTTCGGTGACGCCCATGGCGGTTTGTTCTCTGCGGCGCAGTCTCTGCATTCCTAGAAGCAAATAGGGTGACCCAAACTGAGTGTTTGCAAGGTGTGGTGGCGAAGGCGTGGTTATTTGCTAATCACGTGACTTCTTCTACTATAATTGGGAGGAGTGAAGATCCTAGTCGATTCTTTACGCGGGAATGTAGAGATCCGTCAGCACTGACATGTGACTGAGCTAAAGACTAGGTCGCGGAGACCAGATGTTTGTTAGGCTGCTGCGGTAGTCTTAATGAATTCATTACTAGTGGCGAGGGTCGTAACTAGTATCAGTTAGTTGTTGGGGAAAACAACTTATATTTTCGAAGGATCAGATAACCTGAGGGTTTTTACAATTTAGTTGTCTTCAACTATATTTAACCAGGTGTAAATAATGCACTATGACAACATTATTTGTGTAATAACAGATTATTAGATGTATTAATGATTTTGGGAGTTTGTCTCTGTTGTAAATTCATATTTCTAGTTAATTTGTAATAAATCATTATTTATTGTTATTACACGTGTGTTTGGTTGCTCGGGAAACCGAGCTGGTGGCAGCGACAAAATCTACAATAGGGATTTTGGTATTTCTGTGGATCCCGCTTCTACCAAAGAAAAAATAACATCGCATCAGGGTTTGAGGTGATGTTACACTAATAAAGGAAACGTCTGTTCCACGAGCAAAATTTCAGACGCAGAAAAGACTTAAGTCTGAGGAACTTAACATCACGGTCCAAGAGCGCGTCGAGACAAACCACATTGGCAGTCGCACGCACGCTTCTGGTGGCAGCCTTCGAAGCTCGCAGCAAGGCAGGATTAGATTGGTCCTCCACCCCGCACAAAGCCTCTCTGCCGCGGGTAATGCAATAACTGGAGCCGTCGCGCGCATAAAGTCCTTGTGCCGACCAGAGGAGAAACCTACGGGGCTGGCAGTGAGAGGGTCGAAGCGAGGACAGGGAAGGGCAGGCGAGAGGAAACGGGCGGATAGTATGGAGAAAGGGTACGAAGACGCGCGAGCCGTAGTCTGAAGTCGGTTCATTTCTTCTTCGGGTTCCATCGACGGCTTCGCACATTCTCAACGTAGTCTCTTTCTCCCACCGTCAACCATGGCTTTTTATCGCACACATTAATGCCTCATAATTAAATAATAAATGGAGAATGCTTCACTCAAATTATAGATGTATACAACTGGAACATTGTATTAAATAAGATGCTAAATCATACAGTTCAACACATATCGAAACCGCAGATTTTTTGAGTGAAATGATCTGTATCGAAAATGATCTATCTAATTTGCGTCTATTTCGAAAGATTTATGGAAATGACTTAATTTGTCCAACTTACATCGAATTTTGAAGGGAAAACACCAGATTAAATGATTAGAAATCCATTAGCTATCCACAGTTTTTTACATTTAAAATACTTTAACTGCATCAAATAGTTTTTTTTGTGATCGTTAATTAAATTAAATAGTCGAATGTTAAAGGTACAAAATTAGTTAATAAATTCCATTTCGTTACACTTCATTTATTTTGTTTTGACATGACTATAGTTTTCGTTGTCATTTTTATTTGATACTCTGTTGGAGACTTAAATTCAGATAGTTCTGATTTTTTGCGATAGTATGTAAATGAGAATCTAAAACTAGATCAAACTAGATCGTTACCACCAGAAAACTACTATTTCATGTTTTCGCGTATTACGATTTCAAAAAGAACCGATGCTTCTTGGAAAAACGATAATTTAAATGTTACTGTCAGTATTGTTGAATATACTGAGAGTTAAATTTTTAATGCGAAATATATCTAATGCCAGTACTTCACTTGGTGTTGCATATTTGTGTATTTGCCAACATGGCCAAGTGTAAATGAGCTATTCGTCTTTATTCGATGTATTTGCTCTACTGTGGCAAATACGCAAATATGCAAACAACCGTATCCGTCCTCTTGTCGGTTTTTAGTCGCACATCAAAGGACTCAGTATTGCATATATTTGCGTGAACCGTCCACACTTGGTTTGCCGTGTTTCGCTCAGTAGAGCGCATGTAATCGAGATTTGTTGATATTCTGATTCTATAACCTGTATTTTGACTTTTCGTATTCGACAATTTCTTTAATATCGACTGGAACATTTCTATGGACTGGGAAAACGAAATAGTATAAATATTCCTCGAATTATATCAAATATATCTCGTCCATCATTTGTATAAGAAAACAAATGCGGCATTATTATGGTATTTGCGTGTTCTGGCATATTTGTGATGTTTGTGAGTACGTCAAATATTTAGTCAAATACATCGAATACGTTATACAAATACCGCAATGCCAAGTGAAGTGCCAGCATTAGAATTTCAGGCAAGAGCCCGAGGAGTAGACGCGTGACAGTCGAACGCCGAATTCGTTTGCCATTGCCTATCTCAGAGGATTGTACAAATCTCTCAGAGCAGTTTCATTTGTCATTTTCAACAATTAAAAAAATATTTCCAGCTCCTCGGAAGCTAATATTTCACATATGTGCTTATTACTATCAACATTTTCTACCAAAAGAAAATATCAGGCCAGTTGACCATTCCCATGTACAGAACGACAGGTAAAAGAAACAAGAAACGGATACTACTCAAAATAGGAAACGTGAATGACTCGTACATTGACTCATCCAGTTCGTTAGAATCGTTGCGCACAGACAGACATAATTCTAACAGCATCCAGAATTAACTTAAAACATTAAAACTTGATACGTACGTTAATGGAAGCCCTCCAAGTTTCCACATTACTGATCTCTGTTTTTCTGGAGCAGGAGAATTGGAGGTGGTGTACGATCTCTGAGAGGCGAAACGGGAGGTGCAGGTGACACAACTCTACGGCAAAAACAGGAGATCCAGAGATTGATTTTTTTATGTACAGACATTCCTGTCCCGGAGAAATTCGCTAACTAACTACCCACTAACATGTATGCCTTCTCATGCTCTTCGTTTCAGTTATGCGAAAATATGATCTTAATTGAAAAAAGTAGATCTCTCTAATAGATCAAATCTTCAAAAAGAACCTCGAGGAATTGTGACTCAGTACGACAATAACTTAACTTCAACTCAATAGATCATATTCAGAAAATAATCGGGGTTGACTGGTATTTTTTAATTCAAAATAAAGAGAAAACTAAGATTTATTTTGATTGCCACATTGATTTCTGAGTAATTTTGCACTTATAGTCAAGATATATTTCATATTCATTTTTAATACTGAAGTGAAAATATTAAGAAACAAACATCAACATTAAACAGAGTGGACAGGTAATATGAAGGAAATTTGTTTTTCTCTGTGAGCAAATATACCGCAAATCTCACGAAATTCTATAAATAAACTTCTTGGGTATATTTCCTTACATGAGACCATAAAATGACTAAAGAAACAATACTTTAGGTTCTGTAAAATATTCTGACAACGAGAAATGTTTTTATATATTCCAAATTAGTGCTCTTTTTCTTCTCCAAAATATATAAAGAAAGTAGATCAATCATCTTAATAGTGAATTCAGATATATGTTTTGGGATAAATATTACATTTTTATTTCACTAGTTTGTTAAATTATGAAAATTATTAAGGAAAACATAAAAAAATAATCGTTCGTAACCAAGTAGATATCGCTATTTATTATTTTTTAAGACTTAAACGATGCAATTATCAATTTGTTGAAACATTTCTTTCTTGAAGAATTGAGAATTAACGATACGCGTCACGCACCACGTCACATTATCTGGAAACTTTGAAACGTGAGATCAGTATGTTTTTTGTTGGAAATCAGAACGATTTCTACATTGAGTTAATTGTCTTCTCAGTAGGAGGTCAAAAAGTAACAACACGACGGAATGGATGTTAATATTGAGTAACTCTTACATTCGCTTCTCAAACAAAGATAAGAGGTCATGTAGGAGAGTATAAAATACTGAAGATGATTAATGACCAGAAAAATATGAAATACCGTGTCATTTCCGTGTTGCAAAAAGAAATAAAAAAGTAAAAAACGTGACAGTGATCGATTCATATAAGAACGGGACGGTTAAAACCAGTGCGAGTGATATGATGAAATGACTGTACGCCAGTTCAATAGTATACGTGACGGAATGTGAGGCTGGAAGCAGGACGCCCACGATCTGTGGTGCGTGATTATTTGGGTACGTGATTGAGTGTGAAGAATTCGTGAGGTGCGATGAACCACGATTTCACGGCTTTCTTCCGTTTTCTCAGACAATTGAGGGGTCGTTATCTTGATCTCTAGCCGGACAGGTTCAAATTTCGGCAGTCGTGACCATGATGTTCTTAACAGCTTTTATCACAAAAAAAAAAGCGTTTATTAATTTTGGGTGAAATCTTAACAAATCTACACAATTTTTTCAACCGAACTGTGTAGATTCTGTGTAGGTTCATCTTATCCCTATGAGAACCAAGTATTTTGGTCAAGCATTTGCAGTGCGTATAAAGCACTTATTTTTGAAACCATTTGTAATAATGAAATACCAAATACTGTAAAAGAAGGAATTTGACGAATTATGTAAAATACAGACTTTAAAAAGTTTAATTATCTTACTTCCTTTATTGTGATAAATATGATTTGATTCACAATGTACCTCATGGTTTGATCGAATTGATGTGATGATCACGTGCTCTTTTTTGGAGATGTAAGTAGCTAATTGTTATCCACATGCTCATTTGCAATTTTTAAATGCCTCTAGGGGCAAAAGAATGTTAATAATCTTCATTTGGGGAATGTGGATGGTAAGGGGATTGGATTAGTCACGAAATGAATCCTCAAGACATACATGGTCTGTGAATCAACTAATTATGACTTACATCTTTCCACTTACATATTTATAAATACTATAAAATACTCGAATCAATACTATAAATAAAAAAACAAATGACAATGTATGAGAAAAGTTTTTGTTCTGAATATTATTCTCCTTAAATGAAGAGCGATGAGACTGCAGCGTCTAAAATTTTCATAATGAAATTCATCATATATGTAATAAAAATCCTCGTTACCAGACGATATTTGCCTGTTTATGACCTTGCCAGTAAATCACTGAGCAGTAAGAACTTTACATTGCATCGAAAACTTCAACCTCAAATTTTTCGTTAAGTGAGAAAAAGATGTTTTATTCATCCCATAAATCAGTTACTGAATGAATAAACCAGACATAATCAACTCCTCTGTGACTACTTGGTCTTGAGGGGTTACATGAATGTCAAAGGACGAAGAAGTAGGTAGATTTATTTCGTTTGCCATTGAGACTACAAAGACACATTCATAAGATTTCCATCTTCATTTGCCTAAAGAAAAATCGATTGCACTACTTACGAATACGAAAATAAGCGTTTCGAATAGATCAAATCAGTCGAAAGGAAAAAGGTGACTCTTAAACACGCACCAAATATGATCAGATACACGTTTAAATAAACGGGTTAACACAGATGGATAAATCAGATTAAGGAGGCAAACATTTTTAGCTGATCACTTATTGCGTAATAGTATACATTAGAACATACTTTTTGTTGAGGTGGGTACTGTTACTTTTACAGCTGTGTTGGCCAAGATTGTATTAACGTAAGATCAATATGTACGGTCGGGGAATTATAAAAGGGAAAATATTCTAAGTCCCGCAGTTTGGATTTGTTAGGTTTGCAACGCCACTCCTCTGCGACGGGGAAAGAGTTCCTCACCTTCGGTCGACCAATCGTAGGCAAATTTGAAACTGCTTCCATATTTGGCGGACCAATAGAAGACCAGTTCTGGCGAACATACCCTATTAAATCATAACGAGAGAAAATGTTTTATTACGCCACTATTAAAGAAATATTTTGTACATTTTTATTATACACGTCTTGGACTTCCATAAGAAAAATTTTCTTATTGTTCTTAACTTCAATAAACTTTATTACCTATATTTAAATGACATCTCAAGTTTTATTGCCTCACAACGCCATCCTAGAGAATATAAAACAAATTAAACTTCTCCGTAAAAATATTTGCTTCTTACTGTAAAATCGATATTGTTTAATCACAGATTTGAATACCATTGCAAGATATCGTATGGATTTCGTGAGATATGCATTCAGGAATTACTTATTAATATTCTTATAACCTCTGAATTTTATTCAGTGGCGCAAAGAACTTAAGGTCATTGGCATCAATTATTGTGTTGTTTATTGTAATTTCAAATGATATGCAGCTCTTTTATACTATTTTTAGAGATCAATCGGAAATGAAGCATCATAGAAAGGAATCTGATGTAAAATGAATGTGTAACACTAAATGTTAATTCTAATGATATCTTCAATAATTTTAAACCAATAAATAAATTACGTCTGTGAGAAATGTATTGATGCAAGATACAACACTTGGCTGTAATCATGCAACATATATAGCAATATGCTCAGAGACTAACATTACAAAATTTTTTTTTTTATGTTCTCAGAAAATATAACAAAAAGAACATATCACTTTTATTTAGACATCAAAATACAATTTACTTGCATTCATGTACATTACCTAAGATTATCAGATAATAAAACATCGCAATTAATATTGCATTTTATTAATTATCTTACATTGTCCCAGATATCAATTTCATTATTTTCTCCACTTTCTTTCGTTACTGTCCACATGCCGTAGAATTCATTGATTTCAATAGGAGGGGAGAAACGAGGCAATTCAGAAGCATTCTTTATATAACTTTTTACGAATCAACACAACATTGTTCATATTTGTGAAGATAAATATATTGATTAGACATTGAACATTATTTTAAGAGTAAAGATAAAAAATCAGCGAAGCAATTGATGAGATAACAATACAAAACTAAATACAAAATTATTGTGATTAGTAGGTTCCAACATTCAGGGTCATTTTGTAAGAAGTAGTTGTTTTAACAAACAAACAAGATTGTGAAAAAATGGGTATTAAACCAATCCGCATATTTGAAACAAAAACTGATAACTAATTAATACAACCAATATATACATAAGATGTGATTAAATTATAACATTTACACTTATGAAAAACCTGCTCTCAAACTCATGAATGTTACTAAAAGTAGATTTGATCTTTGCAAACATAATTAAACACAATTGTATTTAAATTTCAGAATATTTCGTTGTTGGATTTATGCTGGTCTTCGAAGATGAAACTTTCCTTATTTAGTAGGAATTAGTAGGATTTCATGTTCTATGACCTGAAATAATACCACTTTAGAAAGCTTAGATCTAGAAGACAAACATAATTTTGGAGAGCGATCGCAATAAAAAATGTATTATCAGCTTTCCATTTCACTCTTTTACTACGCGTGCAGAGGAAGTAAACTAGAATTTTGGTAATTCATTATTGAAATTCGTTATATTTTGCACTTAATAAAGTGTTAAAATCAGAAGATCTTGCTTACACGGATTAGCAGTGACCTAAAAAACAAATATTTTCGAAATTTTCGACTTGTTGTCATCTGTACGTATTTCTATGGTCTCTAAGGTACGTTTTCTTAGTGCGACAACATCACTTATCTGAATATTTTTTCTTTAGTCTTGTTATTTTTTCACAAGAGAAGAAGAAATGATACCTACAGAAAAACCACAAAAATAAATATAACGAGTTACCAAAATACTTTTGTGGTTTTGAATTCATTATACGCTTTGGACGTTAATTTTTATGGATAGAATGTTTCTTCCTTCTGACTACTTTTTCTTATAAGTTAAAGGTACGGACCCCAGATATATGTAAATATAGCCTTGAGGAAGTCTGACTAAAAGTCGAAACTTTGGCAGTCCGACGAATATTTTAATGAGAAAAACACTAGCTTTCTTATAAATTACAAATATTTATACTATTTTGGTCATAACTCATTGCCTCTCAGATTGTGTGCTTTCCCAGGATATATTGGTCTCTACGCTATTCGAGTGTTCTTCTGGAAGGATAGATGGGAGTGTGACTAGCGTTTTAAAAGGGAATTGAAAAATAGGATATTACAAGAAGCTTTTCAAATCGAAACACAAACTCATTAAAAATTTGAATGAGTATATACTTAAATAATTTATCTATATCTAAATGAAAGAATAACAAATTTGTTTAATTATATAAAGTTAATGTAATTATTGAAAGATTCTACGATATAAAAATATATGTTTATTAGTAGTTTATTATTAAGAGATTTTTAAATCTTTTGTTCGTTATGAGGAACGTGCTGAAACTGTAGGTTGTGAATAAGGAATTCTAAATATTACCATTTATCTTCGTCATAGGTTTCATTGTGTGGAAAAAGCACACTTCTTTTGTGTTTATCGACTAGGAAACCGAAAAAAGACTCATTGAAAAGTGTAAAAATAGTGTCCCGCGAGACCATCGTCCAAAAACGTACTTGAAGAAGCTAGATTGTTTTTTACTACGAACATCTAATAAAAATTGTTTTGTGTTTGATATGAAGTTTATAAAATACCCATCTAATTTCAATTCGTAACAAGACATGTAGAAAGTTCATATAACATTTTTCTGTACAGAACATTGTGAACTAAAAGTATTAAAAGATAAATTTGAGATGCTATATTAATATATTTTTATTGAAAATTTAGTTTTAATTACACAATTTAAAGCATTTCAATTTTCTACTCAGTATCCTTATTAAAATGGAGTTTGCTTTTACACATTTCTTAACATTTTGTTAGTTCAGTAAACAGTGATCTGGTGTATAATCATATCACACGTATTTCTGGACTCTTCAATACAACAAACTATACTGCATAATTGTCATAGAAATTAGAAACTCTAGAACTGTTTTGTATAATGCTTTCTTCTTAAAGGAATATTTAAGAATGTAGTCATAGGGTAATTTCAATTTTAAGAACTAGACATAATTTCATCATGAAATTTTTTATTGCATACTATCATTCACGAATGAACAAAGTAAAAATACCATAAATTACGACTTCATGTGTAGAAATTATTTTATAGAGATGTTGATCAACATTATTAAAGTATACGAAGACGTCGTATACTTAGGAGATTTATCACCACAATGGATTTTGAACTTCGAAAGTGTTCCAATTTCATCTCCTTCAGTTGCTAGCAATGTTTTCAGATTTGTCATAATGCGACGTTCCCCAATTGCCAATTTCTCAGCGTATGTGTAAGATTTTCCTAAGCAATGTGAGAGCGTTATCGAAGGTTTTGTTCATTACAGCTCCCAAACAGATATTTCGAGCTGATTTATGGTATAAACCAATTTCAAAAATCTGTGTGTAAACATCACCGGTAATCGAACCAGAAGCGTAGCGACTGTAGAGTAACAGTGGAGCATTATTTCTCTTAGTAAAATGTATTTTTACAGAGATGAGGTATAATGTTTGTTGAAAAACTCGACGTCTCTATCAATCACAGAAATAGGGCCCTAAATCAACGTGTTTGGCATCGTTGATTTCGGTCAGTTTAACAAAAACTTACACTTTTTGTCAATGGAACCATTGTCACTTAACTCGCGAGACCCACAGACCTCTGAGGTGATCTCATATAGATTAGTATTCTCATACATGGGGACTCCCTTGGGAATTACATGAATGTGGATCGATATTTTCCCATTTTTGAGTTAAAAATCATACAGAAATCTCTTGAATTCCGATGAACCACTCCAACAGGTATCAAATTAAATAGATAGTGTATAAGTTAGCATTTTTCTGAGAAAAGCATGAATCACAGTTGGAGAAATGTGAGTTTTTCAGACGAGAGTGATTACATAATATGTGTGGCCGTATGATTTCATTACAAATGTCAATCCACAAGGGAGTCCCTTCAAATTCCCTTCATATCAAGTACTTCTCATTCAAATCAACGATTCAAAACAAGTTGAATTGGGTGCCTATTTCGGTGATCGATAGAGACGTCGAGTTTTTCAACAATAATTATACCGCGTTTGAATAAAAACACATTTGACTGAGAGAAATAAAGCTCCGCTGTAACTCTACTGTCACTACGACCCTGGTTCGATTCCCGGCGACATTTACGCGCAGATTTTTGAAAATGGTTTATACAACAAATCAGCTAGAAATATCTGTTTGTGAGCTGTAATGAAAGAAACCTTAATTAATGCTCTCTTATGGATATATTTATGTATGATCAGTGCTTTCCAATTTGAGAAATTGTTTTTATATCTTTTTTCTTCATTTTTGTTCATTCGTAATATAATATTTCTGTTACATATCTTGCTATTAAGCAATAATTGCAAATAATATAAAATCTTTGAAAAACTCTTGTATCTACAACAAACATCACATCTTAATTGTTGCCAATATGCTTTTATTTCTTTTTGCCATGGGTACCTTTGGGGCCTACAAGGAGACAGTTTGATTTGACTTTATTAAATGAAAATTCTCAAGATAATAAGCTTAAATCTAAATATTTCGTAAACGAACGGCTCGACTAGCAAATTTATGTGATTGAAGTATTACAATGTAATCCAGATTGTATCGCGGAAAATAGTGATTTTTCTGCATTCATTCAGTTGATTTTCATTCAGTTACACAGTACTATCATTTCCAATATATTCCATTCCATGGTATGTCGTAGTGAGACCATATAATTGCGAATTAATTGAATTTCAAGGAGAAATTAAGTTTATTGTCTTAATAAGTATTAGTTGCTAAAAATATTTTGAAATATGTATAACTAAAAACAAAAAAATATTTCACTAATAATGATAAAATTCAACATTTATCTCCGCGAGTTTTATTAGGAATCTTCGTTGTCTGTTATTATTATTAGACAACCTATTCGTTGGTCCATTAGACCACCAAATATGAAAGCCACTTTAATTCTACGTTCTATTTGGTAAACAAGAGTGACGTGTCATTCGCGTCTGCGTGGTCTGTCCGGGATGAGCACTTTTTTCTATTTTAAATTTCTAAGAAAGTTAAAAGAACTAAATTTCTATTTTAAAAGGCAGCAAAAACTAGAACGTCAATTAAATACATAAATATTCATAAGTCACATAAATATTCCAATGAAAAACCTTATTCGTATAATATCATATTTTTGTTTAACGCTTTCTGAAAATACGAAATTCTCTATTGTATTGATAGTAAAAAATTATGTTAATTGGAGGAGATTTCTAGATTTAAAATAACAAGTTTTAAAATATGACACTGAATCTGGAATGCTGAGACCTTCTAGTTACAATATTTTTATATTTCAATTTTTATGTATCTTGTCAACTGCCTCGCTGCTTTTTTAATTTACTGTAAATATCGTAAATACATTTTACTGTAAATACTTTTTTAATTTAATATCATATTAATACGTTTATCTTTACAAATATAAACATCCATGTTGGTTCGTAAAAAGTTATATACTCGTAAAGAATATAAATTACCATGTTTGTCCTCGTAAAGAATATAAATTACCATTACTCTAAATTACCATGTTTGTCCCCTGTTATTGAAATCAATGAATAATGTTGAATATCGATGCTAGCATTTTTTTAACGAAAAATGAGTTTTTATTATTCATGTTATTATTATTATTATTATATGTGTATCAAATGATTATTGTGAAGAATAGAGTGGTACTATCTTGAAATTAATGTGAATGAATTATATTTAATTTCTCTGAATTTATATAAGTGTACAGGAAGGAAAACAAAGAAAGAACAAAAGAAAGAAAGGATATAGAAAAAAATAAGGTGAATAAGAAAGAAAGAAGAAAGGAAAGAAAGAAGAAAGGAGTGAAGTAAATAAAGAAGGAAGGAAGGAAGGAAGGAAGGAAAGAAGAAAGAAATTAGGGAAAGAAGGAAGGAAAGAAAGTNAAAAATAAGGTGAATAAGAAAGAAAGAAGAAAGGAAAGAAAGAAGAAAGGAGTGAAGTAAATAAAGAAGGAAGGAAGGAAGGAAGGAAAGAAGAAAGAAATTAGGGAAAGAAGGAAGGAAAGAAAGTAGAAGAGAAAGATAGAAAGTATGAAAGGAAAAGGAAAGAAGGAAAACTGAGAAAATGATGAAATTGATATCTGAGAGATACTCAATTAATAGCAATATTACTTTTTTATTCTATACTATATTTTGGAATATTTTTCTAGTATTGGTAAATTACTTATCTTTACCATAATTGAAATGCGATATTTTATTGTGTGATTAACTTATTCAATCTGGGTGAATAAAACTCAATTTCATTTGAATATCTTAATATAATTGTTTTTGTTGTTGTTGTTGTATTTATTGATATCTAAACAAAGTTTTTTGTAATATTATCTCTGAGCATGTTGTTTTATGTTGCACGATTACAACCAAAGCGTTATATCTGGGATCAATGTATTTCTAGTAGATGTAATTTATTTATTCTTTACGTGGTTTAACAATATTAATATCACTGGAGATAACCCTAAGTGTTATTTATTTATATTTTATACAATTGTTTTCTATACTAGTCTTCTATTGGTCCGCCAAATATGGGAGCAGTTTCAAGTTCGCCTACAATTGGTCGAACGAAAGTGAGGAGCTTTTCCTCCTTCGCAAAGACGTGGCGTTGCAAACCTAACGGTTCCAAATCTCCATGCGCGCGGGACTTAGAATATTTTCCATGCGTCTATTCTGTTAAAAAGAAGTACATTTGAATCTTTTCCAACACAGATTTGCCTCATTGTATATGATTTTAGGACTGTTCATACGTTAATATATTATTTTCTTCGCTTTTGTTATTAGGGATTTTATTGTGTGCATTCTCGTGTCTTGGAATTGTGAAAATTTTGCTCATTAAATATTATTGCCTTAGAGCATTTCTTTCAGTTGTTTGTGGGTAGCTAGAGAAATAAGGTGTAATGGCTCAGAGAAGGTGAATAGTATCCGTATTAAGTGTAGTAAGTGATTAATAGTATATATGTACTTGAATGAAAGTAACTCATCTACCGAATTTTTTCGCCCAAAATTAAAAACCATTTAGCCAAGATAAATGATTTGCAGCCAATAACTCATGTAATTATATATTCCCAAAAATTATAGCTTTCATGAATGTTTTATATGTCACTTTCATTTAAATGAAGAATCGAGAGTATAATTCTTACGTAGCTCGTATTAAGATTTTACTTAATAATATATTATCTTGTTCTTATTCAAATTTAACTTTATCAACAGAGATTTCGATATTTCATTTCTTTTTTATAGTCCGCTTCTTTAATCCCAAGCTGAGACAAATTCAAAGATAGAATTCTTATTGAATTAGAATGAACAACATTTGAGTTGTACATTTGAACAGTAATGAAGTTGTGAAGCGTGTTGTACGTGAGGTAAAACTATACATTTCTTTCTACCATGTGATGCGAACATCTGGAATTGTCGTGAACGTGACTTTATTGTGATCGTGGAAACAGTGTGATCACATAAACTTTAAATAATATTGTAGGATCCACACACCGTGGCTGCTACTGCATCTTCCAACGGCCTGGGACGCTGTATGCCAACTGAGCGTCGGCGGGCGCCACAAGAACGTAACTACGAGCTCATATACCTTTCATTGGCCAGTGAAAATTCAATAAACAGTATGATCTTTCATGATCAATTTAACCTGCCTTCATTGACAAATTCAATAACATTTTTAACTAAACCTTGTTGTACATTATCATGAATCCTTTATTTTTGAATTAATGCCATGTATTTAGCTGGCATTCGCGATTTAAAAAACAATAAAGCGTATGAAGTAGATGGTGTTTCTTCCGTATTTATTAAGGAACTAACCAATGATATTGTGTCATTTTTAACTGACTCTTTTAATTACATCTACGATGAAGGTTTTTTTCCAGACTCATCGACTACGGCTGTTATACAACCTATATATATATATATAAACAAAGGACATATAAACGATCCAAATAGTTATAGGGGAATCTCACTACTTAATGTTATTGGAAAAATTTATTGCAAAATTCTGTACCGAAGATTACAACTCTGGGCCGAGAAAGAAAATAAACTCATCATTACAGGCTGGTTTGGGAAACGAACAACGGCACAATAGATAATCTATTTATTTTAAACACGTTAGTTGAGAGAGAAACTCGAAAGAAACGCGGAAAGCTATACAGCGTGTTCGTAGATTTTGAGAAAGCTTTCGACATTGTGGACAGAGATATCCTCTGGTGTGTATTAGCGAACAAGGGAGTGTCAAAAAAATTCCTACTTACTATGCAAGCCTTATATTGCTCTGACAATGCATGCGTTAAAACAAATAATACCGCTCTAACTCCAACTTTTCAAGTAACTCAGGGAGTGGAGCAGGGATGTGTTCTCTCTCCGTTGTTATTTATATTATTTATTAACGACATAATAGAAAACTTATGTTAAGCATCTACAGATGCCCCCATAATAGGTACTCCCGAACAGAAACAAATACCGGGGTTGCTATTTGCGGACGATCTTGTTCTATTCTCTACAACACCATCGGGACTTGAAATATGTCTAGATACGTCGGAGCTGTTCTGTGATACAATGTCTCTGCATATAAACATACATAAAACCAAAGTCATGGTATTAAAAAACGGATGGATGTTTAGTAAAAATGAAATTTGGAATTACAAAAGTCAACCTCTCGAGAAAGTTAAAGATTACACTTATCTAGGTGTTAAAGTAAGCATGAACGTAACATGGTCAAGACATATACAAAAATCAAAACAAAAAGGCATGTATGTTCTAAATGAAATCCAAAGAAGTACTGGTACCGTCCCTGACATCGATCCTAGGTTTGTAGTAACAATGTACACGTCACTATTCGTACCTGCAGTAGCGTATGGAGCTGAATTATGGGGTGCTGGGGATTGCGCATCACTTAATTCGCTTCAAAATAAATTCTTGAAAAATACTCTTGGCGTACCTCCGAATACAGCTAACTGTGGTACTCTTTGGAAATTCGGAGTTTTACCGTTAGAAGTAAAAATTAAGATGAGGGTCATTAAATATTGGGTTTCAATAAGAGATGGGGAAAGGAACAACAATATTTACGATTGCTACGAGTTAACGAGTAACGATGGGTGGGGTCAAAAAATTAGAGCTATAATCGAAACTGCCGGTCTAGGATATTTGTGGCAGACAGCTCCGGCGAGTTCTGATTATGAATTAATTACTCAGAGACTTGAAAACATAGAGAAACAAAACATAACGGCTGAGAGACAGGAAAAGAGGTCACTAATCTTGTAGAATATTGTGACAGGAGACTGGGGCGAAAACCGTACATAGATAAATTAAACAAGGTAGCAAGAGCAGGTTACGCTTGGTTTCGACTGTTTTCATCGATTTAAAAAACGGTTTTTGCGATCCAAGTGAGAAGGCCTGCAGTGTATGTATTTATCTTATCTCTCATGACGCCACAAAACCACTCACGTATCATTTGCTATGTGCTAAGACAAGAGTCGCCCCTGTTAAAGCACAATCAATTCCGCGCTAAGAGCTATGCGCTGCAGTTTTATTATCCAAGCTCATTACTAAAGTCGTCCTAATAATTAATCTTTCTATTGCTAACATTGTCTTATGGACAGACTCCAAACACGTCCTCACCTGGATAGCATCGCCCTCCATGAATTGGAAACTTTTATTGCGAACAGAGTTTCTGTCATTCATGAGCAGATAAATAAGTTCATCTGGAAACATGCGAGCAAATCCCGGAGACATTATTTCTAGAGGGACCACTCCTTCATCAATTAAATCAAATTTTTGTGGTGGTCTAACCCTTCGTGGTAACTTAAAACCTCAGAGCATAGGCCCGTCACGTCAATTTCATCAAAACCTTTCGAAGTAAAAAAATTGTTTAGTGTTGATCGCCTTCGCTCCTAGTATAATACTTGATTTTATTCCAAGATATTCATCTTTTACAAAATTATGCAGAGTTCTCATTTGTTTATCGATTCATTAACAATGTTCGTAAAGTCACTCCACGTCTTACTTCCTCTCTAACTGCTTTAGAAATAATCCAATCAAGAAATTGTTTACTAAAAGCAGTTCAGGTGCAAACTTATTCGCAGGAACTTTCCGAGTTGTCTAACAGACAACCTGTTTCAAAATCAAGTTCTATCACCTCTCTAGCGCCATTTTTGCATTGAGACGGACTCTTAAGAGTTGGGGGTAGACTGGAGACCTCTCAACTTGAATTTGACGTTAAACATCAGATAATTATGCCCACCAAACATATCTTGACCAAGTTAATTATTCACCAGACTCATCTACGCCTTCTGCACGCTGGCATACAAACGGTCATGAATGACATGATAACTTTCATTTGGGTTCCTAGACTTTGTACACAGGTGGCCATGTTCTAAAGAATTGTGTAATTTGTTTTAATACAAAGGCACGCGCCTTAAATCAACATACGAGTCAACTCCCAGCGCCCAGAGTCACATCCTCCTTTCCATTTAATAATCTAGGCGTTGACTTCACTGGCCCGCTCACCGTTAAATATGGTGGACCGCGCTCAAAGACTACAACTAAAGCTTACATCGCTTTATTTATATGTTTAACCACAAAGGCAGTTCATTGTGAAATTGTCTCTGAATTATCGACTAAAGCAATTTTTCCATCTTCCTCTTATTTAACATTTGTTTTCCGGTGAGATTTATATCAGGTCTGCTCTTCCAACTAATCTTGATTTGGAAGGGAGATTTAGAGAGATCTTGAGGGATATCGGGGAACTTATTATACCAAACCGACATTTCTCTGGAGTAGGTGAGATTTTCAACTGGGGATTCCCTCGGCAAGGATTACAGAGATGGAAATCCTTGTTGAAAACCTCGCCTAGTTCGACCGGGCAGGGTTTGAATCCACGCTCTGCCGCTTAACAGTGGAGACTAAGGCTCTACCACTGGACTACCGCTGTCAGTTTTTAAGGAAATGGAAAGAAGAAAATCTCGAACCTGATGAAAACTTAATATCATCTATTCTGGGTGTATTTATAAATTAATGACGTAATTCAAAGAAGAGAAAAATTCGTGAAGATATCGGAAAGGAAAATTGTAATTGTATGAATCGTTTTCACAATGGGGCAATATAAACAAAAAATATTGAAGTACTCAGTAAAAGTTTCGCTTTCATTTCAATCAGTGATAAATGTATTCAGAAACATCGTACAGAAACTTCAATGCTGAAATTTATATTTTAGAATAAAATAAAATAAATAATGAAATATTTTACGAGAATTTTAGTGTTAAAATTATGTTTTTTACTTTAGACATGTAGGTACCTCAAAAGTAGCCGTGTTTCATGTTCATTCAAACTCTATTAAATCGTCTTAATTCAATGAGATATTCTTAAAAATAATGTAGACATTACCAATCCTTATAAGTGTAGGGGAGACTGGGGCACATTTTCCATAGGGGCAAGTTTTCCAACTCGCTTTAGTTTTGAAATGAGCCGCTAGATGACGCCAGCGGGAAAACTGACTGAAGTAGCAACACGGAACACATCATCTACGGAAGATTTAGTTTGGTATCTGCGGTCACATCGTTGACAGGGCTGTTTTGTCCATTTTTCAAACAGTGAGTAAACTTTCAGGTCTTTATTGAAACTTAAAATAAACGTAACTAGCATTAAACTTATTGTTTTGACATTGTATGAACTAAATAGCGGTTTATTTCTTTTCGTAGTTATGCGTTAGTTTTACAAATAACTTACACAACTACTCATCGAGGTAGTCTCAAAGTTCCAATATGGCAACGGGGCAGGTTTTCCAAGAGCATACGGAGGACGTATTCCAACACCAGTCAATATTATGACGGGTTTTAAAGTTTCGGGAAATTTCCCAATGAATCCTGAAATATTTAGACTCGGATTTTATGCCATCCTACTTTACTGACAGCCCAGTTCTTGTCGTGCTACCAAATCTTGAAAGCACCAACAATCTTGAACAAACTTCAAAAATGCCAGAAAAATCGAATGTTCTTAACCTCAATTCAAACCCATCGAATTCATCAAATCCTTCTACACCAACGCAGACTAGCACTTCCGAAGAAACTATTCTTTCGAGTTCCACTCAAATTTTCCCCATTGCTTATCAAAAAGACGTTCCTTCTACATACAAACAAACTGGGCATACACCAGAAAGTTAGACCTTTTGACAAGGTGGCACCTAGGAAGCAAACATGGCGTGGAAAGAAAATAAGGAAGTCAGCTATACTGACTGTTACTCCGTTAGAATTCAGCTGAAAAAAGAAAACTATTTTTCTAAAAAAAGGAAAGTGCAAAAGGAATCACATAAAATGGGTGAGATGAAACAATCACGGCCAGGAAGCTGTTTGGACCTTCGTCTTCAAATGTAAAAGGTATTAAAACATCAAATCCTAAAAAACGTATAAAAAGCGTACATTAATGTGATGAAAAAGATGAAGATTGTTTATGCATTTATTGCTTTGAACCTTACGCCAAATCTAAGGCGAAAGAGAAGTGAGTGAGGTGCACGAAATAGGCGCATGAAGACTGCACCATAGAGGATGTAACATTTTTTGTTCTCCTTCATTGTGATTCAAACAATAACGACTTTTGTTAAAAAAAACTTACCCGGCAAACGGGGCACATTTTCCAATTTAACATGATCAGACTTAAACTAATTTACTTTTTTGAAAAAATAATTGTACTCATTTGTACATATACGAAATACAATGATATCCGGTCGTATAAATACGAATATAAAAAGTTAGAAAATTTGCCCCGGTCTTCCATTCTCTAAACAAAGAAGAATCATATTTTGCGAGTGATCAAAAACATATTTAACTTTTTTGACAACTTTTTTAGATTTACGGAGCTACAGTTCGAAAAATTTAGTGATAAAATGCATAGATAGAAATAAAAACTCATCACTTTATGAGCAATTTTCGTTAGCTAAGCTTTTATCGATTAGTTTAGGGAGGGTTTTCTTTTCATAAATGTTTTTAAGTATCTCTGAGGGCACTGATGAAACCCTTCCACGCGAAATACGTGTTCACACCTTCAGGTCTCTTTCTGATTAAAATCCACATTCTCCAAAGAAACACTATCATGTTCGGGTTTACAGCACATGTTTATTTCCTTAATGTTACAGGACAAACTGTTGGCATTTAGAGTGACAAATAATGGATTAAAAAGAAAATATATGTTTGTGGTGCACTTGAAGACAAGCCGTGGTCAAGTTTCATCTTTCCGTTGACTCATATGACATTTAAATTCGACAGATCCTCTGGTCAGATGATAGTCTTAACATTAAACTCGACACTTCCTCACGGATTAAGAATACGTGGGATTTATAAGACGCGCAAAATAACTCCCGCTCTGGCTGGCAAGCCTAAAGTGAGGGTGCGGGGGTGAAAGAGGAGGAAAAATTAATGCTATTCGGTAAACATTATCATTCACAGCGAAGGGTCTACTTACCCGACGCACACCTTCCGGATTTCCCTACAGACCGCCGAAGTACGATGAAGGACAATGCATGTCGAGGGGGCGGTGAAGCTGTTTTCGTAGAATGTGCAACCATCCCACCCCATTGGGAGACCCAGTCATAGTTTGCAGACAGGCTAGTAGCTGCCGGGCGAGAGCGGGAGTTACGTTGCATGCCTTATACCAGCGCCAGTCGCGTGAATTCGCTGTGCCCAGGTCTGTGGGAAGCTATTTCAGTAAAAGAAAAACCTTGGCGGTCACCAACTTGCTTAACCACTAATTTTTTTATTGAAAAAAATCGCGTAGTTGTTTTAAAATAATTGAAAATATCATTAAAATGATGAAAAATGGTACCAAACTCCTTACTGTTGTTGATGTGAAAAATAATGAAATAGTGCTGCAAAACCGTAGCACCAATTTTATCATGTAGTGTATCATGGGGAAAAGTTCACGCGAGACAAAGATGCGATTATTCTTGTGAGTTTGTTGTAATTTCGGTCACCATTTTCACTATAAAGTATTTGCATGTAATGATATCTGTTGTTATCTGGAATATCACTTTGGAATTGACATATGAGGCAGAGACAATAAGATAAGTCTATTCTTTACTGATTTGATGTAATTATTATTTTTTTCGAACTGTCTCATCTTTTAAAATGTAATGTAACCACATAGTTCCTGTGAATGTTGATTTAGATTTAGAATGATATGTAGATAAATATTTTGGATGTGATTATATGACAAGCAAATATACAACGTATCTACCTAATCATTTTAGCTTAATTAATACCTTATTTACAATGTAAACAATTAAAAGCTTAATGTATGTAAATATTATTGTTTATTTTTAATTACAAACGTAAAAGAAACTACATTTCTCTCACTGAGGTCATTCTAAAAAAGGTCATTGCAAAAATAATTAAACGAGGCTGTTTTCAGTAAAGATTTGTAATTAGGAAGCCTTGTCAAAGAAGTGCCCGGACTCTTTTCTATTCCTATTCTTTCAGTTCGGTTCCCATTATTCACTTTTGCATTAATCACTCTAAATAAATATATTACATAATGTAACTTTATGATAACATTTATGTTTTCTTATATCTTTAGAATGCATTTTTTATGTTTTACTTAAATTTGTTGGTTTTAACCTTTGAGAAAAGATCAACTAGAGGGCAAAGATTACCATATGAGTAAGTATATGTTACCTTGAGTGCAGGTCAATAAATACATCTTTCTCAAAATGCCAACGTTTCGACTTTTAGTAATAAAATAATAATAAAAGTCGAAATATTGACAATCTGAGAAGGACCTACACTCAGTATAACATATAATATACACGTGGTTAAGAATTTCGACTGATTTACCCGATGAGAGAAAATATTACAAGTGGAATCCTACAAAATCTCGTTTTACATTCTCTGAGAAGGATTTTACAAAATCGATCCAGTTGCTTAGTCATGATTGAAGGATTTGGGACAACCATCCAGGCATTAAGACATCCAAATTAGCAATGACGGATTAAGACATGTTAGTTACGCATTTACTAATAGGCCTCGATTTATTTAAAACACTTCAAATAGTGCTTTAAAAATCTTTCAATATAGTTATGAAACAAAATTGAATATGTGCCTTAAGAAAAATCCCACATAATTTGTTACACTGAACAAATAAATATGTAGTACCCATTCAATAAGTTTGAAATTCAATATCTGTCACAAATGAGGACCAACACTCGACAGGTGACAACAAATACTTCGGATTGCCTTCCTCGTTATCGATTAGAGCTAGCTTCTTACGTTAAAACCAATGCTAACGTGTATGCAATTTTGTTGCATAAGCAAATTTTTAAACACTCATGAATTAAACTATATAAAGAACTGAGATACTTAAAATATTACTTTTATATTATCATCATTGAAAGGAAATCATTATCTTCTTCGACGCTTAAATATTTATTTCATCATTTAAAATTGATCATATTGATTAAATATTTCACAATTTTTCCATATGTTGTTGGCTATAAATTAGTCTAAAGAACGAGTCTTGTCACAAGTCGTCGCAAGTAATGGAAAGCAAGTTAATGAAATTAGACTCAATTCCTTGTCTTTACCGTGTATGGTAGGGGTTAAGCGTAAAATTTCTTTCATGTTGACCTCATCAGATGTGTCAATCAGATTACAATAAACGGGGACAAATGTCAATCAATCATTTTTAGCTGGAAGACTTCTCTAAAAGAACCACCCCTGACTGTAAATAGTACTCCTATACCCTGGCAACACAATGTAAAGTATCTTGGACTGAACTTTGTCACTAGACATGGACTAAACACTTACAGTTATCGAAAAAGATACCGAGAGTTCCCCCATAGTTTTCTCTCTCTTTCTCATCAGATGTGTGAAAATAAACAATGTTTTAGATACTGTATTGGCTTATTTCATCACATTGTTTTTTCATTTAACATTTATTGTTTAAAAATTAAAACCAGAAACTTAAAAATAAAATAAATTAAATGCAATTCTCTGTGATAAATTCAACTTTCTATTTATGTCTCAGAGAATAAATATGTTATAATATTTAATAATGTCGACTCTTTAATGCTCGTCACAATAGTAAGTGCTTGGTGTAGAACATGATCATTCTCGGGTCATGAGGGATAGGAGAATTATTTAATGTGCAAATAAATACTTATTTTATTAAAAAATAATTGTATGTCAATGAGTGAAAGTATCGCAAAAAAATTACCGTTAGAAAATGAATCGTGGTTTCTTAAGTTATATCTCTTATTCTTGTATAGAAGCACAAATTTTTCACGAAAATCCCAGAATTTTCATTCGCGAGCGCTGGGTAAAAATTAAAAATAACTCACAGATCCTCCTAGGCGTTGTCACACTATTTTACGGGTGGGGGAAACCGCTCTTGCAACACGCTTCGAGGCATAAGGGATAAGGATTTCTTCAAAAAACAAACGCCGTTTATATTATCTTTCAAAACGCTATAACCAACCACCCGAATTCCATAATTATTGTCGTAAATATAAGACTATTCTTCGAAAAGTAGTCTATGCAGCTAAAGTAATGGAAAACGAAAGGCATATACTAAAATCGAACAACCGGATGAAAGCCATGTGGAATATTGTTAACAATTACACGTCAACTTCTGAAAATCGCGAAAAAAATGTTTCATTACTAAAAGATAGCAAAATCGTATCAAATCCTCAGGACATCGCAAGTTTGTTTAATTCTTACTTCTCAGAAGTTGGTAAAATAACGAACTCAATATATCCAAATCAATGTCCTCCAATTATATCCACCCACATACCCAATTCTATGTTCACTTCCGAAACTAACGCCAGTGAAGTCATGGGAATCATCAGCTCCTTAAAAAACAAATTTTCACGAGGCATAGATGATATACCTGAGTTTATTGTTAAATCTTCGTCCCACGCTATATTAAATCCACTCGTAAATATTTTTAATAGTTCTTTATCGGAAGGGGTGTTTCCCAATATATTTAAGAGAGCTAAAGTGAAACCTTTACACAAGAAAGGAAACAAACTTAATATTGGAAATTACCGACCAATATCTCTACTACCCACTTTCTCAAAAATCCTAGAAAAATTGTCTTCTAGATTTTTTATCAAAAAATAACATTCTCTCTGATGATACTCTGACGATCAACACGGTTTTAGGAAATCCTTTTCCACTACAAGCGCCATATTTTCCTTCTTAAACGATGTTACCACATCTCTTGACCGTGGAGAAAATCCTCAGGGTGTTTTTCTTGACTTATCCAAAGCATTCAATGTCATCGACCACGGAATTCTCTTTTCAAAATTGCATTCTTTAGGCATTCGTGGACTTCCACATCAATGGCTAACTTCTTATTTAAAAGATAGATATCAACAGGTAGAAATATCCTATACTAAAAATAAAATACTTAAGTGTTGTGTTTCAGAAACAAAGCCACTTACTTGCGGAGTACCCCAAGGATCAATTCTCGGCCCTATACTGTTTTTTATTGTATGTGAACAACATGTCATCATCCACATCAGATTGCAAAATGGTTCTTTTTGCTGATGACGCTAATTTACTGTGTAAGCACGCCAATGCTCGAAAAGTTATGTCTAACCTTTCGACTTGGTTCCATACAAATCGTCTCGTCGTAAACACTGATAAAACAGTGTCTACGTCATTTCACAATAGTAATACAAAATCTTTACCCCAGGTTTCTCTTTCTTTAAACGGAACACAATTAAAAACTGTTACAAATACAAAATTCTTAGGTCTCCATATTCAAGACAACCTCAAATGGAATTGTCACATTGACAATCTTAATTCCCAATTAAGCAAATTGTGTTACGCATTCCGAAACTTAGTTAACGCAGTTAGTCCATGTATCTCCC
>NNCF01126702.1:105751-130900 GCA_002313205.1 Laupala kohalensis | reverse complement strand
CCCCATATTCTCTCCTGTGTACAACGAATGGTTATTCGTTTGTAACACGTGATGTAAAAATGGGTACTGAATCTGTGAATACTTAACTTCGTAATCACTCAGGGCTTCCTTAGATCTTTAGTGTGAACTTTGTGGGATAATCAAATTCATTTCTTCTCAAGCAGTACATTATGTCAACCGTAGTCCAAAATATGTCGGTGATGATTATTCTACAATAATTTAAAGAATACTTGCGTTACCGTATAGTTATTGTAATTAACTAAGTGAACTTGAACAGTAATAAAAAGGGCGGAACACGTACAATGACTTTCTCTCACAGTTTGTCCGTTGATATACAACATGGATTTGAAAAAGCAAAGTTCACAATCCAGAAAAACGAAACTTAGTTGTTTTTGAGTTTATTTCAATAGAAACAGATGACAAGCGTTTAATATATTTTTATTTTGATTAAACAAAATTCTTGATAAAACAAAATGTAGAATTGAAAAAGAAAGACGGTACATTAAACCAATATGATTATGTTATATCAGTTTTTGGGTATACGTATGGCACACATTAAACGTTACGTTTACTCTAATTTAAAATATAATAAATTAAGTTACTTTTTGTTTATAAAAATGTAAAATATATTGCAAATGGTCACTTCTTTCGAAAGTTTTCAGAGCCAACTATTTCTGCGTACGGACTTTCCGTAAGAAATTGGCTTCACACTCGCAACATTGATGATGTATGCAATACAAGTACTTCTACTATTACTTGATCAATCAATAATTTCTGATAAATCGCGACGAATTTCTCGCAGAGACAAATGCCTCTTTATGAGAAGTGACAAACAATTATGTTCCGAATCTCCATTCGTCATAAAGAAATTAAGGCGTTGACAGCCGGCCTGAACCACTTTCAAAGGAGAAATGCAGTCGAACAGAAGGCTACTCGTTGGGTGGGGACCGGAGCGAGCGGCGTGGCGGGCAGAGGTGCGGGGGCCGAACGTCCTTGCGAGGACCACGCGAGTTGGTCGGTCGGCCGGGTGCGCGGACTCCGACGTCTTCGCCTCCGCCACCATCGCCGCTTCCACTGCCGATCCCTGGGTCAACGTCATCGCAGAATATGATACAGTTCTTACAATCACCGCCGTATTAGTATCAGTCTTGGTCATCTCCACCTATATGATCGCCAGCATCAGCCAAACCTGTTACTACTGTTTGTCGTGTCTCCGCAAGAGTGCCCCTACGTTATCTGCTTCCGTTATCGAAATGGTCTAAGACATTGAACTGTCTTCATTATCTCATAAGCATCCCTTTACTTTAATTATCATTCTTCCGATTGAAGATAATCAGTACCAATCTGATTCGACGTCACCAAGCCTGCTTTCACCACAGTAATCATCTTTTATCGATTGCATCTCGGTCAATCACTGCCGTTACAGTTCTCATAACTGCTATCCACCCTATCACCAAAATCGCCTTATGACATTGCTGCAGTTGATACTATACCAATTTACCAAGATTACTGTTCTTGTTAATCAGTGTTATTATTGGTCGGTGGCGTAAGCAGGAAGCGACTTTTTTAGCGCTTAAGAACCTTACTCTTAAACCCTTCATCCTATATGAAATGCACTTATATGAAACAGTAACATTGCTAGGCATCACCCAATGACTAGAACTAACTGAGAGAAGATATGGAAATGAGTTATACAACTCGGGTAATGGCCTTGAGTTAAAGTACCGGGGGAAAACATTAAGAAAATGAAATAAAAATTAACGTAAGTTAGGAGAGAGGAAAAGAGCGAATAGTTAATACTCCCTTATGAGTCATTTAACTTTAAATCTAATTAATGTAACTTGCAGATAACACTTCACTGATTTATATAGTTTAATAAAATTTAATTTATCACTCGTGGAAACATTGTCCCCCCCCCCCAAATGTTTCTCCATCTTTCCCTCCGGCACACATTTTTAAGCAAATATACTTAGTACTTTCTTTTTCTTTTAGCTTAATATATGAGTACACTTTTTCCCTATCACACTCCGACCCCTCTTTCGTTCGCCATCCTCTTTCTCCATCGCCTGCACCACCTTCGTCGTTGTCGCCGCCACCATCGTTTCTTGCTCCTCCTCCGCCGCCACCACCGCTTCGACGGCGACGCGTCGAGTCTTCAGTCCACCGCACTCTTCTTGCGAGAAACGCTGGTCTCGCAGCACGCGTCGTGTCTTCCTTTGGTTCCGCTCAGTCGCTGGCTCGCGTTTTGCTCTATTGGTTCATTGAAATCTTCTCCTTAGGAATGAGTGACAAGGCACTTGTATTTGTGATCCTTCTCTAAAGTGCATCTTTAGATTCATGTGTTCCAAGTCAGTGTTGTAATACTTTGCTGTTGAAGTGAGTTTTAGAAGTTTGTTGCTGTGAATCATCAACCCGTCTCTTGGGATTAGCTCCTCTACCCCCGTAAGTAAACACTTAACATGAACACTTTTACGATAAAAAGAGTTGTTTCTATCGACCACGTGACTTGAATTACAGATGTCCATCCTCCCCTCCCTTCTATCGGACAAACTTCCCCGTTTCCACTAAAATTAAAAGGAATTTAAAAAAACTTCTGGAAACCCACCCGCTTGCGAACTATTTGTTCGTGAGTTTAGCTTTTAATGGATGTTCTTTCGCGGAGCGCGGAGCGGGAACTTTCTCATTAGCTGCACGTGTTTTCGGTGGCAGCGCGGTGTGGTTTAACGTAGCTCAGCTGCTCGCCGCCACACCGCGACGCCCACGCCGACAACCGAACGGCGCAGATAGCGAACCCGCCACTGCCGTGTAGCACCGTGGTTTACGACAGAACACGGTTCGGTCGTTGTGGCTGTAAATGCAGTGAGTGCACTGACTAAATTACCTTTCGCGACTGCATGATTAGTCTGAGGCTTCGTTCGCGAAGAGATTTTTCCTTTTCTGAGCTCCCTTATCTCGATTTCCTTTGTATACACATAATTTCATATATCGTCTTCCTCGAGAACATTGATTTTGTTCATGCCTGATTTCAGCTATTGGATTACTAATCATGTTAACTGTATTGCTGACAGTCACGTAATAAAGAATGGAATATTTTCTAGTAAGTACCTGCTGTGTGAAATAATTCAGACACCGGCCCATTGCTGTTTCTAGTATTATTTTAATATTTATTCTTTGATTCAACAAGTGTAGAATCTTCAGTAACTATTATTCCATTTATTCTGAACGTTTCATTTATATGAAATATGTGAGTTTTAATGAAACGTACTTACTAGTTTCAATTTTCTTAGAGACTGGTGACGAATCAAAGTGGACGTCGAACTATAATTTTCTATTGAAAAATTGGTTAGGTTCAGGCATTAATTTTGTTTCAAAATGTAAATGGAAGTGAAACTAACAAATATTACAATTTTACTGTATTCTGTGTGATAAACGGAATTTTCTGTATTAAAGAATAATAAACGGAATTACGCTAAGCTTAAATTTCAAACAACTGCTTCTATAATACTGGAGGCAAAGCTTTTCATTCATTTGTTTGAAGCAACTGTTGTCACGTTTTATTGGCCACTTCGCAATAGAGGTAACGCACTCTCCTCGCAATGCCAAGGTTACGACTGCATTTTGCTGTCAAGATGATATCCTAACACACCAAGCTATTGTGCCTAGATATTCAAGGACTGCGTTATAGTTTCATTGAGGCCAGAGGAGGATAAAATGATCACATTTCAATTGTTCTTCATCGCCTTCATACGATTAAAAGACAAGATTGTTATAAAATGATATAAAAGTGTAGGTTTTCAAGCCACATCATTTTATGCACGACTATATTTTTTAGGTGCAACTGCTTGAGAATGGTGGAAATCATAAATTTTAAATAATATTTTTTCAGTCTTAAAGAATGCCATCAATCACATCATAGTTTTTGTATCGTTTTTCTCGTAGATATGATAATTGAGTTTACTAATTAAGCCAATTAGCTAATTTAAGTATTATCCTACTTAATCCACTTTCTGGAGAAGTATTAAATTAACTATGAAACAAATACTTGCTGATGCTGAGCACAAGTCGGATACAGTGGACATGTATGTTGTTGTTGGCAACTAGCAGTACAATATTAGCCACCATTAACTATGGCCTCATCGAAAACTTATTTGCCATATTGGATATTGTGTACCTCTACGTAAGTTCTCCAGACTTATATAGTAACGTATGCATCAACTTTGCATTTGTTTCATGTCGAGATAAAGTAGTTAATTTACAAGTGATGTATCGTACCTGAAATATTTGGTCGACCGAAAAGGATTCATCACAACATAAACAACAAATCTTATTTTCTTTTTTCCGTCAAAATGTTTCTTTATTTGAATGGGGAATTTCTCCATCTTATAATTAATGTTTTGTTGTTTCAGTTTTTCAGTATTTATTTTCATCGAAAAAGCATAAACGTTTGTTTATGGATGTGTGTTCATTGTCGTCTGTTACATGAAAACTAGTTAATTACCTTAACTTGCAGTTAACACCAAAGTTAAGTGTTCTATTATAAATCGCTTAACTGTAGGGTAAAATGTTTCATAAAAATTCATTCCATAAGAGATAAATATTTGTGCAAAATAAAATATAATTTTTCTTGCACATGTAATGCATACTTCCTATTCTTTCCAAATTTTAACCAAAAACATTTTAACCTCCTCTTGTTTATTATAAATCACTCATGAAAGTTTTCTCATGGAAGAGAAGTGTGATTTTTCCCGAGTCAGGTACATCAATAGTCCATGAAAAAATAGAGAAAATATAGATCTAATCCCCTGTGGAAATTATATTTTTTGAACACATGGAATTCGAATGTGAGTAGTGATTTTGGTTTTTGGAGGTATGTTAGGTGACTTTGAGATTTTTCTGGCCTTGTTTTTCAGATATTAATCTTCAACATTTGGATATGTGCATCATTTTCGAGGCGTTTTGAAATCTTAAAATGTCTCTATCTTCAAAACTTGACGTAGAGAGTTGTGTAGGTAAAGTACTTTATTATTATTATTACTTTAATATTACGTTATTATTATTGTATACATTAGAACGACTTTGTTGGGTACTGAGTTATCGGCAAAATGAACAAAATAAATGAAGAAAACTACAAAACCGAACATACTATAAATAAAAAAATTAAAAAAGGTTTCTATTGAATTTCCCCAAACTTAAAATGTGTTCCACTTGAACAGTACTTCCGTTCGAAAACCGCGTGATGAAATATCACTTTACGATGTAAGGGAAAAAAATACATTCAATTCATTCATGAACATTTTAAATCCGCATCGTATTGGTAAACAATTGATAGAACAGACAACGTAATTGAGTACGACATCGAATAGTGGCGCAGCGTGAACAGTGTCCCCCACTGCGCCTAATCAGGCTGAGCTCCTGCACTCTGCTCCCAAGTGGTTCGAACACGTGCGACTGTCGCAGATCGTCGACCGTAACCTTCGAGGAATTCAAGGCAGCTTTTACAGGGAAATTGATTATTTGTGTTGGATTGAAAAGATCTTGACGTTCTGAATCTATGACACTTGCCTGTCTACAAAGAAAGCTGTTCATATTATTTCGGGATTTAACGTAATATTTAAGTATTCTACCGTTATAACAATCGTTAAGGATCGTTTCGTGCTTCTACCGCAAGTGCTCTTAACTAATGAGGTAACTCTTTCCTGATGTGATGTCTCTGGGAAGCAACTTCTGTCATTCTATTCTTATGTTCAGCGTGCTTACGGCCGGCTGAATAGAAAAGGACTGGGTGCGACGCAGTACGATGTTACGAAGTAGAGCTGAATCAATGCATGACATGAATTTGGTAGCATTCATAGAATAAAGAGAGAATGCGTCGCCCATAGCATCTTTCAATGAGAATTGTAACACATCAGTCATTTTGGGTGTTCTGAAGTTCTGTTATAACTCATTTTAAAAGTTGACAATTATTTTAATTGATTTTATAAAAATGTAAGATCTTTCTTTCTATCCATCTGATTGCCGCAACAGTATGCCACCTTGGAACGCATATTCATATGAATTATTTTTTCACATATAAATGAACACAAAACAAATGTAGAACAGATTCACAAAAGTTACTGGTCATAAATATTTATTTACCTTTGAAATATTTGGGCAAATGAATATCTCTCCAAGAGCACGACAAAAACGCAATATTTTGAGACTTTCATATCGGATGGCGCTCATAATGATGATTTGTGACGTTATGCCATCTAAGGTATACTCTACGGTAGTGTTGGCTGACTGTCAGTGGCCGCATGCATAGTGGATGCTGATACTTAAATGGGTGCATGCACTTCCACCAAGACTGCACGCCTGCAGTCGTGGTATCCAGGTGGCGTTGTGCCAGCGCGGCTTTCGGGCCATCGCAAAGCACACTGTCGCTATCAAGCCTTGTCCATTTCGTCGGTCATGACTTACTTCTTGATTATGTAGCAAGGTTCCTAGCAACGATTCTTGCCTCGCAGCTACCTGCAAAACGTCTTTTTTTTTGTAAATATATCTGTTAACCGACCTTGGATCGGAGGACTAAATAGTTTTGTTACATAACATGGCAGATTGCTTCTTTATCATGTGGTTAAGTGACACTGCCAGAAATGTGTAAAAGAACCTAAGGAGGAAATACCTCAGAGAACCTTGCAAATGACACTGTTAATGTAAGGTAGTCAGGCTGACCGAAGTAAAAAAGAAAAAAGAAAAAAGATCGCCTTTTCATCCTGAATCACCTCTGGAAGTTGTTCTCAGTAAACAATCTCGAAATATACATACAATTATTGGTCGTTTAAAAGTACAGAAAGTGCACTTCTATGATCTTGACGAACAATGAACTTGCTATGAGCAGCAGGAAACAAGAGCAGCTTTTCCAGAGGAAGACTCGTGGGTCAACAATTTACGGAAGCCGTTCTATACTCGTAGTTCGTCATTTGGTTGCCTCCTACCGCTTGCAGTTCTAATCCGATTTCCTTTTGTCGACGTGATGTGGTGTGTGCGGTTCCAGTTCATTTTGTGTTAGCGGTGGAGCGATGTGTTGTGGTTCAACGCTTCATGAGCGAGTCAGCGGCCAATACTGCCACTAAACCCTTTCAATTCTGCTTAGGTTCACTACTAAGTATACTGCCCTGTGGCGATGGGAAGGATTGAATGATTGCATGAATATTTGTTCTCGTATGTTCATGAATGAAATGTTAATTATAAAGTACTTTCCCGTCTACATATATTTTTCATTTATGCAGGATACAAAATTGAACAACATTGAGAGTACACAGGAAGCAAGAGGTATAATTATTGTATATGCTCATGTAAAACTTTTTCCATTCCATTCTCCATGAAATAAAAGGCTAGCCAGTGACAAATTTAACAAAACGAAATCCTGTTTCATTAAACTCATTCCTTCCTTTCAAGTAGAAGAAACATGTATTTTAATATCAAATTTTAAAAGTATTAATGAGCATCATATTCGAAGTATTATTGCTCAATGAATTTGGAAAGTATAGCTGTTAACAAATATTATCGTATTTGTGTTTTATTATTTACAGTCCACTTATTTCTACTCCATTTTCTTCCGTGAGAATGAGATTTCATTATCCTACATATGACAATATTGTTGTTACAAGAATTTATTCCGTTATGAGTTATTTTAAGAGGTTTTAATAGATACGTTCTTTACTTTTTATCTTCTTAAGTTATAATTAATCTACTTCATTTCTTACTGATTATATATCATTATTTGTTTGAAGTAAATCTCAGAGTTATAATGTCAAATACATTTTATATACAGCTTCAAGTGTTATTTTTATGTTATTCGTTTTATAAATTTGTATGTTTCACGTCTTAATAGTTTACGAATTTGTTCATGTCTTTGGATATATTTTTATATTAATCTACCACCAAGTAAGGATAATTTTCAGTTGGGCAGTCAAAAAAGTTAAAATGAATCTAAAGAACATTCTCTTGTCGTCGTTATAATTAATATAACTTGAAGTGGGACGCTCATTTTCGATAAAATATCTTCCAGTTGCTTATAAAATAGGTTAACTACGAATGAACTGACCAATGTTCGCTTCTGAAGTTTTTTCCGTACATAATTCTGAATATTAGAATAAAATACGTTTTATGAAATAAAAGATTTTTCTCCCGGCATAAATATTTTGGTCTTATCTTGGGTCATCATTCTCTCTATACGTTAAATAAAGGACACTCGTATGGTAATTTTGTAAGTAATTTCTGGAAAGGTAACAGAAATAAAAAAATCTTTAATGCCTCTTGAATTGCTTTTTTGAACGCGGTTAGTTCTCAATGTCGCAGTTTAAAAATATAGGATCAACAATACCAGAACAATATGTTTCAACTTCAGATTATTTATTAGTCAAATGAGCTTTTACGTATGTTTGTCAGAATATCATCCTCCTTGTCTATACTTCCGGAATAATTTCGAGGAATATTTGTGCGGAGAGTCGATAAATAATTTCTTCTAACACCATTCTAGATAGACACGAGGACAAACTTTCTTGTAAACAGTATAAAATTTTCACTATTAGTTATAAAGGGATTTAAATTAAGTCGTATTTCGTGTAATGTCACATATGTGTACTACTTGAGCCATCACATAACATACAAATTTTTACCCAAAATCTTTACCGATCTTCTTGCACTAAATGTTTTTGATATTAGGTTATCTGAAAAACCTTTCGATGTTGTTGGAACAGTCGAAGGGGTTCATACGTATCAAGTCTTCGTTCCAGTACGAGGAACTCGTCAGTTAAATGGCATTCCATTGCGACAGAGTTTCGAATTGTCAACGCTAGTTTTAAGTCGTAGAAAAGACAAATACTTTATTTTCTACCTTCAACATTCATTGAAATTACACAAACGGTAGTAAAGTAAAATGTTTAGGAATTTTTTAAACAATACCGGCAAAAGAAAGAAGGCAATATCGAAGCGCCATAAGACCTTTCCCCGGTGTGAGGCAAGGTCTTTCTCTTTACCATTATTTTATATTCGGAAATGTTTAAGTATTTGCAGTGCTGTAACACTATTACTTGCGCTCAAAAAAATCAATTATGTCTAATTGATACGTGTCAATAAATCAGCACCCTAAAAAGGCACAAATCATTTTAATACCTCAAATGATTAACTCTTCCACGACTTGTCAGTTGAAATTGTACTTCGGTATCTTGATCTGAGATTTTGGGTGAACATTGCGGAGTCCTTATTCGACTCCTAAGAACGTGTAATTTAATATTTTTTGGTTTGATTATATATGTTTGACTATGTTATAAATAATCCACTGTAAATTTAGAAGTTCCAAATTAACCATCCAATATATTTATTCTCAAGTAACCCAACCCCACCTCAGTATGAGTGAAATTCATACTTGCTATAATGTTCCGTTCTACCGGCCGTCCCGTGACTGCAGTAATCTACTTCATTAAAAGAGAAAGTAAAAATTAATTCCTATTATGCCTTTTCTAGCCTGTTATTTTAGAACACAGGATAAACTTGGATTGATGAGCGTTACTGCAATTGATGGACGGATAGCAAATGAACCACGCAGAAATGCCGTATTCATGTTGTGCAACTTTTTGCGATACTACTTGTATCTTTTGTCACATAACAACCCTTCGTCTCAAAGGCTTTCCTTGTTCAGGCCTCCGTTGGACCGGTGCGACGAGTTAAGCGTCGCTTTCGGAGCGACCGTGTTCTGTCTCTATCAGGAAGACAATCGTTGACGCGTGACTAGCCATAAAGGGAACGCTGGGGCTGTCATAACGTTGCGGGATGGCGCGCGACGACTCCCCACGTTGGGAATCATGTAGCCATGGGGAGGGATAGCGACAGCATGGTAGGGATCAGATGTAGTTCACTTGTAGTGGAGTGTTGCGGGCAGTGACGACTAAAGCTCTGTCTCCACGTAGCGCTGATCATCGGATCTGCACCGCAGAAGCAAATGCAGAACGTACATTTAAATGGGACCGTCTCCACATTCTGCGTTGCGTATTTTCCCCGCCCGATGGTCATTTCCACCGTCGTCCTGCTGCGCTGGCTACGCGCAGCACGTCGTCGCGTCGTGAAGGAATGAGGGTTTATAGTCTCCGCAGCCAAAGAAAAGTAATGAGAAGTATAGTCTTGCTGCCCTCTGAAAAGTTACCAAATTTGGGAGAAGTGCCAACCTACTTAATTGATTCCCCCTATCTTCCCTACTCGACAGTGATATTTTCATCTTATACGTTGTATTCGCTACCACCAAACTTAACGAAATAACTCTAGGAGAGCCTGTTCTTAAAATACTCTTTCTTATCCTTTGTAGTGTAACACAAAATTTACATTCCTATTTATAAAATACATTGCGTAAATTATCCAAGAAATCTTAATTTATTAATATGCTTTCAACGAAATTCATTTTACGGTAGTCTCTTCGTTGTTTCCATAGCGTTGGTACACCCCTAAGGTAGTGTGCTACCAAACGCTACTTTTAATTTCAAACGACAATCACAGACAATCCAAGTCTTAACGAGTGTGGTGTTTTTGTTCTAAAATATTGGTGGTCGCTGCCCTGAAACACCACTCGAAACTCAGGTACAAATTATTTAGCAGTTTATTTTTATTTTTACGTTTGGATTTAACACGTGGAAAAGAGTTATTTGAGCTGCATTACTTTAAAATATTGAAACAATTCCCAGATACAGGAATTTAGAAATACGGCGAAGATGATTTGCTTTGGCATTAAAGAAATGCCGCGCGATGATCAATTGTGTGAGGCCCCAGCGGTGGCACAGGTGGTAGTGTTGTCGCTCATCACCAAATCAGCATGTGTTCGATTCCCGTTGGGGCCGGAAAATTTGTAGCTTTTCACATTAATGTCCCAGTTCATATAGCTATGTTTACTGAAAAGCAAACCTTCCTTCCTCTATCCAACTCCTATTATCTACTTCTCCTAACCCTTCCACATCGGTCGAGTTGTTGATAAACCCAGCTAACCGATCCACCTACTAACAATGACCTACCACCTAATTCCTAACGCTTGAGCTTTAATAGCACGCTACATTTCCCGTTTACAAATACAACAGTATATTTAAAAAATTGTGTCAGAATACTTATGAGAACATTTACGTTGTCTGTATGAAATAATATATACAATGGTATGAAAATTAATTACGATGTTATTATGATGAACAACGTAAATGTTCTTCAATTGTGAGAAATTTTAACTTTTTCTATCGCAGTAGCAAGGATGTTTGGGGANGGGGGGGGGGGGAAGGCTGAAAATTGACCCTAGAATTCCATTAAAACCGACCTCATACTCGTTCACAGATTAGCTTTTAAAAAATCATAAGAATAAAACCAGGAAATAGGATTAATAATGTATTTATTACAGTGTTACTAATTATAAAATAATTTTTACTAACTAATGACTTTATGGACTTGTGGAATTACATCATGAATTCACAATTATATCTTATGAACATTTATTTCATTTCTTGGCTTTTCTCTACAATATTTATTATTTGGTCAAAATCAATATTTTCTAAAGTATTAACACGTAATATTTTCTTAGGAAATACCGAGAAATGTTTTCTTTGTTAAATTTTATTACATCTCATACATCCTTGTTCCTTAGCTTTTTGCTTATTGCCAGAACTCTCCCTAGGTACTTTTATTTCTCATCGTGTGTACAGCGTATTAAAGTTAATATTCCTTTTTCTGCAGGTTATTTTCTATCTAACAACTTTAATCCATTTCTTTCTTGATCACACTTCTTACAATTAATAACTTACACGCATATTCCTCCATTATGGTGTGTGTAGTGTCGTCTCGTTAGTAATTTATCCAGTTGCCCAGTGTTTAGTTTCCTGTCCTTTTCATTCCACGAATCCACCAACCTCTCTGGAAACTATTGAGTTCACGGTCTTGCAACACGTGATCCATCGTTTTTTCCTTTTCGCAAATGCATGTAGCATTGTTGTTCAGTGTCAGTTTGTAAAATAGTCATTAACGTTGCCTTGTCCTTTCGAAATCTGAATCAAAGGTGCAGTAGACCTAAGCCATTTTTTATTCTTTTCTACAAATGTTAATTCGCGTATAAATTTACATAGTCCACGTCCCTCCTTTGTGACGTTCCATCGTATTTGTCAACACATGAGCGGCTTCTCTGTTACTTTTTCCTCAAATTTGTTTATTGGGCAACTTGATTTCTATTGTAGAATTATCGAGTATATTGGTACTTCATGTACGTTTGTCTCCTGACCAAAATCCCAAATGGCCACTGAAGTCCTGCCGGTTACACGTTCAGTACGGTGTCATGTTTTGGGAGTACACAACACTTCATCAACCGTAAATTATAGAAGTTATCCTCCTGGTTCAGTAAGTCTTGTTTACGAAGTACGTTGTTTTGTACGTAGTTTACAAAAATTTTCAATTATTTGTTAAAATCTCAAAAGTTTGTATTGGAAGTGTAATTCTCATGTACGTTTTAGTAAAACCTTAATATTTTTTTATTAATTGTATACTCTATTACATTTCAATAAAATTTGTGCGGCAAAGTGTATAATTGTTTATTGGTTTTCCAAGACAATTATTACTTTTGGAGATACATTAGGTTATTCAAGTATCTCTTTCAAACGAAAAATTATCCTGAACACTACCTTTTCCAATGACTAGATAGGGAAGATCTTATTTGACTCTTCCGAAACTGTATTTTTGTTGGCAGTATTATAAAATTATACAACACATATGAGTAGGGCATTCCTCCAGTTGTGAAAAAACTGTAACATTACAGTACCTCATCAATTTACACGGAGAGTATTAAGAGAAACTAACTGATCTTTAAGCATTTAGGCCTGGAATGGATATAGGATGCAAGATTTTGTGTATGTAGTCGATAGCGAGACTGTTTTAACATCTTTATGTTCTTTCAGCGAATACGAAAAACGTTTTCATATGTATAACAAGAGAGAGAGAGAGAGAGAGAGAGAGAGAGTATTGTTTTAAATTTAAAAAGCAAAATGAGTAAAAATCTTTTGTTGGTTGGGAATTAGGTGTTTGAAAATTTCCTGTAAACGGTTGCAAAGCGACTTTTAAAACACAGGGTTTTGTCACGTTTTCGCTCTTAGTGAGCGTTGTGTGCATTCTCAAAAACTTGTGTCAAGACAGACGTAGTATTTGACAAGTTCGAGGGTGAATATGCCAGGAGTATCCATTGTTTTTAGTAAGTCAGTTGAAATGCATTTCAATGTTTCCTTCCCGCATTCCTAGGCTTCAGAGCATTTTACAAACCATACGAGGAATTCGGGTTGCAAGTAACAAATTAATTCATTACTGCATTACATTATTTTTCGTATATAATTTTCAAATAAAACAGTTCACATGTATTTTCTTTAATGTACAGATAATATTATTTAAAATATTTAAAATTTCTCAAAAGTTTCTGTTTACTTATTTTCACTTAATTTACCGTGCCGGATGTACATTTAAATTTTGCATAAAAGGCAGGAAAATATAACTAAACACGGAGTAATACTGTTGAAAACGGCTAATATGCAAATAATATTAAGTTGTAATAAAATGGAGAAATATAGGGCACTAATGAACTAACTATAGGGCTCGCCAACAATAAATGGAGAGAGCGTATGTGTAGATAACAAATATGGAAGAAGGAAAATAACACAAGAGTTGGAAAACGGTTGACAAATTTATATGAGATAAGTCAAGTACGTAAAGGACATTCCCAAGATGACATACAAGAAGATGAAAAAGAAGTAATATAAATTTTTCAAGATATTTGTGACCGTGGTAATTTTAATACGTATGTAGACGTACCATACTACATATACGGCGAAACACGTTCCTTACTACGTATATGATGAAACTCCCCCATGCATTAACACATAAGAGATGCATGTTGTTACGCCGAGGCATTACACGCCATGTTGTTTATGCCGACGTCAAGACGAATGACTCAGAGACTCAAGATCCAAGACCAGAATAATACACACCGTCCGCAAAAGAGACTCTACATACGACGCAAATTGTAAACATTAGAAGACCCCATGAGACGCACGCGTCGCATGTGTCATCAAGCGTATGTCGCCTATTTATTAAGAAACTTCGAGAAACTTGGATCTGTTTATTAAGAAGCTTCGAGAAAGCTTCAATAGACGAACCTGGACGCTATGTTCTGTCAACAACGCGTCGAGGATGTTTGAGTAGATGTCATCTGTCAAAGTTTAGTTTATAGCAACAGCAACGACTGAGAAATCAGTACGACGGATTCTCTTGATGAGTGAACATCGTCTCCGATCATAACCTCTATCAAGAAATCCAGCTCTGCGCAATAGCCCGACCTGCGGCAAAATACTATCTTCAGAGGCCACGAGACGCCCTCTTACGATATATTACACAACCACCTGCAGAAGCTTGGACGGAAGCGCCACCTCGCGGCATACGACAGAACTTCGTACTCCAACGCTATCATCTAGCCAGCAGGACCTCGTGCCGAAGCGCCACCTCGCGACGGACGGCAGAAGTTCTATTACCAACGACCAAATCATTCAAAGTCGTGAGTCGTACAAAAGGAATATAACTTTCATACCTGTTGTTGTCACCCTGGTGTGTTAGTACTTATTACTTGTTTACATTCAAACTGCATAGTAAACCTTGTCCTGCATAACCTTGAATATTTATTTTGGAAGGAGGAGTCTTATTGCGAAACAAGTCTCCATATCGAGACTTGTGAAGTAATAAAAATTTCTTCCCCGTCACGTATATTAGGAAGCAAGGGAAGACTAGTCCACTGTTAAAAATATACTGTGTCTGTTTAGAATTTTAACGTCAATACATTTTTATTTCTTTCTCTGTTGCTTAGCCTCATTCATCTTCAATCAAATATTCAGTGGTTATTTAGCTAAGAGTTTAATGACATTCGTTTCTAAGGGAATTTATTTCTGACTCCTGGATCTGGAAACCCATATTCCTCCCGTTTCTTAACTTTCTATTACCTTGACGACCAAACTAATTACTCAGATGGCAATCCTGTATCTTTAATGTCGTTGTTTTATTAATATTAATTAATTTTTTTAAAAAGATTATTAATAAAATATGTCTCAAAAGAAATAATTTTTTTTTCAAAATTTTACCAAAGGGGAGGGAACCGAGTACTCACTCCTATGGGAGCAATTAAAACACTGTACTCTGGTGTTCAAGCAACATTCAAACATAATTTATTAATTCTAGATACACTATTTTGACATGACATTTTTAATGATTCTACACATTCTTACGCCTACTGCGACATTTGGATTTTTGCTTTCCCCGTGTACTCACCAATTGCTGTGGTGATTTGTTCAGATTTTCGGGGGTCACACATTACAACACATTACATTAAAACCCATGGCCTGCTGACATTTAATACACTAATAATGTTTTTCATTATTGTAGGCCTTAACACAATTTTCACTCTTCTTGCCCTTTATCATAACATACCATCTGTCCGTTGATGTAGGACGGGTAGAGTCACAGGAGTTCACTCGTCATTAGCGTGATAGTTCTGAAATGGTAGTCTTCGCGCACCGCCACAGTTCGATCTTTTCCTAGTGCTATGACCCTATACTTCTCACGGACGTGTCGTAACCACGTTGCTCTTTTTAATTCATATTTCATTACTCTTTCGTTGTTGGCAACATTTACTTTAATTTTGGCCGTTTTTTTCAGTTAATGCTTTTTCGCATGCCTGCTCGCAGCCGTCCTCGTGATTTCACGATACTGATTATTAAGCCACAACGATGCTTTCTCTAGCGCAGAATTTAACAGACATGGTTCACCACGACATACCTACATTCACTATTCATTACGCTGATTTATGGTACTTCTACGATAGTCACTCGCACCTTGAACTACGGCGGACCTGTTCCAATTAACTTCAGTTCATTTAATCAATTTGCGCGTTGTGTTTCCTTCCTACCAATAGTTCACTCTTGGCCCTATTTGTGTTATAATGGCCATAAGATGAGTCAATTTCGCACCACTTCACTTTACAGAAAATCGTTAATCGCTCTATCACCGCCCATCCAAAAACAACACAACTCTACGATTGTCACCATTATCTCACCACCACAATACTAAAAAATCCGTCCTCATTAAAATTAACTTTAAAATCAAAATCATCATCACAATCCACCACAATCAATCAACATCAGAGTCATCATTCAAATCAACTCAAAACTAAAAAAAAAAATCTTCTTAAAATCAATTCAGAAAGATGTCTCAGACTGTTTACACCGAATCAACGATCAAGATCACCACACAAATTAACTCAGAATCTCCACAAAAAATCGAACTCAGAATCTCCCAGAATCAAAAATCTCCAGTGCTTTTCTGCCCTGCTTTTTATCTACAAATTTTGATCACGTGGAATACCCCTGGATATATATTCTAAAAGAGGTGTGTTTCTGTAGCCTGTTACCAATCGCTACTTTTGGCTCCGCCTACACTGAATCTTGATTGGTTGTTGAAATGTTTCTTTATCTTTAGACTTGTATGTTTCTAAAAGAAGGTTGGTCGGGCATTTTGTTCTTTCTGGAACAATGCTCTTTGTTAAGTTTTCCCTACGCACTTACGTCCGCGGCAAAGTTCCTTCGCCTCTCAGTTTATGTTTTTATGACTCTGCGTCGCATCTGCGAGTTGCAACTGATGTCCGTCGGCTCCTTCTTTGATCCTACTTTATGACTTCTTTTGAATTTAGTCCCTTTTTGTAGTATGCCGAAACCATTGCCAAAATTTCCCTTTTTAAAATCTCACCTCTTTTTGGGAGCCGTGACCCAAGAGACATATGCCGACCTTCGCAGTTTTTTTTCGTCGTTCACACGCTCTACCCGAAGTAGCTTGGGGATACGACTATTCCCTTACGTTCGCCCTTGCGTGCCGTCTTTTACATTGAATTTAGATTTTGGGTATTCTAAAAGATCCCTTCAAGTTCCGACTTGTCGCTGGCGTCCCTGCACCCGGTCGCGGTCTTTGATATTTTTCTAAACAATGCTTTTGTGCGTCTAGTGAACCTCTGATGTCGGCCGCCTTTCTTTTCCCCTTGTTCGCCACGGACCCAGCTCTACGTGTTCTTTTACGTGTTTCACTTTCTTACACTTATTTTTGATTATATTTTTGAGATCGTGATTCATTAGTTACTTAAATTAATCCACGGTCTCAATATATACAGTTATAAACCGTAGTTTGACTGTATAATTTATTTTGATTGTTGTGTTGCCTGAGAGTTTGGTCTATCTTTTCATAGAAAAGTTCTCAACATTTACATTTGTAACCGCGTCATCGAGACTGATGCAAGTGGAATTGTTAGTGCCGATGCAACAATGCGACACCGAGACTGTTTCAAACGGAACTGTTTAGTCTGAAGTTGGTGTAGTGACTTTTTGGTTGCAACTTCGGAGCGTTGCAAGGTTGCAGATCCAGTTGCAACGACCCACCTCAAGTACCAATATATTTTGAGGACAGCATCTAGGAGACGAAATTGGATTTAAAAAGTTGGAATCTACCTCTGGAATAAAATCATAAATGTTGTGGTTACCGTGTCAGCGCCTTGTCCTTTTCACTTCACAATATAACTTAACAGATGGGTAAAAACTACATAAGTAAATATTTCATTGCGCTGACCGGGTGCGATGCACTCGCCATCTACCTCTGTGATGCTGGTTCACATCTCAGTAGATCCAAGTAGAAATTGCAATAGTAAACCACTAGATTCGTGACAGGGGTTCTCGGACGACTCCTGTTTCCCCTGCTTTTCATTCTTCCGTAATATTTACTCATCATTCGCCCCTTACTTCATTTATAAATCACCCGCCTCGGCGAGGTGCGTGGGAGGGAATCCGACCGCCATCCTCATGAATTACTACATCATCCTCATAAATTTGGTCACATCTCATCATTCATATCTAGGCACTCTGTATAGGGAAAGGAGGAGTAAATACAAAGTAAGTAATTATTTCAGTAACTGCACTGCCAATTCTGTCCATGTTATTGTCTAGTTCGTTTCTCGAAAACCGAGCTTAAAGAATATTCGAGGTATTATCGGTTTGTTTTGACGTATTTAGGTAGCAGAAAACAGTAAATATGAGATACCTATCTCAGTTTGCTTCAAACGATGTTGACCACTGGAAACTGCAGGAAAACATATGGTATTTGTAATGTACGTATTTTCTAATGTTAAGAAAGAACTAAAAAGATTTCTATTCTGATATGACCATGTAAAATAGACTTTTTATACCTCTATTTTGTGAATTTTATCAAAATCGTCGGATCGATATCGATTTTTTTTACAATATATCTACATAAATAACTACATAAGAACAATTACTACTCGTTTAATAAATAATAAGGGATTTATTTTCAGGTGTCACCTTAAGTTACGTACAATGTTATTCAAGAAATCCAAAATATACGCCAAAGATCTCCGGCCCGAAGACGGGTTAGTGCAAACACGTTGTTGGACTACTCTTAATCTATATAAGCTTGGATAGAATTTTGTTACTACAGAAACTCCGTGTTCCACGGGCGTTGGGTAACACAGGTAGTATCTCCTTTCTTTTAGCTTTCTCTATCAGAAGTCTGTCTTGTCCGGTCGTCGCACGAGGAGGAAGGAAATAGCGCGACACAGGAACGCTTATATATCGTGCGGTGATTCAAGACAGAATTAAAATGAAAACTAAGTTACTTCTTAAATCAGATGTTGTTTCCATCAAGCAAAACCGTTTAATTTTATTTATTTCTGAAATTGTGTTAATTGAAGATGTGATTTCAACAATTATTTTATTGTCCCTTTCCCCTTTCTGTTTACGCCGAGATAAAATAATTCTTGTATTTTATGTATGACTTAACTCTTCATTTTCTAATGCAGACCCTCAGCGATCTAATGTATCATCAAACACTGTAAATGCATTTATATTCAATAATTTAAACACAAATAATAACAATTAAGCAGTTTCAGAACCAATTAATTTTTTTTCCAATGAAATCCGCAACCATTATTACTGGCTTCAATTTATTCATTAATTGACTACACCTTTCATGATACCTCACAAAAATCCATAAAACTGTTTCTCCTGAATCACTACTGAAATAGAACAGAGTTTGTTTCTTATGATTCAGTGAAGTATATTATAAAACGTAATTAATAAATAATGAAGCGTAACAGCTGTTAATCGCTTTGCTTTTTATAATGTGCGAAATAAAGCACTGTTAAATATAATTTATAATAATTTTTTCTTTCAGTTTCATTCCTTTCGAGAAGTAATATTGACATACCCGTGCACCAACGGAGTTCAAACAATCATGATCGGTCCAAATGTTATGATCACGATTTTTTTTATAGTTTCAATGTCTTGACTGCTATTTCGACGTGAATGCTTTTTTCAACAAGTTCCTCTGATACGACCCTCCTCTCTGTATGTTTTGTTTGGGTAAGTTGGAATCCAGAGCTGCGACAAAATACCAAAGTACATAGACCGAGAAGCAACACTCGATAGGAGGAATTCCGAACTAATGAGACACTTGTTGAACATAATATAAACTAGCAAAATTGAACTTTGTGCAAGGGGTGTTGATAAAATTATGTGATTTGGGATAATATTGCTGTGCTTAATTCAAGAATGACGTTTATTTTCCTCTGTAACGTTAGGTTATTTTCCAATAGCGAAAACAAAACTAATGAAATTCGTCAATTTCTAGAAATCTCTTAGATTGCGGTGAATCTCACCGCCAGGTAACAGATTAATTATGTTATATTGAATGAAAATGGGAGACGGGACCGAGATTCGAACTCGGGAGTTTGATTTTAGCGCGCTCATGCGCTCATCGCAAGTTGAATGAGGATGGAAGACGGGCCCGGAAGGCGAACGGGGTGGCGCTCTCGGTAAGCGCATGAGCGCGGTATGCTTAGGTCCCGAGTTCGAATCTCAGTCCCGTCTCCCATTTACATTCAACATAACATAATTAACTTCAATTTCTGCTTTTTAGGACACCATTTACTAGGTAGTATCCTTTGAATATTGATAATATCCGAAGAAAACAAATCGAATAACAAATAACAATTATTTATTAAAACATAAATTTAAAAATACTAAAAAAAGGGAATTAATTAGTCATAATCAAAAATATTAAGACATTTGGTGTCATTCAAATGAACGTCTCGTGGCTTTTTTTTCCCGTGGGGCGTTTGAAGAATCTCTCTTTAAATACATCAGTAATTTACAATCATAATCAAATACTAGAGTCCTTGATATCGTCTTTCCATACTTTTTTCTTTTTTTTATCTATTTTTAATCACCCACTTTGCTCATCACGGAATTCATTATCTTACTATATCCCTCGTAACAACAAAACTGTCGCCTATAAAACAAATCGAATTAGGACCATTGACACACATTCTTAAATATGTTATTCAGATTTTTTTCCCCGATAATGTAGGTAAAGCTTCATAGATAGACATATGTGTCGCGGACTTTTTTGGTAGAACTCTTCGAGGCGAACAATATTGCCATTTATAGTTGTCACCTATGTGTAAGAGTTTAGGCGGTGTAAGCAAATATAACTTGTTTCCCTATTTCATCGACATTTATTTTCAAAAACTATTTCTTTTTTATCATACATTTTGAAAATAAAAGTTAGCCTATGTTCACCCTGGACATCTATCTCCTTGCCAAATTTCATCACGGTCTGTTCAGTAGTTTAGTCGTGATCATGTAGCAAACAGACAGACACATTTTCCCGTTACGTATTTATGTATTACTATATACTCGTATTTCAATGGACCAAACACTTAAATTTACGACATATAGTAACCGAATAACACGACTCAAACTCATCTATTGAGGCCATAAATCTATCCTTGACTCGTCTGGAAAAGTATTGTAGAAATGGTTTGTCTTCATCAGATTTATTCAATTTATGAATTTTTAAGAACCTTTAAATTTTCGCATTTGTTAACTCTTTTTCATTTGAAGAATCTGCGGAAAAATGTGACGCTTGTGATTACACATTATAATTTTTTTTTTCTAAAACAATTTTGCTATAATGTTTTTTCCCTCAGTTCCTGATTTGTTACTATTGACAGTAAACTATTAATTTATCAGTTTAGTTTTGATAATTTAGATGTTTATTATAATATTTTTTTTCAAGAAAAAGAAACAGAGAATAATTGTTGTTTTGTTTTTTGTTCTCTTTGAACCGCATGAATTTGAGTATGTGAATCTTTCAGTCAAGTATTCTCCAATTCTTTTTGAGAATTCCAATTTCCTCTCTTATATACTATTACTAAGTTACTTCAGTGTAATTTGTGAATTATAATACTCTGGAAAATGTCACAAGAATAGAAATTCAGAAATAAGTTCTTAGCTTATTAATGGCCATACAGTTTCATACGAGTGCGACATAATATTTTTCGTGGATCTAACATAGATAGCGCTATCATGAATAATACATGAATGTTTCAGTACATAAATAACACATGGGATTAAAAGCGGAGACGCTCTCCTACTTCGTGGAATACTTAACATTGAATTAGACTTAAAGACACAGAAATAGACGGAAACATAAAAAAAGGCCTTCTTCAGGATTATTAGAGGTATCAGATATATAAATAAAAATCTTCGCCGCGGGAATGATTGAATTAACAAATCAGAACTTATAAAGTTCATCAAAGCAATTTGGCTACGCAGATATGTCAATCAGCATCTCAAAGACTTCGTTCTACGACGAAATATTACACAGTATACAGAAAATGAAGCCTGATCTGCTACAACATTATTTCGATTCTTTTTTAGTATTATCAAAATTTCGTTCTAATTGGGAAATAAATTAAAGGTACAAAGAGAATTTTAATTCAGATTTTATTAGTCATGGATGTTTTGGATTGTGTAGTAGTTACTAGACCTTGGAGCTCCTCTAAAGAGATAACATTAATGAGAGTAAACAGCGAAGTTAAATGGAATCGATTAAGTGTTTTTATTTACAGTTAATCTCAGCACCGCCTTAAATTTTATTACAAAGGGAATGGCTGAGCTCCCTTTCATGGTAGACGACATTTCTTACCTAATCAAGTGAATTTCTTAGAAGAAAACTATTTTACCTTTTAGTTTGATCTCAGTAGTTTCTATTCTTTTTTGGAAATAAATCAGAACTTAAATTAGTATAATAAACGTTCTCTGTAATTTATTTTAACTTCTTTCAAAATATTTAATTTTGTGAAACTATTAAGTCTTATGAATTTCTTTCTCATATGGATCGTAATATACTCAACCTTCCTCCAAACATCTATTCAAATAAGGATCCTTCAAATAAAAAAAGTCTTCTCACATGATCAAGAAGGGATTCAAAGACAAGTCCCTCGTTATTCACGCACCACAGGAAATGTACAGGTTACAAAAATGTTAACAATACATTTTACATATTAATAATTATATTATTTTGTTTTATTTCAACACATACTAATTAAAATACAATTATAGTTTAAAAAGAATTTTAATTAAAGCTAGATAATTTTAATTATTGTTATATAGAATTATAATTGGTTAAAACAATGAAGTATATTTTTAGTAAAAGAAATAATAATTTGTGTATTTTGTAATGAAACGAAAAATAATTATAAAAATATTAGATGTGTTGTTTATGTTTTCTTAACCTACATATTTCATATTCCCTCTCGTAATTACAGTTCTCGGAAATTGTATGGAATGCTTTTAACACAACCATTACACTCCTGTTTGAAGATATTGACACTATTCTTTGTGCCTTAAAGAATGGAAAATTAAATATTTAGAAATAACAAGTGAAGCCTAATGGTCTTCTCATTTTTGGTGAGTAAACATTTGACTATTCGATAGAAAAAAGAGGATATCTTTAAGTAACTAACTTTATTTTCAACATACGTCTCTTGGAAAAGTAGAAATCATAGTGACTTCAATGAGAAATGATGTATTCAACAAAATCATCACGCGACTGAATACCCTTTACACTAGGAGTAAATGTCAATCATTCCTATCTTTGTCAAAGAATTTCATGGCCGCAGTAGGCTTTTAATTCTGCATTCAATTGACTCCTTCGCTCTTTCCAGATGAACAATGGCGGTTGAATCAATTCTGATTCTTCTTTCTTTGTCATAATTTAGTTCACTCATGACTTTTTTGGATGCATACGTATCATTCCATGCATTCCGCACGTGCCGTTCGAAATTCTGCATGAGACCCAATGCACGGACGATACGAAAAGAGCTTTCCACGCCAAAACTAACTGGTATTTCAAATGCCATTACATTTTTGTCTGCTTGTGTGACACATCTCGTATACGTCATCGCTGAGAATTGAAGGTTTATTTATTGATTTTAAACTCTCTTGTCGTTTCTGGATTGCATTTGTTTGATAGTGAAGTAAGGAATATTGAATAATGCCATATAAATTCTAGTATATGTAGGAAAAAATGTTGGGAAACTAAGGGGGCTATAGCCCCCACCCCCATTGGAACTGATATCTTACGAACAGATGAAATTGAAGTTGATAAATGGCTTACTTTGTAAAAGTGTTACCAAATTAATAATTGTTATTAGTTGTTATTGTTATTAATAATATAATAATTATTAATATATAATTGTTATTATTATTAAAATACATATTAATAAAATTAATAATACCAGATTAATAAAATTAATATCATATTTAATACTTAAATAATAATAATAATAATTAATAATATATTGTTAATTATTTATTTGATGCATTTTATTTAAAGGTTATATTTATAAAATTTGAATGCGGTCTAGGTCCGCCACTGTTGGGAAAGATATAGAAAAATTAATTATTAAGGTGAAGGGCCCATGCAACGGAAGTGTGAAACATGAGAGCCTATTACCCACTGTCCAAAGGTATTATTCTGATTTCAGGAAATTTATCTCGAACCATTTTGACGGAAGGAAATATAAAAACCACGAAATTAGCGTGTGACATTCCTTGATCAAGATTAAGTCATTGAAAATGATTTATATTTTCTTAACGAAATGACGATTTTTAGTTGAAGTAATTTAAAACTTCTGTTATAATACCTTTATTTCGATAAGTTAGGTTAACCTTTAGAGATAAACATATACTGCAGACTTTTTTGTAGAACTCTGGCAAATAGTATTGCCATACATTGTTTTCACCTATCATCATCGATTTACGCAGCGCATGCAATGATATATCTCCAAGGATTTATATTTTTCTGAATCATAGATCGACTAACTTAACAAATAATACACGTAAACCATCCTCGTGAAACACAAGTTTTCTATATTTATTTAATTTCTTTTGACATATATGAAAAATAAATAAAAGAATCACAAATTATGTGAAATTACGTTAGAAAATACATGTGAAGAGAGAGGGAAAGATAGAGAAAAAAATAAAACAACGATAGAGAAAAGAGTGAAAGAAAGAAAGAATGAAAGAAAGAAATAGGAAGAAAGATAAAGAAAAGAACCTATGGTATTAATATGAGTTAATACATTTCAATTTGATTGGAATAAATAAAAGGGATTTGTCTTTTTTTATTTATTCATATCTGAAACGAGGTTTTCATATTATTGATCTCTGATTATTTTTTTAGGTTGCACGATTACTACCAAATTGTTATATCGTGGATAAATATGTCACTAGAAGATGTAATTTATTTGTTCCTTAAGTAGTTTTATATTATTTATAACTCGAGAATTAAACTTTTGTGTTGTTAGTTCATATTTGAGACAAACGTTTTCTATATTTATTTAATTCTTTTTCACATATATGAAAAACTTAAGAGAATCGTAAATTATGTGAAATTACTTTCGACAATACACATCATATGTAGGCAATGAGATTTGATTTCTTTACTTCAAGAAAAAAAAAAATTCTTTACTTCATCCCCCAGGGGACTTACATCTAGTAAGTACGTGTTTGGCGAACACGGGGCCCCGAGCTGAGTCTGGCATTACTTCCACTTACTTGTGCCATGCTCCTTCCTTTCTCTTTTCTGACCTCCCTTGGTCACCTCTTGTTCTTTTCGATCCCGACGCTATTAGGGCTAGGGTATCTTTCATTTTCCTCT
>NNCF01126702.1:59053-105528 GCA_002313205.1 Laupala kohalensis | reverse complement strand
TGTATAAATATAAGAAATTATAGGAATATTTATAAGTAATTTGTGATTCGAATTATACCAATTCCATACGATATCTTGCAATTATATTCAAATTCTGTTAAAAACTATATTTTATCACAGTATTACGCAAACGTTTTTTACAGAAACTCTAATATCTTTTACATTGCCTATGAAGACCTTGCGAGACAACGAATCTCGAGATGTCGTTTAAATATAGAGAATGGTAAAGTTTATTGAAGTCAAGAATATACAGAATATTTTTGTTTTAGAAGTCCAAAATGTGTATAATAAAAAAATACAAAATATTTCTTTAATAGCGGTGTAATGAAACATTTTATCTCGTTACGATTTACCCGCCGCACGATGTCTTCCAAATATGGGCGCCGTTTCAAATAGACCTACGATTGGTCGAACGAAACTTCCCCTGTCGAAGCGGAAACATATTCTTCCAGTACATAACGCATTCACGCGTACCAAGGATCCTCTCCTGAGACACCTCATAAATTACACTCCTGAGATTTTCCCACGAACATTAGTTTTTTATGTATTTCAAATAAGACAATTTCAATGTTTAAACTTACCTTGTTTTATGAGGAATAAGGATCAAGAGACGCAGATTAATGTTTCGTTCGTAGCAGAGGTTAGTAAAAAATAAGTATTTGAATCGTAAGTCGACTCGATGAACCATATAATATAATGAATACAAAAAGAAATGAATGTTGTAGCAATAGTTCATGTTCATTCTACAGAAATGTAAGTGATATTGCAAAGACGCATGGATTATTTTGAAAATCGCTTGTCTTCTGATGAAGAAAATCTTCGAGATAGTTTTGGAATGGTTCCTGCGTCCTTCAAGTGAAAGAAAGTGGGTCTCGAGGAGATTAAAAGAAATGTTGCTTAATTGTGTTCAATCTCTCATACATTGGGAAATTTAAATATCCAAGCGTCAGGTTCATACATTAGAATGAACCTATATCTAACTAATCTATATTTATAGTCTTTATAACCTGGTGCAGAAATACATTTTTTTGTTTTTAAGATAGTTTTCAGTAATAGGAGTTATTCAATACAAACATGTCATTTCTAGAAGGTAGTTGGGGAAAGGTTGCTATACGGTGACGAGAGTTAAAGTACTCTTGGTTGAACATTTTTGCAAAGGCATGAACGGCTAGGGTTATACAATAGGTAGCTGAGCATTAATTAACTGCTTCAACTTCTGCTTCAACTACCACACAAGTGGACGTCGCCCCCACAAACAAGTTTATTTGCACTTGTCTTGGGTTAAAAGTTATTTGGAAACCATTGGATATCATTTACGAGTACGCATTTTTACTAGCGCAGTTAAATTCCGTAGCTGAAATACATTTTTTGAGACCGTTTATCTAGGACCGTTAAAAAATTTATTGAAAAGATAATGGTGCTTCTTTTATGGTTTACTAAAAGAGATTCCTAATCTAATCGAACGAAGTTCTTTGAAGAAAAAAAATTAATTAACTTTTTTGTTTGTATCCTCAGGCATTTCTATGGATTAGTAATGAACCTCCTGAATGAAGTAGAAGAGAGAATAGTAGGCCTCATCTCCTAAGTCGTCTTTTATGTTATTTTTTAAGAAGAGAAGCGTCTGTGACTCTTTATCGACCCTCCTGTTTTGTTCTATTAAAAATAAACACCTATCTTAAGCGTCTATCTCAAAGAAATAATTAGTGAGGTAAAGTAAAGTAAATAGAAATATTAATGATTTCAAAGGTATGACGTGAATTTTGATATTATTTTTGAAGAGACAACATCCACTGGCTCACCACGCTTGGCCAGTAAACGTAAATAAAAGACATTCTGAGTCACTCTTTTTTGTGATTACGCAAGGAGACGTAGCTCTTACATTCTCGTAAAAGGAAAACAAGTTTTGAGTTAGGAAAGATTTTAGAATTTTCACAAAAATATTTAGGTGTTTTATAGTATGCTGTTGAAGAATGATATTTAGCATTGTTAATCAGGAAAATACAGAAAACAGTACTAATGGATGCAAGAATAGCATTGTATAGTTCCCTGAATAGATGTTAAAAACGAAACGTGGCGTGGAGAATTTTTTTTCTTGACCTAAAATTTCAAGAACTAAAATGATCTTCTGAACTAAAATTGTCGCTCGTTAAATTAAGTACGCTATACAAACTCACCGCAGTGAGAAATCATTGGCTATTTTTTGATGCGACATTGAAAAGAAAACTACTTAAGAAACAAAATCTTGATATTAAAACGTTGAAAATGAACTTTTTTCTCTTGTCCTTACGTGTAACACTGATAGGAAGAACATTGTCGATATAGTCTATATACTACACATTGCAAAAGATTTGAACTCTGCCTCAAAAAGGAATTCAATTTGTTACAAATATTACTGATAAGTAAACTGATGTTTTAATTGTTAAATCTCTGAAAATAAAAAGCGCCATAACCGAATCTGGATTGTCAATTTGGGCGTATACTTTTTTTCTTCATTTTTTTGCAATTTCGAAGAAAATGATGTTTTGAGAATTTTCGCAATTTCTGTCTAATTTTGTACTGTATTTAATTTTTAAATGTTGAATCGTCTACATTATTCAACGAACTAATGACTGAATCATATACATAAAATTCATGCATCATCAGCCGCGGCACACGAATGGTTCAAACCGGATTGCTTAGCCGACCATGGAACTTCTAAAATGAACATTCAAGAGTGAATTTGAAACATAGTTTGCGTGCCAGAATGTAGCGTAAAACAAAGCACGTTCCATGCTCACTCCGCTGCCAGCCAGCACCCCGAAGCAGAACTGTCGCGTGAATCATGCAGAAGCGAGAACGACGGGGTTTAGGGTCCGACTGTGCCTTCCGGTCGGAACGTCGCGTTGCGTTCGCTGCCTGCGTCCTTTCGTCGCAGAGCGCGGGAGCGCTTCCCCGATGACGAACGGGCGTGCGTCGGCCGTTGAGTCTCCTGCTGCGGTCGTCGCTGGAGGTAATGTTACCGTGCTCCCGGCATTAATTACCTTCTGCGGTGGAGCGAAAAGCAATAACCAAGACTTATCTGACGGATCGCTGGTCACAGATCACGCTTATGGCTCCCGAGTCGGGATTTATGGTCTTAATGAGATATTAAAAAAGAGGAATTCAATATAAGATAGAAGTGTATTTGTTTGATTTATTATTTGTATTCTTGTAACTAGTGATGGATATATCCATAATTTCCTCTTCAGCTTTATTTGTACCCACAGTTTATGAAGTACAGGTTGTTACCAAATTTTAGGTTTCCCTTGTATTTATGTCGGACACAGGAAGAATTTGATACTGAATTACGGGGATGCTAGAATGTCGGATTGAATGAAGCGAAGGATAGAGTATCTTTAAGTAACAGATTTACTTCATACAGGGTTATCGAGCCCTTACTTAAATGTCTGGATGTTAAATACATGAGTTGTAGAAAGTACTGAGAATAATAGGAGAAACGCAGAACGTGGATCACGAATTTCGTCACACCTGAATATTATTAATAAAATCAAATGCATGATGATTGATTTTCATTTAAATGTTCAAGTAAATAAACATGCTTGTTGTGTTGTGTTCTCCTCAATTTTACCGTACCCTTATTTCTTTTTATGCACTGTCAAAGTTTTGAAATAGAAATCTTTTTTTAGTATAACGACATACTTGTGTATAAATAATCAGTTAGATGCGAGTATTAGAAAATTTGGAAGCACAATTCCACTTAAAATAAAAGAAGTCTTTTTTTTCTTCAGAAAATTAACTGAAAATGTATATTTTTTCAGAGTTCTTTAATTTTTTTTACTTTCACTCTTCCTTAGCTATTTGAGGTCAGCTAATGCTTTTTTTAGCTTTTTATTTTCAAAAAGTATTCTTTTTGAGAGTTTAAAGTCACAGCACTTCACTTTATCAACATTATTTTCCGACAAATTACATTTACTTTTAAGTACTCTTTCTATATTTTATATCTAAATATAAGTTTTATATCTAAACCAAAGAATTCTTTGGTGTATGGAAACTAGCGTACAACTATTTATGAGAGGAGGAACTACATTAGAGAATCAAGAACTGTTCTACAATTTTTCAAACATCTTAAGAAATGCTTTCATGCAACACTCATCGAATTGTCCATTCCGAGGACGATATAATTTTATATGGACACCTTCGCATACCCTTTTCTGTTTTACGTTCGGAGTACATTGAAGAGATGTTACTACCGCACTTTCAGAGCTAGATGGCTCTATATAGCTCGTGTTGATGTACTGTGACGTGTATGTGAATGCCATGCGGAGTGAGTTGTAATACGCAGTAGTTCTGCTTCCATTTAGCCTCTCTGAATTACGAATTCCGTAACAGTGAGCTATTCTTGGACGCTACTTCACGTCCACGACGAACTTGCTGTAGAACTACTGTAGAAATATCACATACGAAGGAAAAAGTATTTTCTAAACAATGAGCAGAAAAACAAGTCTAAGTATGTAGTGCCTAGATTGGGTGGAAAATTGAGTTGAAGTTACAAAATTCAACAGTTCTGATGAACATTCAGACTACATTAATTGCTTGGTTATTTTACTCAAGAAATACGGGAGTTGACTAAATGAATCTAGATAATGCACTCAAGGGAAAATCTCCACCACAAATGCGATGACACGACATTGAAGCAGAGAGCACAATTAGTACACGTGAACTAGTACCTAGCCCAATTTCAAATGAGTGTCCGTCTCAAATTTGTATCCAACTAATTAACAAATTTTAGTAAAAGGGTCTAGTAGTATACATCAATTAAGAGTTCCTTGACACCAATTGAAATATCAACAATTCCTGCACATCTGGCCAAAATAATATTTTAGCATATACTTATTTTATTATTTTTTCGGGGAAAATGTTATTTTTTTACTACGTTTTAAAATTGTAAATAATTGTTCTTTCGTATTTCCAAAATGTTGCAAAATGTGGAACAAAATACCAAATTTTGAAAGAAAAACCTATTTTGTTCTTGTTTCGATGTTTCGTAATATGTGAGTATGTCACTAGGTTTGCAACATAAGAATAGGAACTTTCCAAAAATTACTCTTCCTTAAATTATTCATTCTTGTTGATACAGTCGTTGCTGCGTCGTGATACATGTGTCCTATGGATATCGTTTGAACCAATATATTAAGAGAAGAATATTTAAAATATAAAACGGGCTTATAATATTCTAGATAAATAAGTAATATTGTATTTTGTTCATAGAATTAATATTTCTGTTGTTGACAAGAGTTAGAGCTCAGTATTAACTAAGCATGATATAAAGGTGTGGGTTGCCGCTCAAACGCAAACGGTCCCGAATTATACTAAAAGTAATGTTTGAAATGAACGAAAAAGGTTTACCATTCATTTTGCAAAAGTGAAAAAAAAGTGATTAAAAATGTAAGAAACTCCGTCAAAATCCCCATAATTTTAGCCAGAGATGCAGGAATTAATATTTAATATGATATACACTGCCCCACGAAATTAGGGGTGCTGTTGCTCTGGGGATGTCAGCGAGAACCATTCGCAACCGTCTCAGCAAGACTACGATCATGCGTGCGTTTTCCGCTCACGCCCAAACATTATGCAACTCGCCTTCAGTGGTGTCGCGATAGGTGTTTATGGAAGGACGAATGGAGACTTGTCTTCAGTGATAAGAGTCGCTTCTACCTTGGTGTCACTGACTGTCGTATGCGTGTGTGGCGTCGTGCAGGTGAGTGCCAACGTCTGGAGTGTATAAGACAGAGACACACAGGGTCAACACCTGGCATCATGGTGTGGGGAGCCTTATCTTACAATAGCTGTTCTGCTCTGGTGATTGTAGAGGAAACAATGAACAGTGCACAGTACATCCAAAACATCATTCAACCAGTTGTGTACCGTTCGTGCACCAACAAGGCGATGTCCTTTTCCAGCAAGACAATGCACGTCCATATTCAGCCCGTGCCACCCAACTTGCTCTCCAAGGTGTACGTCAACTAACCTGGCCAGCATGATCCCCAGATCTGTCCCCCATTGAACATGTTTGGGACTGGATGAAACGTCATATTGTGCGCTCTGCAAGTCCGGCAGGAAATGTGTCCCAAATGAGGCATCCGATACAAATTGCCTGGCAGGCCATTCCGCAAGACTACATTCGTCACCTCTACGATCGTCTAAATGTGAGAATTCCAGCCTGCATTGCTGCAAAAGGAGGGTATTCATGGTGCTAGCTCTAACATTTCGCACGCCCTGTCGACTATACTCACGTGCGTATGGCTCTGTCGGTATGACCGTTTGTTTTATACGTCCTCGAGGATGTGTCAATAAAATTTCCTTCTGGTGGGTCACGAATTCAAGGTGTCCTTTTTTCATTCTCCAGTAGTGTACTAATAGTACTGGAGATGCAGAACAGGAGTCAAAATTATTTTTCTTTGAAAATTTATAGGAATTTAAGCTACAAAACAATTAATCAATATGATGTTTAAACGATAGATTAAATAAGCAGATCACAGATATTCATCTAACCCATGCTCTTGTAAAAATATTATTTACCAAAAATATAATATACGGATATTTTACACAATTAGTGATATGTTTTGGTAGGTGAGCGGTGGGGCTTAAAGTAACAGGGGTAAGTAGTAACATTCAATATTACTAGGGAATTTCAACAGTTTTGATTCAAATATCGGGCTTAAATTCTGCCTTATAACGCAAGGTATTACATAAGCGCTGGCTGTGCCCATGCAAGATCGCGCTGCGAGAGGACGTTCCCACGTGCTCCGATTTGGCCAGGTATCGTAAAAAATATACTCACGTAATTTTTGATTTTTGCCATCGTACATTCTATTAATGATTGTTTGATTTATGTTGTTTGAATGGTAAAATATTTAACTTTGATTTTGAACGTTGAATTCCATTCTAAGTTTTATAGTTTTTAAGAAAATTAAAAAACAACTTTTAAAATGAGCTCATGGGGCGGGTTGTAATAAAATGCGGGGGTAAGTTGTAACATGTTACTACTTACCCCTTGTGCATATATCTTTAGTAGTTGGTATAATAATACATACCTGTATTAGGTTTTGTAATAGTTCAACCAGGCCAAATTTTATTGATTGTGTTTTTAAACTCAGAGAGTTAAAAAGAAAATTTTGAAATCTGATACAGAACCTGAAGATGAAGAGTGTTTTTGCCACGCATGTGGAGGAGCATACAGTACATCTAAAGGGAAGTGGATTCAATGTTTGTCATGTAAAATGTGGGCCCATATGAAATGTGCCAGCGGGATACATATTCTTTTATTTGCCTTAACTGCAATTCTGATGATGACTGATTTAAATTATTGTACAGATTGATTAAAGGTTGTGATTAATTTAAAAGATATATGCCATATTGTTTAGGTACTAAGTTTAAAACTAGATATATAAGAAAAAGTGTTACTCTAATTATTTTATTTTAAAGTATTTAATTACCAGAAGAACTGATTGCTATATTGTAATTTGTGTTTGATGATTATGATTAAGAAAAGAAGTGTTTCGTTAATTATTTTTAGTTGAAAAAAGTGCCAATTTATTTACTTTTCATTAAAGCTTTTACCATTTTAAGAAGTATTATGTTACTAGTTTGAATTAAAATAAGGATTAATTTACGAAATATGTGTCATATTTTTTAGGTACTAATTTAATACTAAATAGATAAGAAAAAGTTTTATTCAAATTACTTTGTTTTAAAGCCTTTAATTTCCAGAACTGATTGTTATGTTCCATTTTTAAGTTTGATGATTAAGAAGAGAAGAGTTTTGTTCGTTATTTTTAGTTTGAAAAATTGCCAATTTATTATTTTTTATTAAAGCTTTAACCACTTTAAGAAGTGTTATGTTACTACTTTGAGTTAGAATAAAGATTTTATATGCTGCACCGTGTTTTTTATTATAAAACCAATGTTTGTTGATTATTTATGATTAATATTTATCACAAGAAGCATTATGTCAATTTAAATCATAATTATGATAATTACACTTTAGTACAACAGATATGGTATTAATTAATCTAAATATGTGTTGTAATAGTAATTAACAAATGAACCCGGTTTTTGCTAGCAAATATACTACCAAAATATTTGTTTCTACTTGCCCCGAACCTGTTAGAACTAGCCCCAAACATGGGGTAAGTTGTAACACCATTTTTTTTAAGTGTCAAGAAGGAAAACGTGGGTATTTATTTTTAAATATGTACTACTTGGATTTAGTATCCAGATATATACTCCAGTCATTAAGTTTTTCACAGTAAGAAACATATTTGTATTTTATAAATTACAAGAGAATTTCTGAAAATTGTTACAACGAACCCCCCACTCCCCTACATACATTATAGCTTTGGTACGATTCGAACATTCAAATATTAATTTAAATAAAATGAAGAACCTAATAAGCTTTTTTGAAACGATTGACATGTCTCTTTCATTCCTATTGCATTTCTTATTAAATCCATCTCTAAATTTTCGGATGTCAAGTTTTATGTCTATTTCTAAAACTAACTGCGCTAATGTAGGATCTTGAAACGTGTATATCAATATGATGTGTTAAAAATGTCAAAATTATATATAGACGTATACATTTTACTGTTTCTCGGGAGGTATGGTTTAAATAAACCGAATGTTATTGGAATTTTAGTTCACAAATATACATACTTTTCACGTGATTTGGGTTTTGTTCTTGTTATTCAACTTGATGAAATAGTTACAATTCATCATTACATCACATTTTAATTTATTATATGAACAACCTTTTTTAAGCTAAATTTTATCATGGACGGTGTCAAATTTTATGTTTTCCCACCCCCAATCCCACTCTTTGAGGTTGAGGAAAATCATAATGATTTTTAACTTTTTGGTGAAATATAGACTTCCATTTTTACTGCATGTAGTTTGCACAAGGAGCTCAATGAAATAATGTTCTCCTCTTCTGTGGTACATCTGAGGTACAGCGTTTAAGCAACTTATAGAACCTTCATGTTGCACGTTCTGACTCGAACGTTGATTGGTTAAAATGATATTGCAACAAATGAGAAGTCAATTCCTGATAATATTACTGCTTTACAATAATATTCTTTGAATGTTTCTTTTGCATAATATAAATATTTATGAAACGTTACCACACTTCACGTTTTCCTTTTGTATGTAGTTAAGGTATTAAGAAATGACTAGAACGGTTGAGAACTATGTGCACTCTCTACCGGCTAAATAATTATGATTTCTTTTACTGATCTTCAATGATTAGTTACCTATATATGTAATGGTCAATAATGAATTCCTTAAACTGGGTAGAGATTCTTTCGGAACTTGGATTCAATTTACACCAATTTCTTTATAAACTGGAATCTTGACAAAACAAACAAAAAAACAACAACAAATCTTTGAAGTGTTGGGTCCACTGTAAAATGAAGATTATCTATTATCCCTCTTCGTGTGAGGCATTTCATCAAATAATTGAAACATATGAGTGAATGGGCTGTAGACAGACGAAGGCCTCGAATAAACATTTCTATCCCTAGGTCGTCATCGAGCAAAGACGGAATGGCTGTCTGTTCCACATACGGACGACTGACTGGGTGTGGCAGTCGACCGGTTTTAGCGGACTAGTATGATTTGTCACCGGACGTGGAACCATTGTTAGAGGCGCTGTGATCTCGATTGTTACTTTACATCCTTTAACGATTGTAATTTATGCTTCCTTTGGTAATTATTACTACCGGATAGCACTGGAATGGAACTCTGATTATCGGCGTAATTTCAGGTCTGGAGAAAGAAAGACCATTAGCGATACGAAACTACTCGCGACGAACACAGGGACGTACATTTCGAATGAGTACTGATTGCATAGGATGTACGATATTATGCTCGTTTGTCATGATAAACTCAACGAACTTCAGTTATAGTTAATTTTTAGGATACCGTTTTAACAACTTCAAGCAAAATTTAGATAACATAATCAACGACATAATGATTGTTCCTGCTTTTTTCATTCTCTATCCCCTCAGCTTACATGAAACTCGACAAATTGTGGTATAAATAAGTGAAAAGTAGCGAATTTTACATTTGTTTTATTGTGTTTGGGTTAAAACGTTTTGATACGCTTATTTGTTATAAAACAGCTGTGACTTTATTCCAATTTATTTATCAATGCAAATTTACAATCTATCCGTGGAGGAAGGGCTCTAATGACCTGCCGGTGACGAGCCCTAAAGCCCCACAAAAGAAAATCCATGGAGAACATTTAGTAAACATAGTTACACATGGAAAATAGCTATATACAGGAGATTATTGAGGTAACGTCATCTGTTGCAATCGAATCACATTCCTCACAATTCCCTCCTCAGGGCTAAAAAGAATAACAAGAATCACAAGATTTATGATCAACTACTACAATTGTACACAATTGTCTATAACGCTGTTACGTACCTCCTAATGTATTCTTAATCTAACATCTTAGAAATCATTTTTACACATTCCCTTACATCTCATTTTCTTTTCCCTTAACACAACATTTGATACAACCATTCTTCACTAAAAACACAGTGTGGGTTTGTTCACAGGCAATCGTCAGTGTAACCACGTATACTGTACTAGTTCATAATTTGTCAATACCAACATTTTAATCTCAACTTCATATTAACATACATTGATTACAGATACCATACAACACTAATAATAATGTACAGACATATATGATATTAATAATAAGAGTAAGCAATTGAATAAAGCCCAAAAAATTAATAAGAATAATAATAAAAATTAGTATAATGATGACCTTACCTCAGTAATCTCCTATATCCAGTGTATTTTAAGGGTGAAGAACAAACATGGTATGGAAAATAATAATTATTTCAAATAATGCCAGATATAATATCTAAATCATTATTCCAAATCTTAATTCTAAATCAATAATAATAATAATAATAATTCCAAATATAAATTCTAAATCCAAATTCTTTTCAAATACAAAGACATGATAAATTAAAGGTCGTTTTCATGTTGCTCATTTCTTTATTGGTGTTAAAAAGCTTTTTCGGCTGCATAGCAACCATCATCAGTAACATACACTGAAAATATAAAAATAAATAAAAATAAAAATAAAATAAAAAATATAAAAATAGATACATAATATGAAAGTATATAATAATTGGGTGAAACAGTATCGAAAGAAGNTTTTTCATTGTTCTTTCCTTTCTTTATTTCAACAACAACCAAAAATACACTTCTTTCGATACTGTTTCACCCAATTATTATATACTTTCATATTATGTATCTATTTTTATATTTTTTATTTTATTTTTATTTTTATTTATTTTTATATTTTCAGTGTATGTTACTGATGATGGTTGCTATGCAGCCGAAAAAGCTTTTTAACACCAATAAAGAAATGAGCAACATGAAAACGACCTTTAATTTATCATGCTTTGATAATGTTGCTAAAGCTCCACAATTACCAAGAAATACAAAGACATTAACGTTAAATAATTCATTAAATTATGCTGGAATAGTACCTGAGGTGAGGGGGAGAGGCAAGTTTTAATTCGTATTTTATATAGACGGGATGGGAACGCATTCACATAAAGGAAATACATTCGAACATTTTAATTTGTAGTAAGAAAAATTCAAGAATTCGTGAAGTCATCTACTTTTCTGACAACTATTTGTTAGATTACATAACATATTAACGAATATTATTCGAAGTTATCCTTTATAGCAATGTAACATCTTTCATACTGAACCCAGAGTGTCTAGAGAAGTTCTTCCTATAAGAAGTTTCAACAAAAATTAATTTCTGAAACAAATCGTTGTCTGCCCTTAGCAGTAACATGTATCTAAATATTATATAATATCGTTTTGAATAACAATTTCTTATCGTTCTGATCATTTAGTTGAATGTATTCGACCATTTATAACTTCACCCCTTACGAAATCAGCCTTTGTACAGTGGTCGTCACTCCCAAACGACTTATTTCTTGCAGTGACTCTCTCCCCACTTTCTCAGCTCCGCTATGCCAAGAGATTTAACTCCGTAACTTCCTTAAGCTTCTTAAGAGCTACGCTTATTTGTGGTAGTATTTATTCTTTAAACGCATATCTATCTTCAAAGTATCTGAGAAAGTTTGTAAAACAAAGCTTTTAAAAGCACTTATAGTTAGTTCTTCCCAAACCACTCTGTACAGTAAGAAATATTTTATTAAAGGGAAGGAAATGCTGTCAGTATGCTGAGAGACGTTAAGGCTGTTATTGAAGATTGAATCCTGAAGTCAATACATGATGATGTAACTAACAAGGTACCAACTACCCTTGCACATTGGTTTCAAGATAATGGTTAGTGGCTCATTGGACATTATAAGTTGATTCAGATATTATATTTACCCGATTGCCTCGAAATGGTTTAGTTGTGTGCAAAAGATGACTATACTATACAACCTCGTTTACCCGGATTAATAAGGCCTGTAAGTGATCCGGATATTTGATTATCCGGAAGATGAGGATAATATTCACTAATAAAAGCGAATTATTTGATACTGCGGAGTTGATGACAGTTGACTATGAAGCTTACTAATATGTCCGCGAGAGTTCATTTGCTTACGAGGTGGACAATACACTGAACGTATAATCTACGTGACTGAATCGTAGAAGCAAAATTATATGAAGGTTGTGAAGAACATTGCTTACAATTAGGCTACATAACCTAAAAGTGAAACGACAACAAAAGACGTCAGAGGTCTCAACTGTACGCTTTATTTATTAAGTTTTCTTTGTAAATTGTATTTCTCTTCTGCCCGAATTTTAAAATAATTCGTAATTACGTTCATATAAGCACACAGTACTGAAAACTGTACGCTTTTGTGGATATTAAATGTTTGAAATCAACAAAAGTGATACTTTATTATCACGAAAGTAGAGAAATATTTAAACTAACATATGAATTTAGAATATTATATAAGAACCTCGGCTAACGCCGGGTAAAATGAGGTAAAAATTCGAGACCTCTTGACAGGTGTTATAATACCAGTATGTCCAGTAATTTCGAAGTTTCGAATCCCGGGCAACGCCGGATTGCTAATAAGAAATAAACCAATGTTATGGAAACAACGGAACATTTATACTGTATCAAAGTCATGTAATAAAGATATTTAAAACCCCTGAGCTTTAGGAAACGTAAGTGTATCACAGATGACTCACGGAATAGTTTCAAGTTACCCCAATATGGTATGTATGTATTCCCTTACTCCTTTTCCCTAGGCTAGTGGAGGGCGGAGAATGGTAAGGTGCTTCTCACTTTAATGTGGCAGGGGAATTACCAGGGTGCCGGATGACCTTCATGTCGCACCTTCCCTAGCAATCAATGTATGACGAGGGTGAACGATGATGAGTGAATGTTGTAGTGGAATGAATGGCAGGGGAAACGGGAGTGTCCCGAGAAAACATGCCGCGAACACCGCTTCGTCCACTACCTTGAATTCTACTTGGATCGGACGGGGTTTGAACCAGCGAGAAGAAAGCGAGTACGCTAGGCACTACGCCACGGGTCGCCCCACCCCAATAATTTATTATAAACCTAGAGTCTACTAAAGTGTCCTTGACTAGTATGTAAATTTGAGGTAATTGATTATTTCATTTGGCATTACAACTACTCGTAATATTTCATCCGTACTACTCTTGCAGTTATCATGTATACACCCATTTCCTCCCTGTACACATCACGCAACACACACAGAAACGTTCTTGAGATTGTAGCTCTAGTGAAAGTAGAATTAAATAACTAAAATTGTCTGAAATGAATTACAAGAATATATTTTGATTTAAACATAAAGAACATACTTCACCGATCATGTAAATAAAATAATTGCTATAATTGTCGATAGTAAAATACATTACATCTTACGGAGAAAATATTTATTTTCAAAAATAAATTGTTTTAAAATTATTATATCAGAAGTTAAATTTACTTGATAGAAAAATTCCCGCGGAATTTTTTATATTACTTTTATTTATATGAGACCAGGTACAGTATTTCAAAGATATATTTTACTTTTTCCGAGGTGTGATGTCTAGCTACGCTCGGTCCCCACTTTAAATAGACTTGTGTGTTTCAAACAAGTCAAACAAAGTCTTGTGTTTGAACGAGGAGTGAAGACTGATAGTTTCGAGCAACAAAAGAAGTGATGGACATACTCAATATTTGAACGATAAACAGTCTGTGGCTATTGATATTGAATGTCGTACATGGTACACTCGTAAGAGTAGTATTGCTGCTGGAAGATAAATAGATACAGAAGAAGCCGGTATGTCTAATAACAACCCACCTGATGAATGAAGAGATATCAGATCTTCGTTGTTTCCTAAAGAAATATAGAGATCCCCGCGGCTTTGCTCACGTGAATTTTGTAATATGATCTAATCTTTATTCTTTCTCACACTCCCATTGATATCCAGTGAGAATATTACCAATTAATGTTTGTGGATTAATAGTATTGGTGTGTATCCTCAATCCCTTATTTTCACTAATGTAATTGACAAAAGCTTTTGAAAAACATCAATTTCACTTCCATAGCGGTGAATTTTCGTAAATCCCTTCCTTGCAGACATTCGATACTTCTTGTCACACTCTTCCCAATCCCCTCCTTTAGAGGTGTCGAGCACCTCATGAGGTCTGAAGGGTACATAATGTCATTGGAAATACGATTGTTAATCTCAAAATACACAAACACAATGGACTCGACCATTCTATCGGTCTTTTTACGTCTCGTCCTACCCACCCCTCACTTTTAGGATACCGTGCTCTCTAATGACCCTGACAAGCCCCTCACACGTGCACATAACATACACACACACAAAGATACCGTGCTCCTATGTGATCTAAACTTGAACTTAATGACATTCGTAGTTAACGTCTGTGAAGAAGAACGCTTCATCTGGACTACGACAAAATAACCTAGAAATTTTACCACATATTCACTCCGGTCGTGAAAGTCAGCATTCTTTTAATTCCTTTCAACCCTAAAACTATGGATCCGACGCAACTTTCATTTTCTGATGCTTCAAAATTTGTTTTCAATTATTTTTGTCCATTAACATGTTCCCCCCCCCACGAGGTGCTAGTAGTTTTTCATTCATGAGGGTTGAATTTAGACTTACACAATATTGGAATTTCACTATCAACTCAGAGATGCTGAAAAAGTGAACTCGTTACTGATATCTATCATGTTCCATATTTTTTCATGACTCTCCTCTTTAAAGGTGCTGGGGTTTATACAGGCTGATTGTGAACTTAGATGTCTTCGGGAATGTCACTAGTAATTTCACCGGTCCTGAAAACTATGCAAGAAAAGTGTGTGTTAAGTTTCCGGAGTGTAATTCCGTATGCGTGTTCTCATACTTCTGCGCATTGTGGGTACAATGCAGTATCCATCGTTTTGTAAACCGCGCTAGCTCGCAAAAGGTCCGATGCTTCGGACAAAAATACATATAAGAACCTTTTTTTGTGTGCAATTTTATAATCTGCAAAATTTATAAGAACTTTTTTACGATAAAGTGGATTGCTGAAGAGATTCGAAAAACAGTTTTTGTGACCTTCGACCTTGCAATATTTTTTAGCAGAAATGGAATCGATGAGGACTTTTGATATTCCATTTGAAATGATGACCTTAATGTGTGTACCAAATTTCATCTCTATGCGAAATTTTTCTTTGTAGAATGTCTTTTTTTCCTGGCTTCTCATTCAGTGAGATATAAAATTCTGAAAATACGTTCTAAATTTGCCTCTCATTCTTAGGCTAGTTCTCTGATTGATCTCGCCGTATCGAATGTGTGTAAAGCAAATGCTGTATTCCTCAGCCGTTGCACCACCCCAGGCGGAGGCAGCCCTCGTGATCCGTGGAGCCTTTGACCGTTGCGGCTACACATCACTCCCTGAGGAAGTCCCGCGCGTGCGTGTGTTCGGCCACGTGTCGCACCCACGCCCTCAAAGCGAGAGGGGCAGCATGCCCTCGGGTCCGCCGCTGTCCCTGGGGTTTTGCGCTCACGTCCTCGCCCACACATCACCCGTCGATGCGTTTTCCGCTTGCGGCCGACTGATGTGTGAGGGAGTACTCGCGGCTGGCTTTGCATGAGAAAGAGATCGATGGTTCCAGAAGCCTTTCGGACGCGGCTCACGTCCCGTTCTTCCCATCGATTCCAACGGAATCGAATTGATGTCTTCAGCTCCCAAAATAGTATAGCCGCTTTATAAACCGGAATAAAATGTTGCTTTTGATTCTTAAAACCAAACATAAAAATGATGGTAAATTTTATGGAGTTTCTCATCGTTTTCTCTAACAGGCGAAAAACGTTGCTTTTTTCTCAGACTAATGGTTTAATCCGATACATATACTGTATGAAGGAGAATAAATTATATTTCATACTAATCAATTTAATTTTCTGGGCACAGTCTGAACTAACAAAAGTAGCTTATATTTATTTTGAAATTTTTACCCTCGATACTCTTTGGAATGACCCAATACCCATTTTACATAAGACATTGATAACTGACGATTGCTACCTCAAATAGATGAAAATGATATGATTTTTTTATGTGCGTAGGAAGAAATCAAATATACTGAATATCTATACTATTTTTATGTGTTTCTCTAAATAAGTTAATTTAAATAGTTAATTAAATTAAAAAAATCTATTTAAATATAGTAATTAACAATTATGGGTTGAATGGGATTAAAAAAGACCAGTTCCAACACCCTATGAAAATTACGATTACGTTTCCCAAAACTCCCACAATTTTTTAACAACTGATTCTTAATAACTCACGATCAAGGTTAGGGTTGCGTTAGAGACCATATTCGTTGTTCGGAAATTAAAACAGAAAGCTTATTTTTGAAGATAAACATTGAAATACATCTAGAAAAGAGAGACAACGTGGGAAATGTGACATATACATCAGGTTGATACGTAATAAGGTGGTGTCAATGTCATATATCCTTGTGATATCAGCTCTTTATTTTATCATACGAATACATTTAAGAGATATACTTTTCATTTATTAAAAAAATATGCGAGCACGTCGTTTTGTTTTGCTTGTCCGGACATTACGTTCCTAGTTTGCTTCAAAATATTCCACAAATAGGTTCATTTTTCTTTACTTATACAAACCAGGAAGACGAGCTTTTTACGTTGTAATAACTCTATCGCAAGACTTTCTTTTTAGGTCGCAGTAATGTTAACTCAGTAGTTTACGGTTACACAGTAATTTAGTGAACTTATGAAATTTGGAAGCGAGAAAACATCCGAAAGCATATGAAACTACAATTTAACTTAAACAAATGTTTCTTAAGAAAGATTTAGACTGGGATTATCCTTTTCAGTGACAATTTACTCAGCAATAGTATTTTAAACTTTTCATGGGTATATGGCTTCATGGAAATTGATGCAGTGTCATTTCTGTAGTGGTTCAGAAACTACATCAGCCTCCTTGCGACCTACGCTCGCTTAAACCCAGCTATACTTGTACGCCAAACGTAATGTTTTTTTAGAGAGCAATAATTTAGATTTAATTTCGCTTGGAGTCGTATGCTTGTGAAATAAATCCGTAAGTACAGTTTTCTGGCATGGATTTTGCGTAGAATCTGCATCTAACCAATTTCTAGGCTGCTGTCTTCCCGAATAGTTAATGTAGTATATTTCTTTTTTTTTTTTGTGTCATTGAACTTTCGACTAAAAACACGTAAATACCCTATTAAATTTTTTTTAACAATGTGTTTATCGAGATGAAGCATTTAAACTCAGAAGAAAAAAAGTGAAATGTATGTTTTGAGATATTTAATAAAAAAAAATTGTTTTATTTTTTTGTATATCTCGCCAAAAGAAGAATCCGATCAAGAGGAAACTTGCATATTCTAATGAGGGGTATGTATTTGAGAGTATTTTTAGAGAGAAATTCGCGTTCGTGTTTTTACTTTAGAAATGATAATAAGGAATGTTGAATGCAATCTGCAAAAAGTCGCAGATAGCAGTGAGTATCTAATTTCATACAATCCAATGAAATAATCTTGAAGGAGATTTAAGACCAGTCTATTCAGTCAAATTGACATGAAATTGCTCTTATCTACCCGGATCTCTCACGAAATATTATTGTCTCCTCCCCCATAGAGCAATTCCAAATAAATGAGATTGACTGTCGTATGAACAAATGTAAGTTGAAAAATTACTTTCTAACTTATCTCACTACACTTAATAACTATAGTTATTTTTTAACTATGTAGTTCATCATTATTAAATTAAGAGATCCAGGGGATAACGGGTATTTTTTGTTTTTAAGTATTTATGCTATTAACGTTTAGATCAACGTAGACCAACGCCAATTATCAACATCTCATATAATTCTTAGTTCATTAGCACTAAGAACTAAGATTTGTACTATACTATATACGAACTCCGGTGAGAAGTTATTAGATGAAAATTCATTGTAAAAATAAATAATCAAAATTTGTTACATAAGCAATCATTTAAAGAGAAATAATTAATTGGAACCGAATAACAATTTATCACGACTGTACGTTACTAATATGAGAAAATTTGTAGTCAGTAAATTATCATCAGAATAAGAAAACCTCATGAGTTGTTTATACAGTCAATGATGAAACAGGAGAAGAAGATGGTGACAAACATGTTTCATTCCATGCACTGAAATTTGAGATATATTCCTTCATTAGGTGTATCATAGCCTCACTCTCCGTTGGCCATAAAATTTCTGCCGTATTACACACTTGACAAATACAGGTTTTTCATCCATAGATATTTAATTGATAATTTTATGTTTTATTTAAAGCATATCATAAACTTAATTTTTAAAACATTAACCAAGTAAAGGATACTTAAAATGGTTATTATTAATTTAAATAAGATGTATCTCAAATTATTTGAGAAAATTAATTGATTTTAAGTTTAGCAAATACTTGAACTTTTTTCTTACATACAGCCCGTATCTCCTGGATTTAGAAAACAAACGAAAAATGAAACAGTCCAATTTTCTTTTCTTTTCTTTTTCTGACACATAACTTACATGCTAATGCGAGGACATACTACTGTGTGCCATATCCGGAGAACGTTCGTCATAAGGATACTTGAGAAGGACTTCAGTAGCCGAAAGCGCTGCTGGAATCGAAAAGCAGGGAAACGTAATATGAGCGCTAGAGTACGAGATAATACGGATCTAGAGGCGACTTGGGTGGCGAGATCACGGCTTTCGCCCACTCACTTTGGTTGGACCTTCGAAATCCCTCCGCAGCAGGGATGTCCAACGTTCAACCGACGAACTTTCACCAACACAGAGCTTCTTCTGCCTGGAATGATAGAACATCGAATTGTTCTAATGTTAAAATTGTTCTAACAACTAGAACAACTTCTCTCATTAGTTTGATAATTTTGATATAAAAATTAGGTAATTTTGTAAAAAAGCGAAGATTAAATGTTATTTTAGGTTTTATAGTTGTGGTAGAAGCACATTAAAAAAGGCAATAAATTCAATTTTACTCTCCCTTAAATTAAAATTTAATATTCGAATCACGATCTAAAAACAGAAGAGTTCTCAGTAATGTAGATAAAAATTCAAAATAAAAATTTTAATTTCACATCGCCTAAATAGGGAGGGTTTTTGTTAAAGTAATTTTGACGAAATATAACAAAATATTGTTTGGGTTCCCGGCACTGAGAATACGAAATGTCAAGTTTTTGCACATATATTGAAACAAAAAAGTATTTTCCTAAATTTCATACATATTTGATGTTTATTATTAATGCGTGATATCTGGCTTAATGAGTTTCCTAAACGTTGAAACGTAGTTCGCGTCGTTTGAATAGCGAAGTGCGTTTCAAAAATTCTAAGAATTAGCTCCAAGAAGTACTAATACCATTTGTATAAAAAGAGACAATTAATTGTTAATACTTTGACACGTGTAACTTCACCTCAAATATTGTGGTAGATACTTTTGATAGAATAAAATGTTTCTAATACTTACACTCTTTTTTTTCCAACAAGAGACATAAGCGTGAGGTTTAGCACCGTAGGATGTGGATTCGTGTTTAGCATGTCAATGGATAAAAATATATTTTGTCTTCTCTATATTTGCAAAGTTTATGATTTGAGAATTCAATATTTAAACAAATAAAAGCGTTATATCGAATGGAAGATTGGTCATTTCAATTGCAGCATGCGATATAAAATTATTCGTTTCAATAAAGTGTTTGTGGTAAATACAATATTCATTGAATACAATACAATTAAAACATAATGTTGAAGTGTATTGTATATAATATAACATTATTTATTGTATGAATAGTTTAAAATTATCCGAAACTATACTCTGTTGCCAGAAATATTAGGAAGGTCATAAAATATTTTGCCATGAAATTGATGCCAAAGAACGGACGAAACTAAAAGAATATGTGATGATATGTAAGAGATTAACTTCAAATCTTGCCCCCTAAAACAATGATAATGAAAATTATTAGACAATGTAAATAATTTTGCAAGAGTATTTTTATGTGGATCTCATGACAGTCGAGTAGATTTAAACATTCTTTGGATAGATTATCACTAATCAATGAACGAAAAAATATGACTGTTGTAAGTGATGATCACGAACCTATTAAAGAGTAAATATTTATTTACTATTTATTAACACTTTTATTTCAGATGACTGGATATCCCGTCATGTCTATTCCACCTCCATCACCCTGATGGCGGGATATCCTGTCACAGAATGGAGGAAATATGACGGTTGATCAGTGAACTTTTTCTTTCCAAACGAGTGTGCAATTTGTTTAGAATCCTTATTATATAACATTGAACTAAAATATTTACCCGTAAATATGACATAAGGTCCGAAAAGTAAACATGTTTTATGTAATTTTGTTTCCCATTCTGTCCTACCACAAGCAATATGGCTGAAGATCATTGACATAGGTGGTGACGTAGGTGGGACTACACATTTCTAATAGTATCCTAGCATTGATGTATTATGTATGTATGTATCTCGTTTCGGTCAGCTAAGGGCCACGAATGACTAGTGCCAGTAAGGCTCAGGTTTTGTGAGAGTTTACTCACTAGACACATCGTGAATTTGACCGACATTGGAGGAACAGCGTCTAGATAGGATTCGGATTACTGTATCCGAGTATTACGACTGCGGTTGTTAGCCGCAGAGGGTGAACTATTCATACATCACAGCTATTTAAACTGAGACATGGAAATGAAAAGCTACAAATTTTATATTGCCCCACCTAGGAATTGAACCCGGGATGACTTGGTGACGTACCCACGGAGGGGCTTGTGATGTATTAGTTGAAACTAAAATGACACTATTTTATCATCTGCACTTGCACATCTCAGGAACAACAAATATTAAATAAGTATCATTTACTGGATATTTTCTTTGTTATTCGTAACAGCATTCAAAAATATATTTACAACATTTTTCACTTACAAGGAAAAAACGTCTTGAACTTCGAATCGTAATAGCACTTCCACAAACAGGGATATCATAAGAAACGAATGAGGCATGACAATGAGATTGATGTGTAATTTTATTTTCCGATATCGGAAGTGAGACTTTTCACAACAAAGTTTAACACAATCTTCAAGATTCATGAACTTTACTATTATGGAGTATTATTAGATCACATAGGTACTATCAATAATGTAACATTTGCTACGAGATAACTGAGAAACGTTTAAATATCTTTGATCGTACATAAGTTATTAATGATGACAATTAATTCAAATTTTCTAATTTATAATGTGACAATAGATGGATCGTAACTTTTAAAAGACAAATATTAAATATTAAACCATGCCATAAGAAGTAAGTCGTATTTCATAGCTACTTTCTCATGTTATGGGACGGGGATGGTGTAGATAGTTTGGTGCGGGTGAAAGGTATTGTATTGCCAAAACATCTTTAATATCGTAATTTCAAAACTTTCTTTTTGATCTGGAAAATTCATTTCCTTTAACTTATTTCGTGTACCCTTCCGCACCTCTCTATAGTATTGATACGACTAAATCGACGAAACATGCTCAGTAACAACATTTAATTCCCAGCAACATCTATGTGTCAGGAGTAAATTATATATCAGAATACCACGACCAATGATAGTAACAATGACAGTGTTATTGCATCTCAGTCGAGTGCATAATTTTCAAAATGTATTAAAAAACATAATTTCGTTGATATTATAATAACATTAATGTTTTCATAGGTGACATATCTCGAGTGATGTAATATTTTATAGAAGAGTTATCACATTGTGGTATCTGACGTCATAATTTAAGTTTTGAGATTTTGTCTTCTTAAAGTTACAATCAAAATTCTGTCTCTTTATAAACTAGAAAATTCAAATTAATTGTCATCATTTATAACATATATACGATCAAAAAAGTTTAAACATTTCTGTAGCGATCTTGAAGCAAATGTATGTACATTGTTAGTATGTGATCTCATAATATTCCATAATAGTGAAGTTCATGAATCTTTAAGTTTTGACAAGATTTTACATTGAGTTCTAAAAGTTTCAAAAAATTGTGTTAAACTCCGTTGTGAAAAGACAAACCTCCACTATCAGAACATAAAATTACAGATAATTTCCATGATTTCTTATGATATCTGTGTTCGTTTAAGTGCAATTATGACACAACGTATCCATAAACCATTTATTTGCACAAATCAACGAAAAAAATAAGCACAATCGTACTCTATTCACGCATGATTTCCAACTATCATGAATTTAACACGAATATTTTACTGCTCTATTGGTTTGATGCTCTATGATACGTGCTACATCTCAAAATATTAAACAAATCGTAACTCTAACACAGGAGTTATTTAAATCACATACACTTGTGTGCTAATTAATATACAGGTAACTTGGTGGACAACTGGGTCTGATAGCGTGAATCTCGCCCCAAAACATAGGCATCATTATCAATAAAGTCTGGATATTCCATGAGTACTTAGATATTAATTGTGATGGCCGTGTCGTGGTCAACCCTATCCGGAGAATCGTTTTCCGCAAATTCAAATAGTGGCTCTGCCATATACGAATGAGAGAAGCCGAAATCATCGTGATACCATCCTAATGCAACATGGCAGGCAATTTCAATTATCGTTATCGTATTAATGTCATTAGAGCACGTGTGAGTAGTCTCTCGCAGTCCTATTATTGTAATTTTCTCCCTTGATGTATTAAATGCATCTACGATGAACCTTCAGAGACTCTGATTAGGCTTGGAAGTTCTTATCGGTATTGGACTATCGGAAACTAATGTATGTTTCAGAAGAATTTGATTGGAACGACTTGTATTTAGAGATGTACTAGCAGAACTATCCGGCGTTGCACGTGATTTGAAAAGATACTTTTAAAAAAGTAATTGACATTTAAAACAATTCACAAATAGAACAAACATACAAAGAATTACATGAACATTCAAAGAAAAATTGGTACTGAGAATTGATAGATTTTAACGTACAGTGGAAATTAAAACACCTGTCAACTGGTCTGGGTTTTTTAGCTCACATTTCCCGGTTTTGCGCAGGATTCTTGTATAATATTCTGAATTCATTTGTTAGTTTCCATATTTATTTATTTTCGTGTTATTAAGTTAGATACCACGAATAAAACCTACAAATATGCTCACAGTTTTTAGTATTGTATGCTAATACTGAAATTGGTTACTTAGGAATTATTTTATATTCCAGACAGAAGGAAAATACACTTTACTCAGAATGCTTAATAAACAAAGCTCATAGTTAAGATAATAGTGAATTCTCTGATTTTCATTTCACTTTTAGGTCATGTACTTGCATAGCCTTTCGTACTATATTTGTAAAGAAGGCTATGGTACTTGAAACCAATGTTCTTCACTTTATCACTACAGCAATGGCGTGATAAAGTACAAGTCGGATTTAATTTTTATTAAAATCAATAAATTCTTTTACAGTGTAGAAGCACTGGTGCAGGAGGTAGTTTTTAACCGCGGATTTGAAGAGATTTAATTTCATAGTATCTTTTATATTCTTGGGCAGGGAATTATATAGAACGATTCCCAAATAATATGGTCGCTTTTGGCAAAGAGTGGTTAACACTCTAGGGCGATGAATATTATTATTATATATTTTGTGATTTAAAAACTCACTTCGTTTCGACTTGAATTGTTCTGTTATGTTTCTTGTCATAATTTGTGCTACCTGACGACGACTTCAACATAAAGGCGAAACGTTGTGCGCTTTAAATAACTAAATATACTCTGTTCGTTTGCTAATGATCATATGTCTTTATTTATTTAATTTGATTATAAAATGGTCCTTAAATATAGTAGAATAGTTTATTTTAGTAACAAATATTTTGTACACTTCTTCACTCGGTGTTCTATATTTAATACTACCCAAGTTCACATGACTTCACTCTCATCAGGTTTTGAATCATGTCAGAAAAAATCCCTTCTTGAATTCCTGTTGATATATTTTGTGCATATTTGTCGTATTCAATTATCAAACATATCGTTAATCAAACCTTGTACGATAAACAAAGCAAAGAACTTCACCACTGAAACAGGGTGGCGAGCAATAAATCGTATTTCGTGAGTTCCTCCAACCATTTGTACAGCTTTCCAACCATTTATACTGTTTTGCTGAAATTTTTTACGTTCACACTTTTTGAAAATTGAATTTTTTCTTGAATACAGGGTGATTTGAACCAAAGTGTACAATCTTTAGGGGTCGATCCCTGAGAGGATTGGGATAAAAAAATGTCTAATGAACATATGAGCGGAAATTCATTGGACACAAGCTAGAGGCCATTTAATTGATTCATAATTTCTTACAGAGAATACAATACAATTACATTGTGACATGCGGCTACCGTCAATTAAATGTTGGAAGTGGTCTATGCGGTCAAACGTAGTACGCTGCGGTTGTTGTCGGTGGGGATAAGTTTCCCGATACAACCTTCCACCCTACCACCCGTTGCCATTTACCTTTCGTTATGAAAACACCGGTGAGCTCCCGACTCGAATACCTAACCATTGTAAACAACGTTGCACCGCAACCAATTGCAAGAGAATTGGAACGGACAAGTAATGTTACCGATGAGGCAAATACAGTAAGCGAAGGACCAGATGGTGGTCATGAGGAACAGTACCACCCTCTGGGAAGGAATCGATATACTTCTGGACATATGTTCATAAGACATTTTTTGTTTCTTTCCATTTCAGGGATCGACCCCTAAAGTTGGTACACGTTGAACAAAATCACCCTGAACAATAGAAATCACCGTACATAATTGATATTAGAGTTAAAGGATCGACAAGAGAGATTTAAAATATTTATATTTTGTTGCCAACATTTTATTTGTTCTTCATAGATTTAGATTTAATCCTGATGTAGACAATAATATCGTATCTCGAACAACTCTTAGACATTTATGCTGTCATAATTTTGTAAACATGGTATTACATTTTATACTGAGGTAGTGTGTCGTTCTACAGAAAATTAGCAAATCTTTCAGTATTCGAATCAATTTGTTGCTATTTTAAAGGTACTTAAGCAGTGAGAGTGTCCTAGAATAACAAGATAAGTCTCTCTCCACAGGGAATTTTTAATTTTCAATACACACCATAAATACGAGCATGCTAATTTATTAAGCCGTGGTAGTGGGTGTCAGAGTTGCTGAGCGTAGATCATTGAGTTACTAACTGGAATGTCGTGATTGAAATTCCTGTGATGTCGTGCGAATTTTACTCATGTCTCAAGGTCCAGGCTGACTCTAAGACCGTATCAACATACCGTAAAATGAGTATTATGCTTATACGAGAGCCAAGGCGGAGAGACCAATAACTCTCCACAATTTTCAAGTACAGAAGGGCCTGGAAGGGAAAAATTGTCATTCATTAATTAGAAATCAAATCCTTTTGGCGCACGACATTAGTCATTTATGCAACTGAAGATAATTAAGAAATACTGCAAAAAATGAAATCATTTGTAACTCTCGAATGTTTACTACAATATTAAGAAGTTATCTACTCAGTAAGGAAATAAGACTTATTACACGGGAAAGTTTTGGAAATCATTTCCTCGCACATTTTCTTAAACATATAAAGATATTTTAAAAGGAAATATTGTGACCGAATTGAAAGTTTTACGAAATGTTTGCTTTATTCGTGGTTATGTATTTTTTATTTCCAATCTGAGATCTAATCTCCCAGTTCTGCAGAAACATCTTTTAGTCTCATAAGAAAATTTAACTTTATGAACATGGTAGAAATATACAACCCATAATGGTCAAACTATTGAATCAAAACGATTACTGAAAAATTTAATATGCAGTGTCTTTTTTTCTCCTCATCTACTCTGGAAAAATCTCTTACATTAACAGATACAATATTTTTCTCCGTCAATACACAACACGCTTTCATTATTACTTCCCTGCTGTCACTTTTCAAATTTTCTGATCCTCCAGGCGCATGAAACGTAGCAAATACTAGCTCTTCTGGTGTCGGAGACATTGTGGTTACATAGTACTGCGCTGTTCGTATACTTGCCACTCCCACGTCTGATAGAAATGACGCAACACGTCAGCCACAAACTTTCGTTGCTTTTTCTAGATTGTCAACATTCCAACACTTCTGATCTGACACGTTGTTTAGAAACCAAGTTTGCGGCGACATCCTCCAGGGAGCAGCTGTCGTGTCTCTGCTTGAACCACAGGAGGTATAGGGTTGTGAGCACCGTGGAATAAATATCTCCTAAGCAAAAAAAAAAAAAAAAAAAAAATCTAGTTCCATCCTGGAAAGTCAAAGAATATAAAAAAAACGAAAAGTATTTCAAAGACGAAATAGTATTTACCAATTTTTGTTTTCTTACACTATGTTTGTGTTTAAACATTACAAAAGCAAAAAAACTATACGCTAGATTATCTTAAAATGATTTACGCATACCAACTATAGATTTCAAGGGGTTTATTTGTTTCTGCACTGTAAATTGTCACATGTAAATATTACTATAAATTATATTTTATTTAAGTATTTTCATTAAAATTATAATTATTTTTACTTCTACCTGCAGGATAATTATATGAGTCCGATCTCTTCTATCACATCTTTTTGGTAATTTTTATAGAACCCAAAAATAGGTTGGAATTTGTGAATATTTAGGCAGACTTGTCCACACTGGCAATTTTCCTTTTATCTTACTAATTGCATCTTACTAATTGCAACTCTCGTGTCGGAGCAGTAACTATGGTTGAAAACAATAGAATGGAGTCTAAACTTTCCGTATAAAACACTATAATTATCTCTATAATAGTACTTTTTAAACATTTTTCATTTGCTGTTCATATAAGCTTGATTAATGTTAAAAGAGACTTGGATTCACTCAATGATAAAAAATCACAAAAATATGGAATCAATGGACGTTAACCTCATTTTTCAACGTAATTAACTAGGAAAAATGTTTTTGTTGAAGTTCGGGATGGTCTACTTTTTTCGCCGAGTATACAAAGAATGACGGATATGTCATAATTTAACATTTATTTAGTGATAAAATTAACGGCTTTTCAAAAAAATATTAAAAAAGTATTCAAGGTTTTCGGGTTAAATTGTTTTAAGTATTTAAAAAATACGATTTATTTCTGTAAAAGTGAACTCATAAATTACGTGCCCAAAATTTTTAAGTATCTAATTTTATGTAAAATGTTAAATGTACTATGTGACTCTGATCTGGAACAAATTTTGATCATAAACAACATAAATAATAATAATAATTATTGATTTATAACATGTCTTCATCCAACGACATTATATGATAATGTTACTTTACACACACTAAACATTTACATGACGTTTTTCCCCTTATACACATTCTTAGTGGAGAAAGTGAAGCAACGAAGTAAAATGTTCGGTTTCAAGAGTTACAGAATACTTCTCAAACTTCCTGTATAAATCTTAACTCGCGTTTCATGAACACAGGTTTTGAGATAACAGCATAATTGATTGTAGTACAACTGTACATTCCATTTGTTTGCTGGTGCCGGAATGATTCAGTCTTTATCTTATCTTTTCCCGTATTATCGTGGCTTTGTTCCACTACTCTGAGATTAGCGTATATAATCATGCCATTAAGATATTTTAAAATGAAATTTTCCTTCGCGACCAAGGGCAAATCGCGGATTAAAAGTCGACGATTCATTCTTTACTTTCTCATTGCCTACGATATCTGCATAAATCGAATTCAATAAAAATTTATTTATTTTTGTGACAGACATGGAAATTATAATACTCGAATTTCTCTTTTAGCGTCTATCTATGAAGTGTTTCTTAATCTTATTTATTATTAATTTTTTTTTAATTTTAATTTTTTGGTTTTGCCCCGTACCTCAGTACATAGACATCACCCGTGTTTAAAATTTCCTTCTATTGTCTCTTTCCTTCATTCTCTCATTTTTCAATCGTAGAACGTGACACTCAGCTTAGTAACTTACCCACGGCCGAGCGTAGACTCGCACTTACTATCTTATCAATCGGGTTGTCGCATTGTCCATTTCCGTTAATTACAAGTCGCATACCTAAAATTTCCGACATTATCTCTTGAAATTCTTCATAATTTTCCTTCATCAATAATTTTGGCCAATCCTGTTGCGTAAATTCCATCACAGCTTCTTTTCTTTTGCGTTATGTTCATAGCTAAATTCATAATGACCTTGACGAGCCCTAAAGCCCCACAACTAAAATCATAGATAAAGTGTTTAACACCTTTCGTTCCCGCTCTAATAGTAGAATCATTATAGTCTAGGGTGGTTTAGGGGTTATGAGTAAGAGTGGTAATAAAATGGGAAGTCGTTAGTAAAGAAATTCGCAATAGATTAAATTGGGTTCCGTCTATTTCACCTCGCTAAAGTAATGTTCCTGTTAGGTAACAATTGTTCATTCTCAGGGTTGTAGTGGTGCGGGACAACCATAGTTACTGCTCCGACACGAGAGCACCCATACTGCAAAATTTTACACTACCCATGTTCATTCCTTCCCATAAAATTATGGTATGGGTAAATGGAGGTAAGATAGATCAATATCATTCCCAAAAAACGTTTTCTCATTTCCACCATGCTCTTCCCTTTCTCTGCACAGAAAAAACAGTCTAAAGTTTTGGAACCACCTCAACATTCTGGAAAATTAAGAATTTATTCAAACAAATGATTAGTCTCGCAGTTTTCCGCCACGAGTAGGTACTCGGAAGTAGTGAGTTAAATTTTTTAAAGTTAATATACTTCTTGAAATATTTATTAATCCACATTGAAATTCATACACCTCATATGAATAAGAATTCTTTCAAGTCCCGAGGATATCGCCTGTATGTGATGATTACACTAAAATATACACATATAGCTTAGTGAGTAGAAAACGGTAGTCGACCGTTATATCTAAAACAACTCAAAGCAGTTTCTTCGAAACAAAAAAATCATATACGTAAAATCATATTAATCCACTGAAAAACTTTTAGCCTACTCATATTTTACTAACAAAATTAAACATTATAGAACATTACTCATGAAATCTTCAAGTTGAGCTTATCCTAAATACCGTAACATTAACAGCATTTGAACTAGTAAATTCACAAATTTCTTAAGTTACACCATCATACTTTATCATCTCAATTTAAGCAAAGAAATATTCTATTAATTATTTATGTAATTGAATAATAGAAGGTTTCAGTATCGGAGAGAGAGAGAGAGAGAGAGAGCATGACGTGATTTTAATCGAAGTGGAAATAGACACCTTTATGATCCATTATTGTATTGTGATGGAGAAAGTTCCTAAGGGTCCTTCTGTGCATCCGATTTTTGTCTTGCGTGACGTTACGAGACGAAGTCGTCCGTCTTATGAATCAGGACAAAAGGGTCTTTTTTATGCACTGTCATCCTAATGAATTATGCATCACATTAATGAATGGTGTAATATATTAATGGATGATGAGCCCTTTTAATCCTATTGTTACGTGCCCGCCTAGACTATTAAAATACTTGCTGCTAACTGAAATCTTTGGGCTCTTCTTTGCCCCCAATTAAAGGTTTGATTTAATAAATTATCTGCTTATTCATTTACTGAGCTTACTCGCTTGGCATGTGACGTAACAACCGCAATTACGAGAAGACCGGTTCGACCAGATTAGAAACAAGCCTGGATCATTTTCCCTACTACTGTAATGATGATAGGAAAAATTATAGAAACCATTAAATTAAACACTTTATTCTAGCAATTAAGGTACTATTGGCCACAGCTGTTACCAATCCCCACAATAATATACCACACAAACCATAATAAAGTTACAAGTACAATGATTAAAAGTATCTGGTAGATACTTAATGATATACTGAACAAAACATCATAAAGTTACAAGTACAATGATCAGAGTACGAATTTTACGGAGCACGCATCGTCATACGTGCTACGGAGTGTGAATCTTACCTCACACTGATTAGTTTCTCCTCTCGTTGCCGCCTCGTCCCAGACTTCTTTGTCCGTTCAAAAATGGACGTCTTGGGGGGCCAATCAAATGAAGTTTATTTTTAGAATGAGCGAACCACCATTTTCATTGGCTGGTCATAACCGTCGTCAGAACGGTACTGTAAGAGCGTTGCTGACGGAGCATTATTCCCAAGTCTTTCGAAGCGCTGAGTAACTTTAGGCGGAAGCAAGGGTTCGGGTTTTCTGCTAGTTACCGTGGGACTGGAGTTGCTGTCACTTATTTACGAGTAATCATGAATGCATATATCTTAACAGTATTCATGATGGTTTATACATAAAATAAAAGAAGAAAAAAAAAAGAATAAAATTGACGTTGCCACGAATTTTAGAAGGGGATCTTAACACTATGAAACTCTCAAATATTAGTAACTTATTAAAGTAATGTCTGTCAAAAATCGAATTATTTTTATTACTATGTTAATTTAAATCTTGTAATTAAATTACATAGAAAAACACACTTTTTTCTGTGATGTATTTCTTCTAATTACCCCTATTCCATTTGTGACAACTTTAAAAAATTGATTGTCATTATAATTTTTTTGTTTAGATTTGCCTTTAACATCACATCGTTTAAATGCACCTCCTTCTGTTCCTACTTATCATACAAGAGCTACAAAAATATGTTTTGTTTCTCTTATTTTAAAAATTTATTCTAATCCCTATTATTCAAAATTTATTTTGTTCGCGAATTATTTATAAAACATGCTCATTGATTCCCAATCCAAGGGGAATCCCCACAGACGAAACATAGCGCAAGAAGCCATCTCCTATCAACATTCATGCCAACGTTCACGTCAACTACCAAGTCAAACTATCCCACAACAAGCCCCGAAGATGCCCAAGGGGTTCGCGGAGGGTAGGGCTCCGCAATTACTTGACCTCGGCACTAGGAGGAGGAGATGTGGTCAGCATCTCGCTCCGACCGGTGTGACCCCAGGTACTCATTTTACAGCAGGCTGAGTAGGCCTGGGAGTCAGTCAGGATGTTGAGGTGTGATGAAAAATCCCCACCTCACCGGGGTTTGAACCCCAGCCATCCAGCGCTCTACCCACTGAGCCACGCTGACTCCTCACGTCAAATACCAACATTACGGTAATAAGACAAGACTATCAAGAGGATCACCTCCTCAGAGATACAGCGCTCGGGCACTTTTTCCTTGAACATTCAAAAGATCCAGAACATGGATCAACGGGTTTTACATAGGAAAACACCCCAAGGTTTTTTTCCCCGAAGCGGCGGGAGTGATACGTAGACGTACCTTACTACATATACGGCAAAACACGTTCCTTACTACGTATATGATGAAACTCCCCCATGCATTAACACATAAAAATGCATGTTGTTACGCCGAGGCATTACACGCCATGTTGTTTATGCCGTCGTCAAGACGAAGGACTCAGAGATTCAAGATCCAAGGCCAGAATAATACATACCGTCCGCAAAAGAGTCTCTACATACGGCGCAAATTGTAAACATTAGAAGACTCCATGAGACGCACGCGTCGCATGTATCATCAAGCGTATGTCACCTATTTATTAAGAAACTTCGAGAAACTTGGATCTGTTTATTAAGAAGCTTCGAGAAAGCTTCAATAGACGAACCTGGACGCTATGTTACGTCGACAACGCGTCGAGGATGTTTGAGTAGATGTCATCTGTCAAAGTTTAGTATATAGCAACAGCAACGACTGAGAAATCAGTACGACGGATTCTCTTGATGAGTGAACATCGTCTCCGATCATAACCTCTATCAAGAAATCCAGCTCTGCGCACTAGCCCGACCTGCTGCAAAATACTATCTTCAGAGGCCACGAGACGCCCTCTTACGATATATTACACAACCATCTGCAGAAGCTTGGACGGAAGCGCCACCTCGCGGCATACGGCAGAACCTCGTACTCCAACGCTATCATCTAGCCAGCAGGACCTCGTGCCGAAGCGCCATCTTGCGACGGATGGCAGAAGTTCTATTACCAACGACCAAATCATTCAAAGTCGTGAGTCGTACAAAAGGAATATAACTTTTATACCTGTTGTTGTCACCCTGGTGTTTTGGTACCTATTACTTGTTTACATTCAAACTGCATAATAAACCTTGTCCTGCATAACCTTGAATATTTATTTTGGAAGGAGAAATCTTATTGCGAAACAAGTCTCCATATCGAGACTTGTGAAGTAATAAAAATCTCTTCCCCGACACGTGTTTTGGGAGCTGTGTACGTTTTTATCCCTTGTATTCTGGGTTCAGTGAGAATGCCATCTGACGCACCTAGGGTTTCTGGAGCTTGTTCGGAAGACGGTTGTCTCAGTGAAAGATATCGACCAAAGTCAACACACGTGTTCTCCTAATGCAAATGACATACGTGTTTTTGGATTGTAATAATCTGAACTTATTTACCAGCACTACAAAGTTGTTCAAAATGTGATACCTCGGTGATTTTCACTTAGTTTTAATTCATGTGAAAACACTTTAGGGTTCTTTGTTGTTTAACAATGTCATTAATTTAAATGATTTTTGTTGGAGAATCTTAGGATCTTTTTATAACGTTCACGATGGCGACCGTTAATTTAAATTTGTGATGTATTTAAATCATTTTGCTAAAATACGTACCAACCCAAAGCTCAAGAAAATGCATAATATACTATGTTGATAGAAAAATTAGGAAATTTTCAAAGGTAAGAAAAATGTTCCGACATTGATTATACTGCGAAGGCAAAGTAAATGGACTCATACCATTTTCCCGAAAAGTCCTGTGCACATCGTAGTTTGTAGCTGATTGATTAGCAACGCCACACCGCAGCGACCGGGAAAAAGCACCTCACTTTCGTTCGACCAATTGTAGGTAAACTTGAAACTGCTTCCATATTTGGTTGACCAATAGCAGTCTTAGTACTGGCAAACATACACCTATTAAATAATAACGAGAGAAAGTGTTTTAATAGGCCGCTATTATTTTGTAATCTATACACGTATATTTTGTTAATTTTTTACAAACCAAGTATAGAAGAACTACCACAATAGAATTGCGATGTATTGTTGTCTGATAATCTTAGATAATGGGTATGAATACAACCGAATTGTATTGGGATGTCTAAATAAAAGTTTTATGTCTTTTTTTATATTCTTTCTGATAACTAAAAATAAACTTTTTAATAATGTTACTCTCTGAGCATTTTGATTTATATGTTGCACGATTTCAGCCCAACGTTGTATCTTAGATCAATACATTTCTAACAGATGTGTTTATTTATTTATTTTAAATTTTTAAAATTATTGAAGGTATCATTAGAATTAACCTTTAATGTTATTCATTCATATTATATCAAATAGCTTATTATAATGCTTTATTTCCGGTTAACATATACAAATAGTGTAATAGATTAGAATATCATTTGTAATTACAATAAATAACACTCATTAATTGATACGAAGAACTTTGAGTTCTTTACGCCATTGAATATAAACCAGACATTATAAGAATATTTATAAGTAATTCCTGAATGCGTATCTTGCGAAAATGGTTTCGGAGAATGAATACGCAACTTGTAATGTAAATTAATCTTTATTACAGTTTGATTACATTACACTCTGTAGAAGTGCACCATAAAATGAATAGTTTCCATTTTACCTTTGAGACAATTAAAAAGAGAATCATTGTTCATCAACTCAGATTATTCACTCTATTAGTCACCACTAGGATGCGCGAATTATGTCGTACCAGGTTTTTAGCCCTGGTATGTCAATACCTCGGCAAGTCAATGCTATGTTTACGGGATTTTGAAAAACTCTCAGAAATAAATGGATCATTTTCAAAATTTCCTTGTGCGTGCGTAAATATTATCTATGATAATTTTGTTTGCAACTTGAATGTATTTTTACCCAGATTATGTTGGAAATCTCGAAGTGTCTATCAATCACAGAAATGGCCACCCAATAGCAATATTGCAAAATTCATACGATATTCTGTGATTGACAATATCGATTTTACAGTATGAGGCAATTTTTTTATAGATAAGTTTATGTTATTTTATTTTCAATAGGACGCATTGTGAGACAACCAAATTTGGGATGTCATTTAAATATAGATAATAATATAGTTTATTGAAGTTAAGAATATAAAGAATGTTTTTGTAATTGAAGTCAAAGATGTGTATGATAAAAATGTACAAAATATTTCTATAATAGCAGTGTAATAAAACATTTCCTCTTGTTACGATATAATAGGGATATGCTCGCCAGTCTTCTATAAGTTTCAAGTTTGCTTACGATTTGTCGAACAAAAGGGAAGTACTTTTTTCCTTTCGCTTCGGCATGACGTAGTACACTTAATAGTTCCAAGCTACGAAGCACGCGGGACTTAAAATATTTGCATCAGTCCATTTATGTTTCCTGGACGGTACATACATTACTATACGAGTGTCATTCGAGAAGAGTGAATAATATTATAGTGAAGAATTCCGCGGTCGGAGTCGAAATCTAGACAGCTCAACTTTCATTATTTTTTATACTTATTTCATTTTTATGGGTTATGGGAAATATTTTTCTGTTGATCACAACACTCATTAATGAATGTGAAAAGATATTATCCATACAAGGTGAAGAATTAATCATTCAAAGATAAACGAGATTTGCGACCATAACTATAATTTAAGACCAGGAAGGAACGTTTCCATGTCGATCAGTAAAAAGATTGCTCGATACCACATATGTCAGAATCCCTGAATTAAGAATATGTAATCTTGTATCAATATTCTTCATTTTATGTTATTCATGAAAACTAATCAATATTCGTCGTTGATTGTTCGTTCTATCTCGAGTTTTTTCATAGTTGTTTTGAGTAAATCCGTTAGATTTTCATGACTGCAAAATATCTGTAGGCACTTTTGAGAGGGTTCTATTTTAGGAGCTTTTGTCGTCATAAATGAGTTTCCTCTTTAATAATCACGTCGCCTGAAATCTTGACATTCAGAATACTGTAATGGGCAGAACAAATAGCATTGGCAGGAATGGATGTGAGACAAAAGCGGATAACATTTATACGTGCCCATCGTCCCGTAATGTGACAACACGAGGTAAGAAGGAAAGACAATACAGTTTCCGTGAATCATAGAATTTATCTCCGTCGGGAGAAGAGGCCACTCGTTTATGTTTCATCAAGTGGGCGTGAACGCTCTTTGCTAAACGCGAGTGCGACGGGAAGCACAATGGGATGACTAAAAGCGGCCATACCATCTCGACGGACGAAAGCGCAACTGGTAATAAAGAGAAGTCTGCCTGTTTCATTCCAAGCTCAGACGCTCCTTTGATTTTCTTTTGCTACGGCGAAAAGCGCCATGAATGGAAGTCCAGATTATGTGACATGTCAGTAATTGATCCATTTTTGTATATTTCTTCAAGAGCTTCTTTTACGGGAGTTAAATAATATTACGAGATATGTTTCCGGAAATGAAAAATTATGAGTTCTTCTTCGTGCTCCAAGTTGTTAGAGAAAATGCTAAGAATATTCGTACATTTTTGTTCCTTGAAAGGAAATAAGGTTTAAGTGTCTAAAAGTGTTTGTGTATGAAGAACAGCTCTCTATTAGTGTGTCAACTACACTTTCACCACCTTACCTGTCAGATACTTTACAGGCATTTTCATGTTTTAATAACAAATACATTTTGTGCATTTTCATATCACCCATATCAATATTTTAATGATATACCTCAATATTTTTTCAAGTAGGGTAACCTAAATTTTTTTTCTTTGTATGTATTGATATCATTCTTTTCTTTTAATTTTGAGGTTGGAACACATTATTAAAAAAGTAGGCGGTGTCATAATGGACGATTCTTTCTGTTAAGATTGTAAGTTAAGATTAAGATTTGAAAATTGAGGGACAAAAATTGGGAGACCACAGAAATTCTTTCCCTCTTTTTGTTGACGAAACTATTGGATGGTAAGGAGGATGTCAGTGAGTTCCCCAGGAAATTGTAGGCAGTGCACTACTCCTACAAAATGGAAGCGAAATTTCACAACAATTGGAGTTTAACAATTCAACTTAAAAATAAAATTGTTTCTCAGAATCTTTCTTTTTACCGATGGTTTGATTCGAATAAATCAGGGTCCCTGCCTTTATCAACGTTCCAATCGTTTCGTCAATCAATGTCGATTCGAAGATTTAGGGAGGAGTTTGTTGTTAGGATTCATGAATAACTACCCATTTCCCCGCGGCTTTGCTTACGTGAATTTTGTAATATGTCTCAACTTTGTTCTTTCTTATATTCCCATTGCAGTAAGAATGTTATCCATTAATGTTGGAAATTTTTTAGCCTTGGTGTGTATCATTGTTCCGAGAAACTTTTTTTAGGAAACACCAATTTCTCATTTCACACCCTTGAGCGTGAATTTTCGTAAAATCCTTTCTTAGGGGACATTTTCGATTATTTTTCGTGTCACACTTTTCCCAATCCCTGCCTACAGGGGTGTTGTGCACCTCATGTGGTCTGAAGGGTAAATAGCGTCATTCGAAATACGATTACAATGGATAAATACAGGAATACCATGGAATCGTTCCAAATATCTGTCATTTTTCGTTATTTTCGCACTTCCCAGCTCTGAGAATACCGTGCCTCTTCGTGATCTCAACTTATACTTAACGACATTGGACGTTTAAAAATCTCATAAAATTTAAAACCGATCCGATGCAATTTTCATTTACGTATTTCAAAATACGTTTTCAATATGTTTTGTCAGTACACTCATTTTCACCCACCCGACAAGGGGTGCTAGTGGTGTCTTTCTTCCTTGAGGACTAAATTTAGATTTGCACGATATCGGGATTTCACTTTCAACTCAGCATTGTCGAAAACTGTGAACTTGTCACCGATATCTATCATCTTTAATTTATACATAACATCCCCTTTCCGAGGGGGGTTGGGTTTTATACGGGATGATTTTGGACTTAGACGTCTTCGAGAAAGTTCACTACTAACTTCAGCGGCCACGAAAACCACGATCTGAATACTAACATCGGTTACTTTCGATTTTTGTTTATTTCACTCCTCACATCCAACACAAAGGGTGTGGCACTTCACTTAAGCGGTCCCAAAAATGATTTATTGAACTCCAGAATCAGTCGTTTATTGATTATCTTTACCTGCCTCTCATTCCCTCCCCTACCCCAAGACTTCTAGGGGTATTCTCTCTAATGTACACTGATAATGACGACTGATTGTGACTTTACGTAGCATCGAAGTCGTCGTTATCCAACGACACCGAAAACCAGTTTCAATTCTAATGTCGGATTTTTCTATTATTTTTACATAAAATTCCCTCTCACCCCCTCACTAGGGGTGCAAGGGTTGTCTTATTCCATAAATGCTTGGTGTCATGTAGCCAGTCATCTGTGTATCAAGTTTGGTTAAATTGCTCCAGGCACTCCACAGTTAAGGTGGGATACATTCATAAAGTATATCGACCCCCATTTCACTCCGTTAGGGGTGAATTTTCGTAAAATCCTTTCTAAGCTAATGTCTACATCCTAAAAGGAACCAACCTGCGAAATTTCAAGTTTGTAGGCTTTGTAGGTTTAAAGATTTCTTGATGAGTCTCTGTGAGGAGGGTATTTCGCTTCTTTCTCTCTCTTAAATCAAAAGTAATATAATAATATTTTATTCGACAGAGAAAATGGTTCAGGACTTCAAAGATTAGAACTAATTTTTCTATTATTTCCCTCCAAAGGGAAGACTTGAGTTCTGGTATATTCTGAATATGAATATACGTTCATAAGATGTTAATTATTATGGTATTAGTACACATGAAGGGAACTTTTTATTTGGGTAAATCTAAGTGAATTTATTATATATAGTTTTCCTTGAAGCTACATTTTAATCACAGAAACTGACTTTCAAATGATTGGTAGTAAAGTCGATATACACGTAAAGACATGATACTCGTACATTTCAATAATTTGTTAAAACATTACTGTATTAGCTTCATATATCTGAGGAATTTGTGGAGTTTTATAGGATAATGCGAAGAAAGCTCATCATAGACCTGAAATAGTTTGTATCCAAACCATCTGTCCATTATATAACTATAAACATTTCAAATGTTTTAAATTGTTTGATATAATTTTTATTTAATGGAGACTAAAAACGATTGGAGAAAAATATTATGAAAATATTTTCAAATTTCATTGCTCTGTTCCACATGAAACTAGTTTAAAAACGATAACAATTTCAACGTAAAAGAAGAAGTGATAGTGTTATTTGTGGAATTAATGTTTTGTGTCGCTAATTCTTATTTTTATTTAGTTTTTCAAACTGACACCGCAAAATTGAATCACCTCGTTATGTAAAAGAGGAAAGAGAAAATATTTTTCCTAAAATTTGTTACCGCTGTTACATGATAGGACGTGGATTTTGAACTGTGCTACGGATATAATTTACTCCACTCGATTATTTTTCTTGGCGCAATAACCCTTAGTTACTCCATAATTTAGCTAAAGAGCAGACCACGTTCTTCAAGCAACGACTGTACCTGTTTATAATTTTTGTATACTACTTTCACTCTCCTTCCTTTTCACCTTCTTCCCCCTCTCTTTCCTGCTGGATGCCTCTTCATTCCTGTCTCTGCACGTCTCTCAATGTCATGCGACGTGCGCAACTCGCCTCGTCTCCGCCACCTCGTCGTCTCATTTGGCGCATTTAATGAATTCTCCCGCAGGCGCCGCTCGCCGACCTATATGTCGCCGCAAAGGAGTGAGGAGTGGGAGGGAGCGATATTTCAGAAAATATCCCTCCTCCCTCCTCCCACGTGCTGCGCCGAAAGCAGCTAAGCAGCAATTCACGAGAGTGTAGACAGTATAAACAATTAAATTATACGGCTTGCCTTGCGGCGCCGCGCCGCTCTGTCGTCTCTATTCACGTATTTACTCTCGTTCTGTTCGTCTTTCTTCTTCCATCCCACTTTTATCGGATGAAGCCTGTTCTATCCTCCTCCCACACTTCTCTCGGTTGAAAAGGTGAGATGGGACAAGGACGGTCCGACCGTTGGTGAAATGTTACTCGGATCTCTTTGGGGATGGATTTCTTGAAGCACTTCAACTTCAAAAACTAAATTATTAACAGCACAACAACTTTATTATACAACCCCCACATCAACAGAAACCAATTGGAAAACTAATTAACACCCACAACCTCTAATTGTGAGAAAAAAATTCTTTACTTAATTTTTAAGCAAATTATTGATATAAGAGCAGGAGTCGAACTTAAGTTTCCAGGTTTGCATCTAGTGCTTTTACCGTATAGCTTTTATAAAAATTTATTTTTCTTCTACTCTCGGTACCTGATTACAAAGACATTACCCGGGGTAGTATCTCTTTTATAATGCCTTCCTCTTTCTCTCTCTCTCGATCCTCTCTATTTATTGGATTTTCTGCTTAGTCCTTGTCTACGAGTTTGTCCGTTCACACCTCATGGAGATGGGCACCATCTACTATCCCATATTTTCTTTGATTGTCTTTGGAACATCCATCATTTCCGTGATAATTTCTTGATACTCGTGAAACACCTTTTCGGTTTGCAACAGAAGAGGCCAATTATCTTTCTGTATAGCTCGTAGAATACTGAAGAATGTCATATTTGTTTACCTTGCTCAAGCTTGAACTCAAGCTATTTTGAAGCAAATTTTACTAAATAAGTGAGTAATCTAAATATAATATTCCGTAATAGTGAAGTTCATGAACTACGTGAAGTCCATTACCTTTGACATCTTACGTGAAGAACTACCTTAACACCATGCTACTTAGAAAGTGGTGTTTAGACGTGCTACGTTTCGCTTCGATAGAACGCATCGTGTAAAACGGGGCTAAGCGTCCGTGCAAGACCTCTATAGGAGCAACTAGCGTCAGACCACGACAATGACTGATCTTCCATTTTATACAGATTTGTACGCCTATTTACTTAGCGCGCATGTGCTGGAATAGGAATGCTCATCAATTGCATATCCAAATATGTTGAACCTATATAACATATTGCTGCCTAAATAACTGCCTTCGCGGTGCATCACTTTCAGCAGTGAGCAGTGTAGGTGATTATACTTCATTCCTTTTCCTCCTTTATTAGCTGTGAGTCAGAAATTTCATTAAACGTATTGACATCTTCTGGAAGTAAACAAGATAAATAATAGTGAAAAAATGACTAGTATTCTGCATTATATAGATTTTTACTCAGATAAAGTAAAAAGAAAATTCCAGTAAACTAAACTATAATAAAGAACTATGTACAATTTTGCGAGAGAAGCCTCATTTAAAAAATAATTCGCATTTGGAGAAAATTATGGGACAATTTTACAGGATTCTGCACCCACAACAGGAATAAAGAAGAATTCCAGGGGGAGTGACGGTGTAAGGGTTCCAACATAATATTGATGGTAAATATACAATGAACTCTTCAGTCTCAATAGTTGAACTACAACAATTAGGCAGTATATTTTTGAAATGTTAATTTTGCATTTTCCACCCAATGATAAAACAATCATAAAATTTGGTTTATTTTCTAAGAAGTATCATTCTCCAAACACGCAAATGAAACTTACCTGACGCGAATTATATATATGAAAATGTATTGACTTATATTTCCATGAGATTACTATATTTAAAAAATAATATGAACCAGAAAATATGATTCTTAAAACACATTCTCTTAAAATTTTTACCTAAGATTTTTGCTTCTGCTTATGATATGTTGATCTCCATTCATTTCTTTACTCAGAACGTTACCAGTATCAATTTACAAACATATATAAGCTAAAATACTCGACAAGATAAATCAAATTTCAAATGTTTTAAATAGGTATTTTCCTCCTTATCTTTGGGCAATATCCTCAAAAGAAAGTTCTGTTATAACATGATTTATTTGGACAACGTTGTAGTCACCACATATTATCCAAACTCTCAGAATACAAAAGGATATATCGGATGATGTATTAGGTTCACCCAAATATTTCATGGAAACCTTTATTTACAGAATTAAAGTTCAAACTCTTCCTTGCAGAATTTGTTTTGATCGTTAATACTGAAGAACTTAAGTTGCACCCCTGCTTTAGAAAACTACGAGTCCTATTCACGAACACAACACTTTAAATAAGGCTATAATCCATCGACTTTGCGCGTCAAGCACTCTTTTCCAAAAAGAGCAATATCATTTGGGAATCTTTTGTTATAATTACCTTCCTAAAATTTGTTAACGATATTATTCAATTGAATCTCTTCCAATCTGTATTTCCTACAGTGACTTTGCTTCTATAATATTTGAATTTAATAAAATAAATTAATGAGTTTCACTTTCCCATTAAAAATAGTTTGTTTTGTAATTCTTCTTAATGTAAGTGCAATTGCTATATTAATTTTACTGCTAAGTCATTACGTTACTAATTATTTTCACGTATGGTATTTTCGCTTCTTCGCACTCATAATAGTAATAACACTAATCATTTCTGTATTAAATATTGCAGTATTTCTGTAACCCCATGCAGACCCGGGACTTTCCTTCGCGTACCAGCGAATTTATAAACCTCAAATAAAGTGTAGTTTTCACTAAGATGACGTCTAATCATGACGACAGACGCTCCGACGAAACTCTACGACCAAGGTAACTACGCCTCTCTCGCAGATCACACTCATTTTCTTCCCAAACACCTGACAGTTTAATGAGACAAAAACTTATCATAAATCCAAAAAAAATTTAACAGTAAAATTAATTTTTAGGTTAGAGATATTAGAGGATTCTTAAAGATCGTCGTAACACTTTTTTCTTTAATTTCATTTTCCCTACTTTCATCGAAAAAATATCTAATTTCATACAGAAATATTTTAAATTGCGAGATTTCTATATGTTTGTGAACTCGAGAAGTGGAAAACCCCACCTGCAAGAGCTCTAATGCCTTGACGTTACGTTTTTGCTCTAAAATATATTTGGTACTTTTCTGCTATGAAATGATCATTTGTGTTGCATAATTACAACTAATGTAATGCAGATATACAGGCGAAGTATTTTTTATCTTCAGACGTTGTTAAAATGTATTTTTAAGAATATATTTCGTATATTACGCGACTGTAAAAGAATTTATGTAAAGGTGTCCGGCGCGATCAACATAATTATTAGCAATTTGCAAAATGATTGCAATTTTCACCTTTCCTTGTAAGTTCTGTCAACTCCGGGGCTTGCCTCCGAATTCTTACTTCATAATTATTGCTCTTCAATATTGAAGCTTTATACCAGCTCAAGAATTGAAATGTGTTATTTTGTCAATTTTAAGGACATAAAAATGTTTAGTAACGTGGCTATTAAATTAATCCATACTTCCATACTAATATATAAATGCGTAATGTGAAAGCGTGCCTGTCTGTTTCTTAATCAAGACTAAATCACGGAACCGGTAGTGATGAAATTTAGCAAGAAGTACAGGATGAACATAGGCATTTTTGAAATGTGTGAATAGATAGACAATGATGTTGAAGATAAATGACATAGAAATCTCTTAGATTACGGTGAACCTCACCGCCAGGTAACAGATTAATCATGTTACGTCGAATGAANTCATGCGCTTACCAACTGCGCAGTTGGTAAGCGCATGAGCGCGTAGAGCTCAAGGTCCCGGGTTCGAATCCCGGTCCCGTCTCCCATTTTCATTCGACGTAACATGATTAATGATAAATGACAATGAAATTGGGGTGAAAATCAACCATATTCACATATGCTGCCTAAACGGTTAGAGATAGATGACAACTATAAGTGGAAATATTGTTAGCCTCAAAGAGTTCTACAAAGAAGTTCGCGACCTCACATGTTTATCTACTAAAGTTAACCTAAATTATCGAGAAAAAAAAATCGTAATGAAAAATTGAAGTGTTGAAATAGTTCAATTTCAGCGAGTAATTTAAAAAGGAAAAACCAATCATCAAATTTAATAGGTTCTTTGTTTTGTGAATTTAATAAAGATAAAAATCGTCTTTAAATCGTAAAATTTGGATAAATACTTTAGATTTTACAAGTTTTAATGAATGGCATGTCTGAAGCGACGGCATGTGTCCATGCGCGTGCCAATTGCTGCTTTGAGAACGCTGAATTCAATTTATTATATCTTCTTACGTAAAATTCTGAAAGTTCTTATTTTAAGTAAACACCCGTCGAATGGCAACCGTCCGCAAAATACACACACACATATATACGGCAGTCTGGATCCTATCTCGGTAAAAATTAGTGAGTATACTCACACAAAAGCTGAGCCTTTCCGGAACTACAAAGCCAGAAACCGGAACTACTACCAGAAACTACTGAACCTGATCGGTACTACTACCAGAAACTACAAAGCCAACAAACTTGAAATTTGGCAGGTACATTCCTTTTAGGGTGTAGACGTCTACCAAGAAAGTATTTTACGAAACTGGTGGAATGGGGGAGGGGGGGGGTTAAAATGTTTTATGTAGACATCTTATGCATCATCTGTTTATTGTCCCGAGCGATTTTCACCAAATTTTATATACATATGACTATCTTACAAGAAGCACTTTGAGGGACAATCCTGGTACCCCTTGCGATGGGTTGGGAAAGGGGGACTTAAAATATTATGAAATAAATCTTATAACATATTTGAAACCATAGTATCAGTACCGTTGAGCTGGATAAAGACGCCCACAATGCTTCGTAAGTTCACAATTAGTCCAAATTGTCGATTTTAAATCTCTAGAATCCTTGGGGTAGGGGTGGGAAAGGAAGGCAGGTTATAATTTTCAGAAACGTCCGATATTGGTGTTGATTACATCCGGTTTGCGGTCGCAGAAGAGAAGAGTCACACTGAAGTCCATAATCACCCCCAGTGAGGGAATGTACTCAGTTTGGTTAAGAGAAGAAATGTAAAAATAATCGAAAATGACTTATATTAGTGTTGAGGTCATAGTTTTCGGGGTCAATGATATTATTAATGACATTTCCGAAGACCCTCAAGTCCAATATTAGCCCTCATGCACCCCAAGGGTAGGAGATGCTATATAAAACTTATCGAAAATGATGGGTATCAGTGACGAGTGCACAATTTTGAGCATTATTGAGTTGATGTAACATCCTGTAATCGTGTATGGCTATATTCAGCCCGCATTTGAAATAAGAATTCCTAGCACCCCCTTGGGAAGCGATGGGAATGGGTAGACGTATAAAACTAATCAAAAGTTACCGATATAAGTGTGGATATCAAAGGTTTAGTGGTCGCTGAGATTGTTAATGATATTTCCAATGCTGCTTAAATCCATGATCAGCCTTATAAACCCCAGCACCTCGGGAAAGGGTATGACATAAAAGGTGTGACACCTCAGGGAATAGTATGACGAGTTCATAATTTTTGGTGTCGCTGTGATGAATGGTATCACCCAAATGAGAAGGAATAAAAATGGAAACATAATACAGAATTCACGCGAGCAAAGCTGCGGGTACTCAGCTAGTTAAGAAATGAGTTAAAAGTCTCTATTCTTTATCAAAAAATATTTTTTCCTGAAACCTTGTTTTTCCCGACTTATTGTCAGAGAAAATTATTTCTTAAACAAAATGTGTCGATTTCTATACCATTCCATGAAAAGTGTCTTTAATCACATTAGATATTTCAATAAATTTTATTAAAACTACTACACGTATCCTGTATTTGTAATAAAATTTTTAAATATTTTTCCTAGACAGCTTAATGTTCATTATCAATCAACCATTTTCTGTAAGGAAAAAAATGCAATGAATTTTAAATTTGGATTTATCAAAAAATTACAATGAAGGAGAAAAATTTAATAATGTTTAATTAATTCTGGTTTGAAATACGAATCTCTGTCTAAATAAGAAACCACCTGCTCTATTAATTACTATGTATAAATGCGTAACAATATTTGTTTGAAATATTCCGTTCTATTCGAATAATTTCCAGCAGTCAGGATTTGTGTAGATTTTTTTTGTAGGGGCTTTAGGGCTCGTCAACATCGAAGGTCATTAGAGCCCATGCAAGTAGGGAAAAATGCAGTTTCGCACCATAGAGAAGAGCCGTAGTGACTCTTCCCCGTGTGTGGGACTCGCCGAATATCTCGACCATACCCACTAAACAACCCTCCTGAAATCAACAAATATCTAAATAGAAAGATGAAAGAAAAGAAAACAGAATACCAATACATTTTATCACAAAAAAGGAAAACAATTTTTAAATATTATACTTTCGAATTACAGAAACGAACGATGAAAACAAAGAAGACAGGAAAGATGAAAAGGGAATGCAAATTTTAAACCCTCCCAAGCACTTGTGGGAGGAGCCCCGATCTACTCATAAAATTCAATAGTTTATTAACATTAACCGTTTCATTTCCGAGAATTGTTGGTAAATCTGCAGCCAGACCAATTCGTCTCCGTATACTTGAGTATCTTCTGCAATCAGTTAGTAGGTGACGCACTGTCAGAGAACAGCTACACTCCTCACAAACGGGTTCATCATCAAGTAGTAAGAGATACCTATGAGTGAGAGGACAATGTCCTATGCGCAGGCGGGTCAGCAGGACTTCGTCGCGCCGGGTTGGCCTACAGGAACTGCTCCATGACTTAACAGAAGATTTGATAAGTCGGAGCTTATTCCTTTCAACAGCTAACCACTCATTGCTCCATTTATTCAGAATCCTTATCTTGACGGTATTTATGAGATCTCAATTTGGAATAGTGGAGAAATTCACGCGATTCTTGAAGCATGCCGTCTTTGTGTAATCGTCTGCCTCCTCATTCCCTCTGATACCCACATGTCCGGGAACCCAGCAAAACATTATGTTCTTTCCATCACTTTGCAGTGAGAAAAGTACATCCTGGAT